>CM075851.1:10120467-10450467 GCA_037975125.1 Latrodectus hesperus | reverse complement strand
ATTTAATTGTATAAACTACACGTTAAATAAATAAATAAGTAATTTAGCATTTGTAACTAACATCAAATTTACATTTTGATAGAATATTATTTAAAATAAAAATATCTGTTTTTTTTTGTTTGCTTTATTTCCATTTATTATATATTGAAATTTCTATCGCGTGTAAGGCCACAATGGATTATAGAGTAACATTATTCCAAGTTAAATTCTTTTGGGTGATTAAGATAAATTTTTTTACCACAGTAATTAAATGGCTTTGAATGCATTTTTAATTAATTAAATTTATAAAATATTTATATGTTATTCAGTTTTGTGTCACTTTCTCTTTAAATTCATTCGAAATTTTTCTATTAAAATTCATACTTAAGCAAAGTACAAAAATGGGTGCTGCTTGAGAAATTTCTAATATTTTTCCTAAATTATATAAGAAATAAGAATGGAGATATCACGAATCATGGATATACGTGTTCCTGCTAAATTTATTTCAGTAATCCCTAAGGAAATGAAGCCAATGAAAAATATTTCATTTATATGATTTACACTCAATTTACGTGTTATTGCTTATGACACTTGGACAAGCCAAGCTCGCTATACCTTTGGCAGTGCAAATTAAGTCATTTGGGAGCGTCTTTCGTTTGGACCAGAGCACCACGATGGTGAAAGTACGAATTTGCTTTTGTTAAGGCGCCACGTCATTTTGAACCACGGTCAGGTGACGAGGCCACAACTGAGTTGGCACTCTCCTTTCCGCATCCACGCTAACACCAGCGGAAGGACTTTGGACGTCATAGATTAACGTGGACACGTCCTCAACCCACGGAGTTCCAGCAACCCAGTGAAGGAAAGTACACCGTGGTCACCCTCCCAACCACTGCCCGCGGCAAATGAGGCTTCACTTTGCTGAGCTTACGGGAAGCGGCGTGAAGCTACTGAGTCACTGTGGAGCTCTCAATTTACGTAAAATTACATAAGAATATTTTATCTTACCAAAAAAAAAAAAAAAAAAAAAAGAAAGAAAGAAAGAAAAGAAAACTATCTAAAAATAATGGTATTAGATTAATGATTCCACAAAATCAAACAGTTTTTTAAATTAATAATTATAAATGATTGAACAAAAATTATTTTGTACGGTGATTTTCGGCTATTGAGAACGGATTTGTCAACAAATTTTTATAAATTGTTTAATTTTCATTATAATTGTCTAATTTTTAGAAGAACTGTTATTTTTCCGAAAGGATTTTCCTTCATTTTAACTTCTCGTTAATATTTTGGTGATCATACTTAAGCTTCAAACTATCCGCCAAATGTTGATGATTTGAGGAGATTTGAATCTGGTTCCAGAGCACAAAAGTACCACGATTACTCATAAGCATATTTAGGAGTTTCCACCGTTAATCGCGTTCTTCTTAACTGAAAAATCAGTGTAAAGGAAAAATACTCATATTTTTTGTCAATAACAATTTCACAAACAATAAAGGGAAACTTAAAATTTTGTTAAAAATATTTACAAGGACAAACTTTCTTATGGAGGGAATGCTCGATAAGCTGAATTTAGAAGCAGCAGACTGACTAAAATATCCGTCGTCTTTTCCTCAGGGTTTTTCAAGCAGCTTTTTTGCTGAAAAAGATTCAGGTATTCTTCGACAAATACCGAAAACTTCTACTGCACTCCACATATTGTAGAAGATTTGACTTAACTTAAGTTTGGGCAGAGTTGGAAGCAAACACATTTTTGGGAATTTCATGTTTTCATTTCAGTTTCTTATATCTTGATGCAGATAGAAATATTAAAACTTCCTTTAAAATATGTCTGACCGAAGAATGGCAAATCTGTCAATAATTTAAGCACATTTTTTCGGTCTCCTAATTCTTACGAATGTTTAAAAAAATATTTAATTTTAAATTTTACGTTTTATATGAAAAAATAATCGAAAAATAAAGGTTAGTATATAAATGCTCAGTGAAACTATGCAATTAAATCTTTAGAATAGCTGTATTTGGAAATATCCTTATGTTAAATTCTACATGTCAGTTTTTATATGCATAAAAATAAAAAGTGACATAATTAGTTAGATCAATCAATTAGATTTTTATTTTCTATTGGTTTAATATTCCATTTTCTAATTAACTATATTGATAAGATTAATAAATTGAACAGCATACAGCTCGTCTATAAAATAAAATGACTTAAAAACTAAGAATTTAATATTACATACATGATTTACATGCGCTGCCCGAATTGGAAAATGCAACACAAAGAAGAAGTGCCAAAAAGAGGTGAAACTCAACAAGCAGAGATAAATGCAGAGGGAGAACAGGCTGTAGGACCACTGTGGACAGTGATACATGAATCATCA
Organism: Latrodectus hesperus; assembly: GCA_037975125.1. Taxonomy (NCBI): domain Eukaryota; kingdom Metazoa; phylum Arthropoda; class Arachnida; order Araneae; family Theridiidae; genus Latrodectus; species Latrodectus hesperus. The sequence continues at coordinate 10,448,110 of CM075851.1, read as the reverse complement.
TGTCTAGGCACAGAGTCAATAAGAGTACGAATGGCGTCTTTCCTTCATACAAGCAAAGGACAAAGACAGGATAGATAGAGAGAGAAAGTACATCCATGCCCGAACCGGGATTCGAACACAGGACCTCCTTATCCGCAGTCAGGCACTCTGACCACTAGACAAGTTGGTCGGCAATACTATCAGTAGAGGCCAATTATGATTTTCTTTCGATACGATAGTGAGTCGCATACAAGTTCTCGTATAATTCTTCTCACAATCAAATGCAATTCTGAATAAATTGTTTTTTAGATTGCTATACTATATGTGTACAAAATGTAGCGAAACCAGCCGAACAATTATGTAAGCGACATTTATGAATGGGGACATTTGTTACCGTGAAAGAATCCAGTGGTACCAAAAGATCCCGTTTGAAAACATTGAACTTAGTTTAGATCTTGAGAACATTAACCTAGTGACCTGTAATGGTTTCTTCATTACACCATCTAAAATATGTTATCGGGAACAATTTTGCTCACAGTCCAGTTAGACACTTTCTAACAATCTAAAAAAATACTATACTGACAAATCATGTTTTTCTTTCGATGCGAAAGACAGTTGTTTTTGCACCAGCATGCTTCATTATACCTAGACATGAATTGGCCTCATTCACTTAGATGAAAGCAGCCGAGTCTGCTTAATTTAGAATTTGAGGCCAAGCAGAAGGTCCTGCAGTCCTCAGAGACATCATTTCACTTCAAGAACATTGCTACCACGATCTACTTAACATGCCACAAGTGCCTGAATGAGCACGATGAATCTTCGGTTAAGCTTCGATTTGAATTCACTATAATCTGATAATGATGCACCCTAACCAACCAGGTAACCATTGCTCATTCGATACATATGCATGTGTGTAAATTTTGAGTTCAAAATTCAAATGTAACTCTATTTTTCTATGGGCTAACTTACCATTACATATGATTAGACCATCTAGATTGCATCTTCTTACGCAGCTTATCAATTCACCTTTCGGTACGGGATATTTTCTCCGCTTTCAGATACACTGAAGATGTCCAGCGCCTATAATCTCATAATCAACCCAGTCATTTCCTGATAGATTGACATTCGTTATATCTTCTTGACTGCCACAACCGTGACTGTGAGTCATTAAAATTTTCAAGAGGCCTGACTTAAACTTTCATCAATGAAACATGTTTAATGTTGATTAAGTGGGAAAATTATCGAAATTGTTCAACAATCGTATTGTGATCACTTACATTTAGACAGCGACTTCACACATCCTGGCAAATATATATTTCAGTAACATCTGATGTAATTTCGTCAATAATGAAGGCCAACATTCTTTAGTAGTGTTACAAATTACAGAAACCTTGGATTCTTTCTTGTTTTAATTATCAAATTATCAACTCAAGGCACATATGTCATTATATATATATATATATATATATATATATATATATATATATATATATATATATATATATATATATATTTTTTATGAGCATATGTAGTAAAAATTTCAATAAACTGTTGTTTTAATTTTATTAAGAATATGCATTAAAAATACAAATTAATAAAGGGTTAAACTACAGATTAAACAAAAATAGATCGACTTTACATGCAAGATATTTTAGAAGCAAAACATATTTTTAGCTTTGAATCAATATAACTTAGTTTAAATAGTATCATTTACATTCATAGCAATGACGAAAATATCTTGAAAATGAAGTTAAATTATTTTCATAAGGAGTGCCGCTAATTATTTTACAAAATAATTACTTCCGGCAGAGTGAAAAACAAGAATAGAAGAAAGTAAATTTCAACTACAAGAGAAAGTCCCAATCAAGAGGTTTTTTTATTTCTAGAATTTGAGTGAACGGTAACATTGTATTCTTTGAGGTTCTCTAAAAAAAGTTCTTTTATAAACTGATAGCAGTGTATAGCAATCGCGCTCATACAGTGCATTCTTAATTATACTTAAAAGTGCATTTCAAATGAAATACTATAATTCGAAACATTTTAAAAGCAAGTTATGATAATTTACACAACACAGTGAAAAATTTTTTCTCATAATGTATGATTTTTGTTTCAATAGTTGCTAAATGTGCATATCAACATTTTCCATTAAGCATTATATAAAAAATAATGCCATAATAACGAGATCTTTTAAAAGTATTCAATAATTTCTTTTTGCTGAAAATAAATAAATGATATTAGAAGAAATGATTCTCACTGTTTTCATAATAAATGATGAGTTACATGACTACGAATTTAAAAGTCATGTGGTCTGAGGTTCGGTGATCATGATGGCTATGAAAAGGTGGAAACAACCGTCAGAAATTCTAGAATCAGTAAAATGTTGGCTAATTATCATACATTAAAATTTACTTTTTTTAGTTATTACTGAAAGAGTTATAAAATTGCGCTTCATTTTGATAAACAAAAATTATTGGAAACTTAATACCACGAAATGAATATAAATTGAATATATTCAAGTTCCAAAATCACTTCACCGATTGTGTACTTAAATTGAATATTAAAGATTCAAAACCATCATTGATTGTGTTTTTAAATTGAATATTCAAGTTCCAAAATCATCATTGATTGTGTACTTAAATTGAATAATCAAGTTTAAAAATCATAATTGATTGTGTACTTAAATTGAATATTCAAGATCCAAAATCATCATTGATTTTGTTTTTAAATTAAATATTTTAATTCCAAAATCATCTTTGAACTTCAGTTTTGATCCATTTTAAATTTTATTTCTATAAGATATTTTAAATAGTATAGTTCTATGACAATATTTAATAATTCGTATATTTTAATTTCATAATTTTATTTTTACAAATGTTTCAAAGTGAAATTTCAATAGAATGTTTATTTCATATTTCAACTCAACTAAATATTAATATAAATAAAACTATTTAAATGAATTTCTTGATTTTCTTTGAAATCTGTTAAAATCTATAGTAAATAATAAATTTAAATTTAAAATAGGTTACGAATATTTCATCAAACTATTTTTTGTCTGATGACAATTATTTATACGTATGTATGATAAATAATAAAAATGACATATTTTATATATTTTTAATTATTCTACTATTTAATTACTTTTTAATTCATTTATAATACCGAATAAATTCGTCCGAACGCTAATAAAATTGCTCAAAAAAACCTATAAAGGCAAAATGAAATTTAACAAAATTATAAAATGAACGTTTTATTACGCTATTTAATAAAGAAACCAATTGAAAAAAATATTTTAATTGCTTTTTTTATTGTGCTAGGCTCTCTAACTTCCCATTTTTGTGTACTATTTAATTATAAAACTGATTTAAATAAATTTTTAAGTTTCATGTTTGAGTTTTTTTACTGCTGACAATTTCCGCGAATGTAAGGTCGGTACATAATTTTCAAAAAACAATGAGGACGTTACAAGTTCGAGCAAGCAATTTCATCTTTAAAGAATTGCTCCTTTTTCTACAAAATTTTTAATTTGATATTTTCATGTTTAAGAACAGAACTGAATCTTCTGATTTAAATTCTAAGGGTTTTAAACAATGATTTCTCTAATATACTTTCATTTATAAGCTATAATTTTATTATTTAAAAGCTATATAATAATAAATCCTAGGTGGCAATGTATATTTTTGACATTATTATTATTAATGACAGGATTTGATTAATACTTAGACAAATGGTAGAGTATAAGACTCTCTCTCTCATTTAGAAGATATCAAGTTGGATACTTGGCCAAGGCGAAGAATGTTGAATTAAGAAGGCCTATACACATGTAAATTGTGACTGTTACAATATTCTTTTACTTTGATAGCGTGTAGTGGAATGAAGGTGCAAATTCTGGTGTCGACACCGTCACTTGACTGTATTTCAAATTTATGAGACGTTTGGTTTTAATGTTTTTTTGGTAGGCAAAAGAAGATTAGAAGAAATATAAAGCAACAACCAATTAATATTTTATTACTATATAAAAATAATCACAGAATTTGATCAAGTATGTATATATACATTCTAAAGAATTATGTTATATGGTAACAAATTGATAATTTTATAAAATAACCAGCTTTCACGCGCATAATCAAAGTTGCTAGCTAATGGTAGCTTTGGCAGTTATTAATCGCCAACAAGTTTATTTGGCAGTTATTTTGGTGCCAATAGTTTCATGAAAAAATAATGCACACTTTTCTTTAATTTCTTGGCATGACAGACATACTGCCTGGCATTGTTATTATTTTGAAAATATTCAATTTGAAATTTGGTTTTGGCTTCCAAAGAAATAAATATGAATGCGTATTGTCTGGATAATTTGGATTTTATGGGCAATATAAATTAATATTATGATCTTTTAGAAGAGAAATAAAAGAAAATAAAAAAAACTGCATCTCCTTTCAATGTGCCATCTAATAAACGAATGTAAACATTCACTAGAACACACAGAGAAAAGTAAACTTCCTTTTAATTCTTATATTCCTTTTAATATAATATTCTAAATATTTCTTTTAATTAAATGTATAGAAAAATTAATAAAAGATGTTTATGGACTAATGTGCATTTAAATATACATGTTCGTGTGTCTTTAATTATTAAAATTCATTTTTAATAAGAAGTAGAAATTTTCCACTTTTTCCTAATGAATCCAGTTTTTTTCTAATGAATTTTCAAATTTATTTTTACATATACTTACTCCTGTCTTTCTTCTATAAGATTCATATAATTAACTTTAAAATTCAACTTTTTAATTTGAATTTCATAAGCACATGTTTTTGCATTTCAGTAAAGAATAGGTTAAATCGTTTTTAAATTAAAAATCCGAAGAAAATCATTTTGTTGCAGAATTTTCCTTGTTTTATTTTCAAAAATTTTTCACACATCAATTTTTACAATAAATTATTTAATACATCAAAATCCATGATTTCAGGATTAAGTCAAAGGTGGTGAATAATATTTTACTGTAACAAATCTCAAAAGAAAAAAGCCATGGAATAAAAATTGACTACCCATGATTTCTCAGGATTTCATTTTGTGAAATTATATTTTAGAAAAATCCACATAGCTATAAACAATTTAGGATTGTAATATTTATAGTAAATTGTTAAAAGTTTACAATCAGATACCTATTGGTGGTTTGGTGATTTTTTGACGCCAAGATAAGTGCCAAGGTGTGACTAACAATTTGGTCGTAACAATAAAGATATACAAAGATAGAGTTACCAGACATTAAAGTTTATCGCCAAACCAAGGGTACTCGATCTACACCGAACACAATAAATTATAGTATCACTCACACACATAATTTTTGGGTAAACTAAAAAAACAAAACAATAAATTAGCTATAAACTCAGTAACATTTATGAAAATACAATAAAAATATACAAATATACAGACTTGCAACGTATATTTGTATATTTTGACTAAAAAATAATAATTAATTAATTTGACTGAAAAAAAATTGATAGTTTTATTCTTAAAAAGAAATGATAATAATAGAAATAATATCTAGGAAATTACTATGCAATCGTAAAAGTTTGAGAAAATACAATAATAAAATTTACGAAAATGCAATAAGGGCAAAAGTAAGGAAAATATAAAAAAATAAATAGATATACATCACATAAGGCCTCTTTTTGATTGTAAAAGAATAATAAAATTTTGTAATAGTTTTATAAGTTTAATAATACATTTTCACTGATCACTAATTAATCACAAAGGTTTAATAATTTTATAAAAAAATTTTCCCATAAGAATTTTTAGCAAACACTTTTTAACAATTGTAATTTTTAAATGATTAATAAAAAATTTAACTAATTCATGGCACAAAATTATCACAAAGATGGAGAAAATAGTTTGGCCAAAAGTTGAAAAACCAAGAATAGTTGAGGAAAATTATATAATAATAAAAAGATAATTAGAGAACTGTAATTTATGGAAATTTTCTATTAAATCTAGGAAAGTTTGTCAAATTATTCCTTATTTAAACTAGTTTGTATCAGAGTGAAGGATATGATGAATATTTAAATGGTTACAAGCAACTTAAAAAGTTATTGACATTTTTAATTCTTCATAAATAAGTATGATTGTAAAATATAATATATATCAGTCTTAATGTAATCCAAATCCTCCTTTTTTAAAATAACCACCATAATTAATATTTTTAATCACCATAATTAATTTAATAAATTATTAATATTCATAATAATTTATTAATTTAATTATTTTATATGATAAATAAATTTTATCATATAAAATAATTAAATTTTCAAATAAAGTTTCATTAATAATCTATATTTAAGATTTCAAATATATATATATATATATATATATATATATATATATATATATATATATATATATATATATATATATATATATATATATATATATATATAATGTTCCTAATTTTAAATCTAATAATTATCACGATAGGGCGTTTGCGTTTTTACTCTCTTTCCACTAAATATTAAATCTTCCAAAGTTATTCAATAGAAACATTTCTTTCAAATTTCAAACTGTATTTATTGAAGTTCACATTCGTTTTATTTAAATTATGTATACAATGATTGTAATTTGAGTAAAATTTTTATTTATTAACATTTGTGGTTTCTGAAAATCTGAAACAAATGTATAAGGATTCAATTTGATGTGAATTATTTTATTCAAAATTATTTATTATAAAATTATTTATAAAAGTTTATTATAAAATGTCCTATAAATTCCTCACGCAATGAAAGATATTTCATTTGATATTTATGTAAACATTTTCAATTTATACTGATTAAAATTTTATTTCCATTATTACAAAAATTATTTTTTATACAACATTCAGAGTTTTTTCTTATTTTTTTACACTCTCTTTTTGCATTTCATTACAAAGCATAACAAAAAAATTCTTAGAATATAAAATATTAAAACAAAATCAAACATTTATCAAAAATTAAATTTTGTAGTGCAATACATCCACATTTAACGAAAAGATTAAAGTTTAAACCATGAAAAGTATAATCATACAAATTAAATTTTAATATAATTGATATTAAATCTTCTGTATTGTATGGCAAAAGATACTTAAAATGAAATTTATTATAATTTCTATTGAGTCTGTAAAATATTGGATAAAATAAAAGAAAGTTGTAACTGAATATACATATATTCGTTAATACAATATAAAAATTCAGGTATAAAATAATTTAAAATAGTAAATTTTAAAATTACTCACTATATATTTGACTTCCAATTGGCGTAGAAGATTTTCCACTTTCATTTGGAGTTTGCAGAAATTTTGCTGGAAAACTATTTGCCGTTGTCATTTCTTGTGACTGAGAGAAAATGGTAGAAGTTTCCATGTTTTGGTCTTTTAAGAAGTGTTCTGTATCATAATATTCGTAATGGTGAGCAAGTATATCTTCTAAATGCATATTGAAACAAATGCAATCCAAAAATAAATTTTTTAACTAAATATTGCACAGAAATGGAGCTCAAAAATTAAGTTCAATAAAAAGAGAAATGTCATTTTACTAATTCCAAATTTTTTTAATGATTTAAAATAAGATTTTATTTAAACGCATGAATTAAATATGGAAAATTTTGCGTCAGCTCTAATAAACTGATAATTATAATTCACTATTTAACGATACTTTGATTTCTAAAATAGTAATTATTTCAGTAAATAAGTCTGAAACAATATTTTATAAATGTTAAAGAATTAATTATTTATATTCAATCGCTAAAATAAATTAAACTTTATATACATAAATAAATTTAAAATCTATTGCCAAGAAAATTAATATTACACTTATATAGCTTTTTTAAAAAAATTCATATCAATTTTTCAGATGAAAAATTTAATTAGTGAGCAATTTTGAAGTAATAAAGAAATCTTAACAATTATTTTGATTTTATAACGAAGTAAAAAAAAATCGAGTAGAAATTTTAATCTATTTAAGAAAATAGAATAAAATAAACGGGATGATAATTTATTTTTTTAATAAAATCTTCTAATAAAAATCGTCTGAAATCTATAATCTCTGGAACCGTAACGAACTAAGCTTACAATGAAGTTTCGCGGAATGGAGCGGAATCGCGAGATAACGGCGGGTGAATCTCAACTCGGAGTGATCCTCGTGCTGGTGGGGTGAGGGCTACTAGGGACGTGTCGGGAGTTTTTAGTACTTGTTTTGGCGGGGTTATTTCCGCCACCAGGGCTCCCAAGTGCTCGCCAATACTCGTGTCGGAGTACAGGATTGCCGCCATTTGCAGTTCTTTCACGTATCGTCCTCTAAGGATAACTTGCTCGAATACTTGTTATTTGTTTTTAACTTTCGGCTCTGATTTAAGATATTGTTGACATTTTTTGAGGTGATTCTCTATGGATTCGGGTTTAAAAGGGATTTTTCGAAATAATAGTTTTACAGAGTAGTTTAAGTGAATCACATCAAATTATTACGTTATCGGGAAATGACAATAAATAAATTGTTATATTTTCCGTATTAAGTAATATTAGAAATCTTAGTTTTTCGGAGTGAAAACTAATTTAAGATATATTTTTTTTTAATTTCAGAAATATAAAAGTTTTAAATTTTATCGAATTTTAAAATCGTTTCCTGAGTTCGTGAATTTTTTTTTTAATAAGAATACACGGAAGTTCTCCAAATTATTCGAAAAATAAGAAGGATAAAGAAGGAATATTTTTTGCTTGTTTAAAAAAAATAATTTTTTATAACTTTAATATACAAAGTTTAAACATATTGCACTTTTAAGTAGTAGAAAGTCTTGATTATTAGGTTCTCCGCTTCATTTTTATACTGAAATCAAAGGTCAAATTAGTTTTGAAGAACTTGAAACACACACACTTACTCATAGTATAGGGTACTTCAAAAAAAAAAATTAAAGCTTTGTATAAAAATTGATTTAAAGTTTATATATATATATGACAAACGAATATATTTTTATTAAATTTTTTATAATAAAAATGAGATTGAAATGTGAAACAATAGTAAGCATATTTTTTTTAGCTTTTCCAAGTTATATTTTCTGAGACTGCATATAACTTTTGGAAGTAAGGCTCAAATGTTTTGTACGCTATTTTCAAAATCTGGTAACAATTAAAAATACTATTGTTAGGCACCGAATGTAGGTATCCAAACAGCTAAAAGCTATTATAAGACATTCGATAGCCTCAGAAAAATTTACATGGATAACGGTCCGCAGTCATTAGTTGCTCAAAAAAGTTCGGAAAACTGCCAAGCACTCACATTATGGATATCTATGATGAAATCAGAAAGGTAAAGACATTCTTCTGTTGTTTAGTTGTAACTAGAACATCTAACTTTAATCCAGAAAGAATGCTGTACTATCACTGGCGAAGTTCAACTCATCAATTACGATTAATATTTTCAAACTTAAGGAAATGTTTTGCTGACTCATTGGTTTTGAAATCGTGACCTTGGTAAAATTCGGTATATTTTCGCATTTTTTAAATGCTTTATAATAACTAGTTGCATTAAGAAAAGGAAATATTAATTTTTTGCCTTCAGTTGTCAACTTTATCTTTTTTCATGTTATTTGCATTCATAGTTTTTGGATGGGAAAGATTATACCTTCTTTTCACAATTTCCCTATATTGACTTTTAATAATTTGAAGAGGATATTTGTAAATCATTCTAAGCTCTTCTTTTCTTTTCTTCGAGACAATTTTAACTAATAAGAAAGGAATAAAATATTCTTGATGTACCAACAATAGAAAAATAGTAACATAAAGTACAATATTTTTCGATTCTTTATGACTTTTCATGATTATTAGAATATTATTGGTATATCCAAAAAATTTTCAGCTTGTTTAAATTTTTTTCTCAAATAATAATTTTATAATCTAATACCGGCATTAGAAAACCCACTCTGTAAATGTAATTTGTTATAAATCTGGTTGCCAAAAGTATAAAAATGAAAATTGCTAAATAAAGCCATTCCCTAATTTTTTTCTCTCTAAATAGCATATGTTAAATATGTGCTGTTGAGGCTATAAAAAATAAATGTGAGAAAACCAGGAATAAAAGACTTCAAGGAAGAAAATCCTGTGAATTTAGAGGAGTCAGTGGATACACATAATTGTAATCGTTTTATTATAAAGAATTAAAAAATTGTTGGCTACAAATGATGAATAACCAAAAATTCAATCTTTTTCCAGAGTACTTTCCTCTACTATTCACAATTCCCTGTCTTCTGCATAGGAAATGCAGAAGGAAATATATGCAACTCAAAAATCTTCCAAGTATAGAACAAATATGCAAGCAGCAAAGCCAAAAATGTCCTTTCTATTCATGCCTTTTAACAATGGTTGAGATGGAATTTTAAACTCCACTCCGAAAAAAAATTTGTTATTGGTATAGCACTGGTTTTTGTTAACAAATGCTTATAAAAGACGAAATTTCAAGTACTTTTCTTCGCTCTTTTTACATGCGACCACTATGAAATATTTTCGGAAATATTGGCTGGTATATTTTTTCCAACGGCGGACACTTGGGTGACGAACCCTGTGCCACAACAATACCAGAAACTGCTACTCATTTGTCGTTACCCAGCGGGCACCTGTGAACCAAGTCACGGAGGCGAGTAGCGTTACCCGCGCCATACCACCACAAACCCGTTTATAGGGCGGGTCACATTCATACAACATCATGGAAGAAAGGACATAGAAACACAGAGAAAGAAAGTAACATCCATGCCCGAACCGGGATTCGAACCCGGGACCCTCAGCTTAGGAGTCAGGAACGCTAACCACTATGTTATCAGTAGGCATATTGACTGGTTTATGGTGACATTAATAATTTGCATTGAACAAGAGAATGAAGTGTAAATTTTACTGGTATTTAGAGAACTTTTATTTACAATTTAAACTATGATTAATAATTTTACTCTCCTGTTTTCAGTACTAAATTCATTTTTATATTTAGCTGACAGTAGTTTTAAATAAAAAAAAACGTGAGTTCAGAAAAAAAATGAGATTAGAAAATGTGACAATATTAACTAATTTTAATTGCATTCGCTGTTGTTGTTGTTGTCGTGTGCCAGCTAGGCTGTCAACATGGGGTGCGCTGCTCCACTTTTCCAACTGAACCACATTTTGGTGTGGAGCCAGACTTCCTCAGTACACATATGCTATAGGTACCCGTTTATAGGGTAGGTAACCATGCACACCTCAGATAAAGACAGGATAGATAGAGAGAGAGAAAAAAGTACATCCATTCCCGAACCGGGATTCGAACACAGGACCTCCTTATCCGCAGTCAGGCACGCTGATCACTAGGCAAGTTGGGCTGCAGCATTGACTGTTACTCTTAAATATAAACGCTGTTTAGCTCTATGATATAAAGTCCATTGTATACATCAACAAAAAGCATATCGATTTGAAGTTTTTTATTTAGTTATAAAACTATATTGAATAGTGAGAAGACAGGTCTAATTTTATTCTCATTTCAGCACTTTTCCGATCAAAGGGGTATTGAAGAAATTAAAAATAGTTCATTACAATGGAAAAAATAACATTTATAAAAAATCGAAAAAAATTGTCAACATCGCTATTTTTTTTTCGAAAATGTTTCACGGGAGAAATGTAGAAAGAAAAGTGATCTGACAGCCTACATATTTTTCTGTAATCTCAGTTTAAATAGTTTAAAAAGTATTGGGGAAAACCTCATGCTTCTGTTCTTGAAGCGAGCATTGCTACGAAATGGTATGCCAAGCGGCATAAGCAACTTTACAGTGAATTCAAATTAGAGTCAACTACAATTTATATTAATAGCAAATGCTGCAACCAAAAATTTGAAATAAAAACATAGATTATATTTTAAATTAACTAAAGATCAACATACTGATAAGATTCATTCTATTTTATATATCTATTCCATGCTCTTTAGCACAGGAATTTTTTTCGGTGGATTCATAAAATGTTTCATTTATGTAGACAAACTTCACAAAGAAATTTCTTAGCTTCTATTTTAGTCAAAATTATACGCTATGAGCTCACTTTGGCGTTGTGGTAGGACAACGCTCTTTGTAACATAAGTTCCTGGGTTCGGTCCCAAATACTTTTGAACAACAGGAAATGGATTTTGTGCTTCGGTATGTTCGTCTGTCAAGGTGTGCGCTTGAGAGTTTTCCGAGTCTTGTTTCTTAAGACACATTTATATAACAATCCACTATCTGAAAAAAAGCCAAAAAAACAAATTACGGGGTGGGTATTAAATGCCTTACATTGCCTTTCGGCCATGCTATGCCAATGTATGAATATGCTATGCAATGCCAAAACTTTTTATACAAAATTTTCGAAATTTTCATCTTATCTAATAAGATTAATATTCCGCATTTTTTCTTTTGAAGAAATGTCATAAAATTAAGCACAGAAATTATCCTATTATTTATAGTATTTTTAATACGGAAAATGGAAAATAATTTAAGAAAATTATATTTTCTTTATTTGCTTTTCTTTTTTATTTTCCATATTTCAGCTACAATTATTTGTTAATTCAAAATTTTACTTTGTTCCAAAGTGTAGATTAATATTTACATAAATATTAGTCTTTAACTTTTACAATTACACATTCCTAGTTCTATAATATTCCCGAAATTTTATTCATTATACCTTTAAATAACATAATTACGATCGTCTTACAGAATTTTAGATTGTGAAACGTATTAAATCTGCAATTCTGTAATTCCAATTAAATTCCAAATTGAGTTTCATATGTAGAAGCAGTTTTTTTCCAACAAAGAAAATATAGTAAAAATCTCTATATTCGCATTTTTAGATAGTTAGTTCGTACCATAATTTCATTTGTAGAAAAAAGGAATGAAAAAAAAATAAAATACAATAAAAGTTTCAAAACAGGTTCACTATATTTTTAACCAATTTTGAATGGATTAATCATCTGTCAACACTAAATGTCCGCAGAAAATACTATTCTACTTAATAATCTCCTTTTTCAACATCAAAAAATATGTATCTGGATTTTATTTACCTTAAAAACTTCGATGATTTTATTTAGAAGAAAAATTGTAACAATTAAAATTAGAATTTGTGTATTTGGAGATTTTGATTAAATTCTGACAAGACATAATCCCCAAAGGGCGGATTTTTTTGAAATCTTTAATTTGCACTATATTTTGATATCTTATTCAATTTCCTTGGGATGAAAAGAGAGAAATGAGTATTCTAATCTCAGACCCACAATAAATAATTTGGTACACATTTACTTCGATAAAAATGGAAACGTGATTCTCTTTGTTTCTGTTTAAAAGAAGTCTTAAACCAGTTAAAAAAATTCAGTTCTGTTTGAATGTAAAGTGGAAAATTGTATACAGAAACATTTTATGGAAAAACTTAGCATTATATGTGGAAATACAATGATTTTATGATAAAATTTAGTGTCTATTTATGCAACCTCATAAAATTTTATACTATGTGTTACTGAACCTGAATCCGGTGAAAAATATTGATTTTAAGGTATTTTTACAACCAATTATTTTCTTCTATTTCTCAAGGATATTAAATAAACGCATGAAACGCGAAAATTTAATTCCTGGAAGTCAAAAGTATAATTTGACATTAATTTTAAGTATTCTGATTGAATGAATTGTAGTTTTAATTTTATTTCTTTTAAATTGAAATTATATCTTCATTATTTAACGACATAACTCGAATTTTTATTTGTGTGTTTTCATCGCGGAAACTGTTTTGGTTTTCAAATTAATTCAATAAATACAATCGATTTATCACCGCCAAACTTGTCTAGTGGTCAGCGTACCTGACTGCGGACAAGGCGGTCCTGGGTTCGAATCCCGGTTCGGATGTACTTTCTCTCTCTATCTATTCTTTCCTTGTATGAATGGGTTCTGAATGGTTGATTACCCTATAAACGGGTACCTACGGCATGCGTGTATTGAGGAAGTCGGACTCCACACTAAAATAGGGTTCAGTTGGAAAAGTGGGGCACCACACCCTATATTGTCAGCCTAGCTGGCACACAACAATAATGATGTATGGAAAATTTAAAAATATTGATAGCCTTCTTTTCTTACATTTCTATTCTCAATTCTCTTTTACGATTTTTAATGGTGTATGTTATTTTCTGGTCATCAAATTATAAGTTTAGATTAATAAACATCGCACATGATTGTTAAGTATGGCTTCCAGTAATTTATTTCTTTCTCTAATAAGCCATGATAAATATATTTGTACTCAATGCGTAGCTTCTTTCACATAACAGAATGCTAGTTCATCCAAATATAGTTGAAAGAATTTGAGTGATTTTTCGAATATATTTTCTATCATTAGATATCCTTAGTTATGCGAAGGACTTAAGTATTTAAAAGACCAACATGAGAAATATATTATGCTCATTACCGCAGTAAATTTTTACCATGTGAGACAAAATTTTGATGCAAATAATACAAGAATATAGCGTACTTGTTTACACGATAGTATATTTCTATTTTGGAAAGTGGAGCAGCAACAACCTCATATGTTAGCCTAGCTGGCACACGACAAAAACAACAATCGATTTATCTTTTTTCTATTTGAGCATATTCCACATAATTGATTATAATATATTGTTTCGATTCATTAATTATTTCACGTATTACTATTATTATAAAAATTGGTGCCCTAAAAATAAAAAATTATTTTTCTGATTCCGATTCTAAAAAATTCTGATTAAAAAAAAATCATTGATTATATTTTTATACCATTGTTGTTCTTTCTACATAAACGCAATATTTTTATATTTTGATTATAAACTAATTTATCAATAATCAGAAATAAGGTGTGGTTGCACGGTTATCTATCGTCTAAAAATTTTATCATAATAAAACATTCAAACCATTTATTTCGTAACAGCAATCATTACTTAGATTTCTCTTATAAATGTGATCATATTTATTAGTAAAATATACCTGTCTTTCTTTACAGCTTTCCATTTCAATCAATTTACAATAGTCAAAAGAATTTATGATTGACATGTTACGAACCGCATTCTTAAGCAAAAATGTTTTCTCCTGACAAAATATTAGCTATGTTCTGTACCCAGATTTAAGGACCTCACTTACTTATGAACTAAAAAGGCAATTCTATATCCCACTTATTTAACACTTAAAATGACGATTCTAGATCGCACTTAATTATGAACTAAAAAGGCGATAATAGATTTCACCTAGTTATAAACTAAAATGGTGATTCTAAACACCACATAGTTTTGAACTGAGAAAGTGATTACATATCAGATCTAGTTGTTGTCGTGTACCGGCTAGGCTGTCATTATGGGGTGCGCTGCTCCACTTTTCCAACTCAGTCATATTTAGGTGTGGAGTCCGACTTCCTCGATACACACATGCCATAGGTACCCGTTCATAGGATAGGCAACCATTCCTACCAGGAAAGGATTAAGATTAGATAAACAGAGAAAGTACATCCATGCCCTAACCGGAATTCGAACCCAGGACCTCCCTATCCGCAGTCAGGCACGCTGACCACTAGACAAATTGAGCGGCATCTGCTCTAGTAATAAACTAAAAAGGTTTAATTTACCCACCTAGCTATGAATTAGAAAAGAGATTGTTGATTCCCAGAATTATGAACTCAAAAGGCGAACAATAAGTTAATGAAATTAAAGTAGAAGGAAAACGTAATGTTAGATATTTTTTGTGAGATATACACCAAAATAAACAAACACACTAAGAATTAAAAAGAAATCACTTCTAACTGAAATTTTTCTTGCTAAACATAAAATCATTAAGTTTTGTTATTTAACATCTAAAAATGTAAACACATTATAATTAATTTAATCAGTAACGTTTCTCAAAACGAAGTTATACACCACCAAATGAATTTCCTGGTATGCACTATCTGCAAATCAATCGAAAGAAATGTAGAATACTTGAAAATATTTTTAGTAATGAAGTTTTTAAATACTAAATAGTAATCATTTTATCTGAGTACCAATGAATATCCAAGCGGTGATATATTGGAAATGGCGAAAACACTTTGATTGAAAATGATAAAAACAATACTTTTTCAAAAATTTAATAAAAAGTAATCGTTAACATCTCTATTGGGTTGTTCGAAAAGTAATTTCGTTTTTTATTGTGGAAATGAAAGCCAGTTTTCGTATAATAAACAAATACTTTATTAAATTATACATTGGCCGTTCTGGTCCAACACCTTTTGACATCCAACTGGTAGTAGCATAATTCCACGCTCATAAAATGTTTGGTCTTTGCCGGCAAAAAACTGATCGAGGTGGTTTTTGACCTCCTTATTTGAGGTAAAGGTTTTACCGTCTAAAACATTTTGGGGAGACCGGAACAAATAATAATCCAATGGTGCCAGTTCTGGAGAATATGGTGGGTGTGGCATTGTATCCCATTCATGCTGTAAAAGCTTTTGGCGAGTGACCAAACTTGTGTGAGGTCTCGCGTTGTCTTGGTGAAACACTACCCCTTTCCTGTTGATTACTTCTGGCCTTTTCTGTTGAAGTGCATCATTCAGTTTGTCCAGCTGATGACAGTAGACTTCCGAATTAATCATTGTGTTATCCGGTAAAAGCTCAAAAAAAAAAAAGATTCCTTTAAAATCCCACCAAACAGACAGCATCACCTTTTTTTGGTGAATATCGGCTTTGGAAATGGTTTCAGCCGGTTCATCTTTTTTGCTCCATGACCTCTTGCGTTTGACGTTGTTGTATAAAACCCATTTTTCGTCCCCAGTGATGATGCGCTTCAAAAACGGATCATTTTCGTGACGTTTGAGAAGCGAATCGCAGACGTCAATGCGGCGACACAGATTTCTCTCTGTGAGAACATGGGGAACCCATACATCGAGCTTCGAGGATAATCCCAGGCCTTTCAAGTGGTCACAAACTGTTGTTATTCGCCGGTTCGCATCAACTAATGCCTTTATCGCGTCTTTATCAGCTTCAACCGGCCTTCCCGAACGTGGTGCATCTTCGACATCAAAATTGCCAGATTGAAATTTAGCGAACCAGTTCTGGCACTGGCGTACTGTCAACACACCTTCTCCATACACATCGGTCAATTTCTTTCTGGCTTGAACAGCATTTTTACCCTTTCTGTAGTAAAACAGTAAGATACGTCGAAAAAATGCTGCTTATCGCTCTCCATATTTAAAAGGACACCAACCAAAAACTACTGCGTAGAATTAATTGGAATTTTTCGCACACAAGCCTTGCTATATGGGCTCTCAAAGCATATAATAATTATACGGCTTAAGTGTGAAATTGGGTGCAAAAAAATACAATTAAATCCTCTTTCGGGAAAAAACGAAATTACTTTCCGAACAACCCAATGTGACAACAAGAAGGAAGGGATTTGGAGTTGTAAAATATTTTTTTATTCCCAATAACGATAGCGCACACACGTACACGTAAACACACTCACACATACACGTAAACACACACACACATATACGTAAACCCACACACAAACATACACACATTTAAAAAAAATTAAAGTACTTAACATTACTCTCTTTTTTCTTGAAATGAAATTTCCGCGAAGCGGTATGTTATATTGATTAAATTGGTTAAATGTTATACCGATATTAACATGGTAGCACAAGCAAATTTACAAGGAATTCAAATCAGGCTTAGTTATATTTAATTTAATTACAAACACTGTCAACAAAATTTCGAAAGGAAAACTAGCTTCTTAATTAATTAGCGATCAGCAACCTGATATAGGTTTGATTCCATTCCACATGCAGCTATCTACGATTCAACTCTAGAAAAAATTTCAGCGGACAAACAGAATAAGAATTAATTGATAGAGACATCTGAATAAATAAATGAATAACAGATACACATAAGCAATCGTGTAAAGCATATTGCCAGTCAAACTTTCTTGAAATCTAAAATCAACCATTAAGGAAAAAATTACGGCGTATGGATTGGAAAAGTTAGAGATACTCAACTTGTTGCAAGTCCAAATATTTTTTTTAAATTATACCCTGCACAATTTGTATTTACTTCTAAAATCTTCATGTAGGAATATACGTAGTATAAGTTTCCTTCACATGGCACCATTAGTACTAAAAGAAGCGAAGCCGCTTAGTAAATTATGAGATGTTTTACTGTAACCGTGTTGCGTTACGAATTGGTTGCGTGTTTTTTGTTCATTAATAAGTCCTATTGCCTTTAATATTTTATTTTAACAATAACAATTAACAAATAACAATTTTCATGATTATATTCCATAAAATTTAGTTCCACACCATAATTACACTGGTGTCAATAAGGTCTTCATTCGACCGCATCCAAATAGCAACTGAGCTAGATTCCCCATCGGATAGGGAAGATGCGCTTCTCATTCCCCTTTAGGGATTTACTGGGGCTGAGTTGCCACAAACCGAATATGAAAGGAACGCAAGCTGAAGTACATTAATAGCCAAATTTCCACGGAATCCAAAACGACCCTTCATTAGAAAAAATACAGAATACGGGTTGGAGTAATTACAGATCGTGACATTGGTTAGCTCATAGTTGAGCAAATTAAAAATATGGTCTAGTAATATGACAGTTCTCTTTAAAACGAAAGCTTGCAAGTTCAATCCCAGCTACTGCTCAGCAACGTAACATGGATGCGGTTCTATCTTCTCGATGTATGTCTATCTGGATAAGGGCTTTTTAGTTTTCTGAATTTCCTCTAATGCGACACCTGACTATGTTTCATTATCAAAGAACACCAAATTCAAACACTGATAACCGATGCAGCAAATTCATGTAAATTCATCCTCATCTGGACCAGACATAGGCATCCAAGACAATGAGCTCGCCGACGCAGCTGCGAAAGAATCAACCAAACTTCCAAAAGATGGATCAATATCACCTCGCATGGTCCCAAGCATCCATAAAACACAACCTTAAATCTCAAATATTAGCCTCATGGCAAACCGCATGGACAGTAGCCCACCAGGGAAGAACAACTAACAAAATAATTTCTAAACGTCTCCTGAGACACATCTACTGGATAACACGTAGGTAAATTACTTCGTAAGAGGACATGGTCCATTCCCAACTTACTTTGAAAGAATAAATAGAACGGCTTCATCTCTGTCTCTGTGGCAAAGAAGGCAATCCTTTCCATTACATTACAGAATGCAGCTACACCACTACAGCATCATCTCAAATGTCCTCAATACCTTAACTACACCGATTTTCTTCGTTTCTGTCTTCGTTCAGCTCACCACAAGAAAATATTAACACTGATCGCTAAGTTCCTCACAGAAAAAGGTCTCGATCTGTGCAAGGACAGGAATCCTCCTTCTACCAGCTCCCTAGACGATTCATCAGACTCAAACTTTTAACCTCCTAAGTTTAAGCAAACTTGAACTTTTAGTTAGAGACTTCATAACTGAAATGACTGTATTTTCCCTACCAATCACAGAATCAAGGACTTTACAGCCCCACAATAGTTTCATTCTCCATTTGTGTATAACTTTTCGTTGTCTTATTTACTTATATTTTTTTAAATTAATCTATTTAAATATTTTTTTATATTTCAATTATCCATCCTTATGTTGTCATCCCTTTAAAATCCCGAACTGTAATGTATTGGACACTGCGAGACCCAATACAAGGCTTTAATTCCCCACCATTGTGTATCCTTCCTTTTCAACAGCATGCTGGGTGCCGGCGCAGTTTGGGACTACCTTCTGGCCCCTGGAAGGTGCTGCTTGCTCACGATGGAGATGAGTGAACTGAATCCGGATAAACGAATGGTACAGAACGGGGTCCACTCTCATCTCTTATGTATGTATCAAAGAACGCCGCTGGTGTGGTGAGGATGTGGCGAGGAGGGTGCCAGCTCAAATGTGACTTCGTCACCTCACCGCGGTTCAAAATGACGAGGCACTTGGTGATGGGCGAGTATTCCAAAACCCGATAACCTAAAGGCACAGCCCGGGGCTCGCTTACATCGCTATGTATGTATCAAAAATTTCCACCTCAGAAAGCAACTGAAACGGTGAATGTTAAAAACTGTTAAAGCAGTCTTTGACGGTTAGGCTGTCAATTACAAAGTGTGGAAGCAAAATACGTACAAGCAAATAAAGTACGAAGAATGTTTGGAGCAATGTGAAGTACCTTCAAAAATTAAAGTAAAGTTATTTTCTAAGACTCAATAAATCCTGTAAGCAGCACACTTGTTGTATAATCCAGCATGCCAAATTCTTGGCTGATTTTCTTGTTTATTTGGCAACCTGGTTATTATTACGTCATATACAGGGTGACCAATAAAAATTATGCAGACATTTCTATTTTGACAACCCTATCGCTTACGTCATCTTGGCAACGGTTTTTCTTCGCCAGAAAAATCCAGAATTTGGCATACAGGATTATAGGACAACTGTGCTCTATTTGCTAAAAATTTAATGTATTATTGGACATATTTTGCTTTATAAATGTATTATTATCTATTTAATATTTCGCATATTTCTAAATGCGGTTCCCGTCGATCTATAACTGTATCCACTTGGATGAATTTTGTTGTCTGAGGGATTCATGATCGCCAACAATCTTCAACAAGATTTTCTCATGTTCATCATTAATCGAAAACAAGGGATAGATTCAATTGGAAATTTTATTGATTGCGCATTTTTTTGCTTTCCGATAAACTTCTTAAAGTATTATGTCTCTAAAATATTTTTAATATTTAAATATTCGACGAAAATTTAATAAAATATTTTGTCTTTACATTATGAATTTGCAATAAATATTTTTTAAAATTCTGCCACTATAACTTAGAGATATAATTATGTTTAATAAATCCAAACGCTTATAGACATAGTACTTTTCCCTGTTGGGAGCCATATTTCTACTTCAAAAAAGAAGAATTTACCATTAAGAACTTATATATTTAGAGTGAAACTTTTTTTTTTTTAACGATTGGAAAGTCTTCACAATAATCGAGCATCTAGCTAGGGGAATAATCTCTGCTTTGGGTTACAAAATGTGGGGTTTTAAACGCTATTATATCTTAATGAATTTGAAAAATGAGGTCTCTACATTTCTATACAGTTTAAAGACCTTCATTTTTTAAAAAAAATTGGGGTGTCTAATTAAATATTTTATGGCTTTTTTACAAATGAAAATGTGTTTTTGCATTACTAACCCAATCACCAATTTTGCAGGTAAATAGACAATGGTCTCATTTACAATTTAATAGTACATAGGATTGAATCACATACGCATGTGCATAAATGCTTTAACGACTCAAAATCTGAATTAGCCCTTGTGAACAAAAAAATGAAGGTAGAGTGGAAATATTAATTTATCATTATCACTTTTTAGAGACAAAGGCAAATTATGATAACATCTAATTAACGGTCACTTAATCTTATTGTTGTTGTTGTTACTAATGACACTTGGACAAGCTAAGCTCGCTATACCTTGGCTATGCGAATTTAAGTCAATTGGGAGCGTCTTTCGTTTTAATCAGAGCACCATGAAGATGAAAGTACGACTTTGCTCTACACACATGCCATAGGTACCCGTTTATAGGGTAGGCAACCATTCATACCTCATTCATACAAAGAAAGGACAAAGACAGGATAGACAGAGTGAGAAAAAATATCCATGCCCGAACCGGGATTCGAACCCACAACCTCCTTATTCGCAATCAGGCATGCTGACCACTAGACAAGTTGGGCGGCACTTAATCTTATTAATATGCTGTAGTAAAATATGTATCACTGAAATTATTTCTAGATATAATACGAAGGAATGATGATCATACATTTCAGATTTTAATTTACCGAATTTTAAATCTAATTAGGAAGAAAATTCTTTATTATAAATTTATAATTTGCATTTTAAACACCTGTCATAATTTTAATGAATCGAAAGTCAATTTTTTTATCCAATAATTTTCTTTTTTACTCAGTGCACAAATTTTAGACTCTTTCCTTCCACAAAAGGGTGTCTTAAAATATATGAAACAGGCACTGTACCCAAATAAACTCCCATTTAAAGAAAATCATCCCTCTTTACACAGTACCTCCTTTTTCTTCTAAGATAATTCTTTTCTTGGATTTAACATTTCCATCGTTTTGCCTTTTTTATCGTAAAAAAAGATTTTTTTTATGTTACAAGATTTCGAAGTAGAAAATATTTTAATTTAAAATTGCAAATATATCATATAGTGATTTTTTTAACGATTCTAATAAAGATTCAATTTTTTCAAGTACTTTACGATACATATATGAAACATTTTAACTCCTTTATTACTTGCGTTAAAAACTTATAGGCATCCGAAATAAAAAATTTTGAACAGAAAGATGCAAAAAAAAAAAGAAGTCAACTGCTGATTATAATTACATTCGAAAGAGAAAAATCTCCTGAAAGATATAAAAACCTTATTTGAAATCGGTATTCATGCAAAAAATCATGATTTATTTTTTATAATTAATTAAGAAAACTGAATGTACGTAATAAAGGTTCACATTTTTTTTTATTTTTAAGCAAAATATTATGCAATCGTAGTATTTTTTTTGTTTGCATTTCCTTACTAATATATTTAAAATGACGTATAAAAGTTTTTCATTTTAATTCTATCATATTAATCACTTTATTAAAAACAGATATTATATTTATAGTACATAGGTGAAATTGCTTTGTTGATTTTTAAGCAAATAAGATGACTCTTTGTTTCATACACACATAGTGGTGAAGGTGTGAGCTCCGAAATTGTACATTAATGTTAACTAATTTAAAATACTCGCCCATCACCAAACGCTTACAAATTTTAAACCCCCGTCAGGTGACGAGGTCACACCTGAGCTGTCACCTTTCTTACCACATCCACTCAACAACAGCGGAGGGACATTTGACGCGACAGATGAACATGGACACGCCCTTAACTCACGGAGCTTCAGCATCCCAGTGAGGGAGGGTACGTGGTCACCCTCCCAATCAAGGCACTCGGCAAAAGCTTCTTCAAGATGCTGATCTTAAGGGGAAGCGGTGTGGGCCACTGGAGCTCTCTCTTTGTGACAGTGAATATGTTGAAGAACTAGTTGGAGACGACAAAAACGTAGGACTCGACTGGGTTTATAGTAAGGAACACTAGAAATATCCAGTCAGTTTACAAAAAAATTAGAAAATTCAACTATAAAATTTTAGAAAGTTTATTGAAACGCTTTTCAATATAGTATGGAAACAAAAAATACAAAGCTCCTCAGTATATTATGATTCATTCATTCAAATTAATATATATAATTGATTAATTAAAAAGGGAGCAAAATTCTATATATAATACGCGTAAACATCGTATGTAAGCTTACCCAACTTTAAACTAGCTAAATGATTAATCCTTCAGCCTTTTGTTAAACATACTTTTGATTCTAACTTTGAGCATAGATATTTGCAATAACTTTGAATCTAGTTTAAATTGTAAGTCAAATTAGTTCTCACATTCAAAATACACTCGTGTCCATAAAGTAAAGATAATGCAAGTTCAGGGAAAGAAACAGACAGATGCAAAACAAATGTGACTTATTTGTAAAGTTAATTTATTATAAAAAATGTAAGGAGCAAAAAAAAAAGATGCTATGTGTTTGACATTATTAATAAAAATTGCAATTTTTACTCCCTGGAGCGAATTTCATAAACGAACCTATTTACAAAAACCAATATAACATGGTTGGTATGATAGTTAATACATAGTATGGCCCCCAGACGATGCAATACAGGTCTTACAACACCTAGGCATACTGAGTATCAAATTATCGATCTAATCTTATGGAATATTACACCACTCATCAAGCAATGATCTCCGAAGTTCCGGTAGACATGTGGGAATGGGTTGGCCAAACATGTCCAATACATTCTTTATTAGATTCAAGTCCGGTGAGTATGCTGGTCAGTCCATACGGGTGATATCCTCCTGTTGACTACAATGTTTTCATGGTGAAAACGGGTGTTGTGGTCCATAAACAGAAATTCTGCACCCATGGCGCAAAGAAACAAACTTACATGTTGTTCTAGAATGACATCCCGATAGATATAGCCTGTCATGGTTACATTCTGAAAAAGCAGGTTAGTTCTGGAACACAAAATAATTCTTCCCCAAACGAGCAATCCTGCACTATCGTAACGGTGTCGTTCACTTCTGCTTTCTTGGTGATAAAGAGTACCTGCCCCTCTCCATATGAAAGTCCGGTGAGAATCAGATTAAAAACTAAACCTGGACTCGTCAGAAAAAAATCACACAAGACCACTGTTGCGGTGTCCACAATGCATGCTCTCTACTCCAGGCTAACCGCAGGCGATAGTGAATTGCGGTAAGTGGAACACATCTGACAAGTCTACAAGCATATAGACCAATGTGCCCTAAGCGTCTGTACACGGTCTGTCTTGAAACAATCGTACCGGTAGCTGAAGAGAGCTGACTATACAGATCTGATTTGTGCTCCGTCTGTTTCTTTCGCAGTGACTGCCAATTACCGGTACTCATTTGGCTTTGTAACTTGGGAGCGACCTGCGTTGTAACGTCTACTCACATGACCAGCATCTTTCAATCGTTGCCAATGCCTGGAGATGACACTCTGGGCAATTCCAAGTTCCTCGGGTACTTCCAGCTGGATACGACCACATTCCAGACACGACAGATAATTCTACCACGTAAAACACCATCCAAATGCTTCCTTTGTACCGTAACTATGCAGTTATTGCACTGAAAGGCTTTTAAAGCTCTTGTGAATTTTATTTCTTTGCAACTATTCCTTATATACCCCTCTCTTACACTCTCGTCATTGTGACGTAGTATCGGCGCCATCTGGTGGTTTCTTGTAATTTGCATGTTATTCTTCAAGATGTGTGTGATAATTCTACATGTGAAATTTTTATTTTAGAGTTCAATTTCTATGTGATTCTGAATTATCCTTATTTTATGGACCTGAATGTATGATTTTAGTTCAAATGTAAGTTACAATAAACAAGCCGAGAATAAGGATCAGGATAGTGAGGGACTCATTCTCGTCATTGGAAGATAGTCAGCTCGAATCATGATTTAACCATCAAGTTAAATAAGAGTGACACGGGTAATTTAAATAAACCACGGTCGCAATGTCTTTCAATTGAAATGATACCCTTGGGTACCTGGTCAAGAACAGGGTTTTTTGCTTTGCCCCTGTTTCTAAATTACTAAGATCCCGGTTTCTTTTACCTGGCTGGTAGAGCCAACCTCTGGGCTTGGTATAGCTAACTGTGCTGGTACAACAACCAAATATCATATTTAAAAATAGTATGCTTTAAAAATATTGCTCTTCTTTCAACAGTTTTTAAATTGAGACCAAACAGTGTAACGAAAATACAAAAATAGGAAAAATATTGTTCACAGCAGTTTTACTATTTTTGTACACCACAGTACGATACCGGAGTTTCAGCGAGATTAACCCCTTGTATGTATATATATATATATATATATATATTTGTGTGTGTGTGTTAAAAAGAGACATATCTCTTCATTAAAGTTTTTCACATGTTTCACGTTTATCCAATTTACTAAGTTTAAGAATTCCTGTATATTTTTGTGGCTTCTTTGTAAATAATAATTTTATAATACATACATATGAAAGTTTCATTACCATTATTGGACATTTAGGAAATTTTTGACAAAATTCGTTGTGGCTGGAAAGTCAAAAAAATTCTCCATCTTTTCCACGTAATGCAAATGCCACGTGCCTTTAAATTTGTAAAAAAGAAAAATGAAAATGTCGGCAAGCAAACACAGCGTCGTATAATTTTTTTCTCTACCATCAAAGCATTTTCGAATATATAAGAATCAATAAACCAATCTTCTAGTTTCCTTTATTTTCATGTTGCTATGGCATTTGAAATGTCTATTTTATCTTAATTTGTTTTCATCAAAAAACAGATTATTTATGCTATGTATTAAAGATATACTAATAAACTGCAAGAAAACATGTCCGTCACTCAAAAATATGCTTTTTTTGCCTAAAATTAATATATCATAAGGCATACTATTTTATGACTGAAAATGGCCCTAAATTAAAAAGAAAGCGAACGCTTGTATTGTTAACTTTCAGCTATGGAAACTGAAAATTTCAGTAATTTGTTCAAATCCTATGTATCATTAGAGATAAAATGTTTTTAAAGACCATTTATTTTCAAAAGAAACCAAGAAGTTGTTGCCGTCTGATTTTAACTCCGTGTATAAGAATAGATTTATTCACTAATATATATATTAATTATTAATATACAATTTCTTACAAAAGTGATGGGACACTTGTGCTTTACAAAAGGAAACTGTAAAAAATTAATTAAAAACACAACGACAAATTTTTTGTGGGTGTGTTTCGTATTTAAAGTTAGTAACAATTATTACATAACATACATTTTGTCAAAATACTAAAATATTAATTAAATAAAAATACAATTGTTTAAAACGGAGCAAAAAAAAAAAAAAAAAAGCTCACATAAGAGATGGGACACTTACTCTTTTCTATCAAATATTTATCCAAAAATTTTACTTTTTAAAAGGTTTTAATATTTTGTCGGATTTTCTTTTACTTTTAAAACATGATTTAATCTTCATGGGATGGATTTGACTAATTTTTTTGTGATTTCTGGAGTCATTTTACCACATTCTTCTTGAAGCACCGATTTTAAATGTTGTTTTAAAGAAATTAAGTGTTTGCGATTTCTTGATTCCAATTTTCGCCAAATATTCTCTATGGGATTTACGTCTGGAGATTATGGTGGTGTTTTTATTATTTCAGGACAGTTACACAGCAGCCAAAGTCTAACGTTCAAAGCAGTGTGCTTGGGGTCATTGTCCTAGTAGAATTAAAAATCGTTATGAAGGTTCAATTTTTATGTTGAAGATTTCAAATTTTGCTTTAGAATGTCCATATGCTTGTACTCTGATCCATTTTACTGTAAAAAAAAATTACCAACTCCACACACACAGCGGATGACATATACCATAACTCCTCCACCATGTTTTACTGTTGGCACCAAGAGTTCTGCTTATGAAATTCTTCCCTCGGTTTTCTCCACACCAAGATTCTACCATCAGGACCAAATATATTAAATTTACTCTCATCAGCAAATATAACTTTATTCCAGTAATCAGAATTTTTATTTATGTTGGATTTTACGAAAGCCAGTCTGACTTTTCTATTCTTCTCACTTACGAAGAATTTTTTCTGGCTACTCTACCGTGATATCCAGCAGATCGAATTACTCTTCTAATAATCTCAGGACTAACAATCACACCATATAATGCTTGTAAATCAGCAGCAAATTTAGTAGCACTCATTCTTGGATTTTTTTTAATAATTCGAACGACAATTCGCTTTATTCCATTGGATAGCTTTGATGGTCGGCCATGTCTTCTTTTATTCTGAATCATATGATTCTTTTTATATCATTTAATGATATTGAAAACTGTTGAATGATTCAAGTTAACTGTTTTAGCAGTTTCTTTAATAGATATTCAACTTTCAATATGCAAATGAATAACTAATTTTCGAATTTCAGGTGCAGTTTCTTTTTGTTTAGCATTCATGGCTGCACTCGGCTAAAAAACAACAAAAATTCCAAATAATCTGGAGAGAAATACTGCAGACGTTTTTATAAACTATTGCCAATTGCTTTTGAGTAAAAATAAAACACCCAAAAAATATTTTTATTGCTTATTTCAGACTTTTTTTGTTGCACATCTAATGGTGTCCCATCACTTACGTGAGCTATTTTTTGCTCCGTTTTAAACAATTGTATTTTTATATTTAATTAATATTTTAATATTTTGACAAAATGTATGTTATGTAAAAATTGTTACTAAATTTAAGTATGAAACACAGCCACAAAAAAAATTTTACATGTATTTTTAATTTATTTTATAACAGTTTCTCCTTTTGTAAAGCACAAGTGTTCCATCACTTTTGTGAGACACTGTATATATTTACTAACATAATCAGCAATCGGATTCATATGTCAAAAAAATTCATTTTCTTAATTTGACTTGAAATCGATTTTTTGTTGAGAGTTTTCACATAGTATGAATACTTAGTAAAATATAAGCACAAAGAACAAATATTCAAACTTTTCGTCGCAAAATAAATTATATACGCAAAATAAATTACAAATAAACATTTTCAGGTGATATTCAAATTTTATTTTATTGTAAAATGAGAGTAAATTATTTCTTATGAGTGAAGATTTAGCACTTTTGATTTTCATATGAATAAAGTATATGTAAATTTCTTTAAACACAATTTAATTTTAAATTTACTGCATGTTTCTAAATTACTTTAACTTTTTGAATGTAATTAATTTTGGCAGCATTATCTTTATTCCTATATTTAAGTAAGTTATGATTTGCTGGTATTGGTATACTTCGAAACTATATCTATTGTTCCTTCTACTGTGTGTTTGTTTACTTTTCTTTCATATGCTTCTTTATTTTAATTTTTGAACTAAATATCGTTATGCTTCTTTCTTTTAATGCAAACACTCTTCGTAAGAATGGTTCAAATATCTTTAGACATTTGTTCTTCGCGTAAATTGTTTAACTCAGTTTGATATCAGCAATTAACAGCTTACTTTATTGCATCATCTTTAAAGTTTATACTACAAAGAGTGGTGAAAAATAACACTTATAAGTTCTGCCAAAAATTTATTTACATTTCATTGAATTGAAAATAAAAAATACTGACTACCATAAATAGTAGTATAGATTTCTATAATGCAATTATGCCGTTTCTCCTAGAGATTTGAATTTATTAAATATAACTACTGTATTATTTTTTAATAAATATTACTTTTTTATACTTTAATTGTTATGCCGACCGATTGGCTGAGTGGTTAGCGTTCCTGACTCCTGAGCTGTTGGTCCCGGGTTCGAATCCCGGTTCGGGCATGGATGTTTCTTTCATTCTCTGTGTTTCTCTGTCCTTTCTTCTGTGATGAAGTATGAATGTGACCCGCCCTATAAACGGGTTTGTGGTGGTATGGCGTGGGTAACGCTACTCGCCTCCGTGACTTGGTTCACAGGTGCCCGCTGGGTAACGACAAATGAGTAGCAGTCTCTAGACTTGTTGTGGCATAGATTTCAATCCTCTTGTGCCTGCAATTGGAAAAAAAAACTTTAATTGTTATGGCGTTAATATTGACATAATTACAAAACATCTTTCATTATGTCTTTTCTTTAATTTGTTAATAGACTAAAATAGGTACTTTTCCATTATACCCCTTTTGATAATTGTCATAAAGAGAAAGAAAAAGTAATTTCTTCTTCTTCTTCTTAGAGTTGGGTTTGTATTATATTGGGCACCTCTGCTTTAATCAGCATTTTGTACCATTAACTCCAAATCCAATGTTTCTTAGTTCCAGTTGCTCGGGTCACTCACTTTATTAATAAAGTCCGATAACCCTTTAATGGAGTCTAGGTGTAACTCTCTAGTATGGATGATGCCTAAAGAAGTTAATCTAGGGAAGGCAAGAGCCTCGCATTCGTAAATGATATGCTTGGCCGTTTCCTCTTGCGTAAGACATTTTCTGCAGATAGGGCCTTGCTGAAACAGTCTCATTTTATGGAGGTGTTTTCTGAAACAGTAGTGCCCAGTTATGAAGCCTACGATTAAACGTATCTTCAAAAAAGTTATTTACTTTCATACATATTCCATTTGCATCAAGTATTGCTTAAAAATGTTTACGTTTTTAGAAACTATTAAAAGATAATACAAACTAAACAACTATCACTTATTGATAAAACTTATTTAAACACCTGTGTTTATTTCTGGCGGACACCGCTTAGCAACCCCATTGGTGATCGATTGCGTATGTATAATGTAATAGTACCTTTTTTTCAATGAGACAAAACTAAATTTGGCTGTATTTAGTTGTTTTTTGTCCTTGATGACTTGTGACCGTAGTGCTCCTTTTAGCCCACAAAATTATCACCACGCAATCTTTTGCACAAACTAGCTTAATTTTTGTTTAGCATTTAGTTTTTCTACTATTGTTTATTACTTTTTAGTCAATTTTTGCACACAAAAAATCAATTAAAAATATATTAAATTTAAAATAAATTTTTTGAGCCAATAAAATCATCGTATCTACATTATATTATTTTTGATTCACCATAAAAAACATGCTATTTCTTTAGGACCAAAAGAGGAGGTATAATGGAAAAATACCCGTAAATATTATTTAATATATAAAACTACAGATAATATTACTTGAATTAAAATGTAATATCGGATTATTGTGCAATGTCCTCATTACAATTATCGCGGTGAATCAAGTAAAAAAAGTTAGATTGCAAATAACAGTCACAGTAAAGTTAAACAAAAATAAGAAATATGTAATTGACAAAAAGTTGGTTAATTAAAAATATTCCAGTGAAAATTAATCCGTGTAAAAACGTTGTTGGAAATATACCGAACGGATAAATATCCGAATTCCTTCAGGATTTCAATCGAAGTCAATTACAACACTCAAACTTCCATTAAGTGAAGATTCTATGGTCTAAAAATTTTGTCCCTTAGGTTTATAGGAACTGAATTTAGAAGAGAGAGTTGCAGATACAACGATTTCCTTCTCTCCTTAATATTAGTTTTTCAAAAATATCTGTCGAAGGAAATTAACGAGCAAAAATATTTAAAAAATGAACAATTTTTAAGTTTCATAATGATTGCGATATCACCAGATTTATAAACCTTATAAGGCCTCTAATTTACTTCATTTGTCATGGCAGAAGATTATTAAATAAAAGTAAAGGAATAAAGGTAATCTAGAAATGAGAGATATTTGTTCAAAAATTAGAGCTCAATATACTTTTAGTAGCATTGATTGCTAGAATGGTTTATAAAGATAAAGCGCATGAGTTGGAATCGTTATTTTAAAGAAATTTAAATCATATTTTGTCATAACATCTCCAAAAGAACTGATTGGAATAATTTTAATAAATTTCGGGTTTTAATCTATAAATAGAAACATCATGTTGAGAGTTGTTTATATGCGGACACCCTCTTCATGTGTAATGTTACACACAACAGTATACATGTCTTTGCACGCCTTAAAAGTTTCAAATGTGTGGTTTCACTTGGAGATAAATAACTGATTGAATATGACAATAATGGTCATATGATTTATATTTATTCGAAAATATAAGAAGGTATTGGAAAAATGTATGCAAAAACTGTTATTTTACATTGATTGAGTTCTTAAAATTTGTAATATATTGTGGGATTTAGATATAAATTTTTTGAAATATTTACTGAAGGTTCATATCAAAATATATATTAACAAAATTTCGAGGCTTAATAGTTTTGTGGAACATTTATTCACTTGGAATGTTTACTTCGAAAGATTTAAAGTTATAAAATTAATTACATCATTTAAAGTGAAAGATTAAATAAATTATTTGAAATTACATGTATATTGTTATGAAACAA
Source organism: Latrodectus hesperus (assembly GCA_037975125.1). Classification (NCBI taxonomy): domain Eukaryota; kingdom Metazoa; phylum Arthropoda; class Arachnida; order Araneae; family Theridiidae; genus Latrodectus; species Latrodectus hesperus. Next base: position 10,416,603 of record CM075851.1, on the reverse strand, counting down.
ACTAATGACTCCAAATTTTTAAAAATAAACACATTTAATTAACAAAGAAACACAATTACAAAGGAGTCGTATCTGCGTTCGCTACAAACGCAGCTTCAGACTTCTCCTATCTCCCTACTCACCCTCCCCATCAGAGGCTCTTGAAATCTCAAGTGCTGACTATGAGACATTACAATATATATTGTATATATATATATATATATACAAACAGGGTGATCTTTTTTAAAGTGACAGTGTTTGGAGCGCCCTGTAGCGTGATCTAATAGCCAAAATAGCGCCAAACTTGGTATTTAGACTAATCAAGACACGGGAAAAAACATTCAGTAAAAAAATTTTAGTTCCATAAAACACCGCTAGGGCATTTTGTGGCGTTTTACAACGTATAAAATGTGAGAAAAGGAAAATACTAACACAAACAATCGCACTATTAAATTATGAATGTTTATTTACAACATTAACTTCCCCGATGAGGAGTTAGATCACATTCCATGTGAGCATCGTTCTCAGAAATAACACCGTGCATTCTGTGCACAACGTTCTCCACAGCCGTGCGTAACATATCACGAGGAATATCCCGCACTGTCTTCGTTTATGTTTTCCCTTAGAATAGACAAATTTGATATTAAACCAACAACGATAGAAGCATGGCCACTGGAGCTCATTTATTTCAATTTACTTCAGCTGAGATTATTTGTCAGAGCTGTCTACTTTTGCTTTTATAGCCCCTATTGCGGGCACTGTCATTGCTCAACATTTGCATTTTTCTTTCAAACCCGTGTTTCATGATAATTCACATTATTGTAAGCTAAAGCAGCGCCACAAAATACCCTAACGGTGACATTTGGAACTAAATTTTTTTTTTTTGACGGAATTCTTTTCCCCATGTTTTGATTAGTCTAAATACCAAGTTTGGTGTCATTTCGGCTATATCAGATCGCTCTACACGGCGCTCAAAATACTGTCACTTTAAAAAAGATCACCCTGTATATATGCAGAGAGAGAGAGAGAGAGAGAGAGCGACAGAAAGAAAGACATAAATAGATAGATAGATGGATAAATATCTGGATATATATTTATTTTTTATTAAATATTTTGATAAGTTTTGAAAAATGATAAAATAATTTTACTTTTATTAAAAAAAAATTGCTTGAAAGGATGTAGATGTATAATGCAAAATGAAATCCATTACGGAGACACCTTACTTAATATTTAAATTTCAAAGACTTAAAACTTTCAGCGGAAGAAATGTAGGTGCTTCGTACTCTTCTTTCATGAATTGTTAATGAAATGAATAAATAATGTCCTCCACTTTTGTGATTGCACCATGCTATATTCAATCAAAAATTACTTTTTTTATTTGATTATGTTGCGGAATTATATTACATGTGAGTTTTCTTGTGTGAAATTGAAGTTTTCATCAAAACAGTTCATTGTTTATTCCCTGATATAAAATACCTTTCACGAAAAATTTAAATCTTTTGATAAGTTTTTTTTAAATTTATGCACAGAATGTTTAATTAATAAAGTAAGCTTACATATACTTTAAGAAGAAAATAACTTCCCATATATATACTATAACGTAAGTATATTTTATAGTTATACTTAAATATTAATTTATAGTAATTATAATTAATATGAGTGTTGCTTGTGGTTTGGTCAAGAATTAAGTAATTTAATTAAAAAGCAAAATTAGAACTATGTGTAAATTTTCATGTGTAAATTACATATGTAGATTCATTTGTAAATTTTATTTTATATACAAAAAATTAATGATATTCAATAAAATTATTGAAACAGTTAGATGCATATTTATAAGAAATAAGAGGAAAACAAGTTTAATTATATCATCAGCTGATTTAATGAAATAAATGTTGTCTTTGCTTACGTCATCCGACGATTTGTTGACAGTTGAGTCGTTTCAGTCATAAAGATTTACTGGTTTGGAAATATATTTTTAATTATGAAAAATCATGATTTAAATTCAACTATAACTACATCAAATGTTACTATACAATGTTTACATCTCAGTCTATGTGGTGACAGATAAACGATCGATTTGGTCATTGTTTTGATGCATTTTGTTTCGTTTTATCCGTTTGGATATTTTAAATAAGTGTTTTTGTAAGTATACTATGTCATTTTATATTCCTTTTAGAAAGATTCTTCTGCATCTATCCCTTATAATTCTGTCTTATATCCCTGTCTGCATGAAGCCGTGTAGAGCATATAAACTCTACACGGCTTCATGCAGACAGATTATGGGTCAGAATAATCCGATATGTATGGTAAATTAATTGGTCTTTGATCTCATGGATATGGTCTAATTCCACTAGACCAGATGGGGATTAGTCCCACCACTACCAAATTAATTGCAATGTTTCTGAGGTTTTTACAGAGAGCTGAAAAAAGTGACGTCAAGTGAATGAAAGCAATTAATCGTAAAATTTCTAACTATACAGAATCATGAAATTATGCATTTTTTGAGTTTAGTGATAACAATTATCATTCCTGACAACACAACCAGTAGATTGACGTGAAAATAGCTTTAATGGAACGGAGCACACGAAAATTTTAATGTCGAATTGCTTTTCAACGTACTGAAAATTCATCCAAAAAAGATAAAAAGTTTTATGAATAGTATCAAACTTAATCATATAATACGAACTATCAAAGTATAGAAAAAATTTCAAACTAATTGTTCAAACTAAAAATGTTAAAAAAGCACTGAAAATTTTGGAAAATTTCCAACAAACATCAAGGATACGACTGGAGATGTTGGTAAAAAAATTCTTCGATTTGAGATTTCATCCTGAAGAAGAGACGATTGGAATATTTTGTAAGAGTTTTAGGAAAGAAAAATCAGGTCAAAAATGTTGTATTTGATATACTTGAGCTTCTAGTTTGTTTTCTGTTAATTGGAAGATTCGCATTTGAATTCGAAAATCTTGTTCAACTGCTGTTTCGAACGGATGATGAAGATTTCAGTTTAAATATTGAAAAACAATTTATTAACGAATGGAACAGATGAAAAAGAATAGAAATTTAATCTATGTAGTTGAAGATGCATTTATTTCAATTTCAGTTTCAAAAAAGTTGGAAAAATAATCTTCAAACGGGAAAGAGTCTAAAACTGTAAACAGCGAAAGTGTCATTGATTCGAAACCACAAAAAAAGAAAGCTAAGAGTCAGTGCAATAACTGAAAAAAAACAGGACAAGAAAACAGCAAAATGTTTCCAGAAGCAGAGCCAAGAAAAGCACAAGCGAAACTATGTACTTTAAAAAATTTCTACAGTGAGGTAGAAGATGTAGAATTCTGTAAATATAATTTTCAGAATTAAATATATTAACGATCCACTTTCATGCCAAATAGCGCTATGCTTGAAATGTACAACAGAATAATTTTAAATAACTTAAAGAAGATATAGGTCCAAAAATTGAGTTTTTTTAACCTTAAAGTGATTGTTTCTTTCGTTCCAGTTGAGATTATGATTACTTCACTTTATTATTATTCTCATTGGTTTAAAATATCCATGACGTCAAATAACATTCCATCTTACATCACATCGTATTGAAACGGCGTCGTAAATCCGACTTGTCGACGAATTTGCTGCCTGCTTTCAAATCGCATTTTTCAAACAGAAGCAAACAAAGCGAAGTTCACAATCATACGCCTGAGAATGCTGCAGAAGTTCATTTTGTTAATAAAACGATTTCGGTAAAAGTTTACAATCTGGTATCTTTCGATTCTTTGGCGAATTTTTTTGACGCCAAGATGTAATTAACAAGATGGACGTTACACAAAAGTTATTCAGAGATAGGGTTACCATGATCAGCAGAAATTAAAGTTTATTGCCAAACCAAGTTGTAACCGATTCTACGCCGAGCTCACGATTTCTTATATAAGGACCAAAGCATCGGTTTTCAAGTCATTAACACGTTGACAATAGAACAAAAGAAAAACAAAATGAAAAAGACCTCCACTTTATAGTTAATTTAAATCGAAAAGAAAGATTTAAATTTTTAAAATTTTCTTTAATTCATAGAAGTCTAAATTAATAATTGCAATATTTCTAAAGAATCTATATTAAGTCTTGAAACTAATGCCTTGCTTATGCCAAAATTGATTTTTTTTAAAAAAAATATTTCTCTAATTATGTTTTGTCGAAATAAGTCATCACTAGACGTCCTGTTAATTTTATACTAAGCAAAAAAATAAATAAATAAATAATAAATAAATAAATAAATAAAATCGAGAGAGACAGAAATGGCTAATGTTGCGAGAAATCGAACATAATCGAAAGTTTAAATTTTTAGAATCCGAAACATATGTTTTATTTAGAGATGAATATGTTGTCACATTTATTTATATTTTAAATTATCACTTTTTATAAGGAAAGCTGATATAATAAAGAACTGATTTAATCTTAATATTGTTAAACAATCAATTTAAACTACTTGTACTTTTAATTTATTTGAAAATTAATTAATCAATTACATTTTATGTCAAATCATAAGGAAATTATTTTTAGTAATATATTTGAGTAATATATTTCTATTCAAGTAATATTTTAATTAACCTCAATTCAAGTAAATAATTAATTAAATAATACTTATACAATTAATATTTCGTAATAATAAGTAATGCGAAGTAATACTGATTATTACCAAATATTACTGCCGCCCAATTTGTCTAGTGGTCAGTGTGCCTGACTGCGGATAAGGAGGTCCTGGGTTCGAATCCCGGTTTGGGCATGGATGTACTTTATCTATCTATCCTGTCTTTGTCCTTTTCTTTTATGAATGAGGTGTGAATGGTTGCCTACCCTATAAATGGGTCCCTATGTATACCCTAAATGGGTATGTGTACTGAGGAAGTCAGACTCCACACCAAAACATGGTTCAATTGAAAAAGTGGAGCAGCGCACCCCATATTGCCAGCCTAGCTGGCACACGACAAAAACAACAACAACAACCAAATATTACTTGTTTTACATGGTAATAATAATTATATTATTACTTATAATATTTTGTAATGTATTAATAAATTCGAATACTTGGAAGTAAATACCAAGTATTACAGGGCAGTTGAACAAGTATTACTCATATAACAAAAAATATTTGTACAGATATTAATAAAAAGGATAATTAATATAATATTTAAAAAAATTTAATTCCTTTTCAAGCAGTTTCTTTTTGACTCTTTTGTTTTTAGATTTCAATTTAAATAAATTTCAAGTAGTTCTTGAAAATTGTAAGTGATACTAGCAATTTTTTGTGAAATCTAAGAATGGCACCCAAATTTATATTTACAAATGGGAGTTTTTGTAATTGCGACCATCAAAAAAAAAACCTTCCTAATTTTTTTGCGATTTCTTTTTGTTTCATAACTTTTGTTACTAATTCACTATATATATATACTCGTATACATAAAGAAAGATTCAAAAGTTCCCGGAGTAAGTCTATAACGTAAAAAGTTTTGGCAGTAGTGCAATTACGAAAATGTTTTTGTGTTACTAGCATTTTTTTTGTAGGCAGGTGCACTTAGTAACCAGGGATAGAAAGAAATGACGTCATTTGAGAAGAGATTCATTATCAAATTTTGTATTCGCTTTGAAAAGAGTGTTACAGAAACTTTCCGAAATGTTAAAGCCTGAGTAAAAAAAGTTAAACTCTATCGAAACGCTAACTTTTGAGTGGCATCGTAGTTTCAGGAAAGGCAGGTAAAGTGCTGAAGACGATGAACGCTGTAACCGTATTGTGACTTCTTTCACTCAGATGAAAACATCAAAAAGGTGTCTGCGGCAGTACTTGAGAACAAGCAGCAAACAATTTACCAAATAACAGAATCTGTTAGGATATCAAAAGTCACATGCCAGCTGAGATTGCCAAAGGATCTTATCATACTCAGGGTATGTCAACACATCGTTCCCCACCTGTTAATACTACAACAAAAGTGAATTCCAGTGGAAATGGCGGGAGACTTAATCTCAGTTGTTGATAAAGATCCTTCCTGTTGTTGTTGTTGTTACTTATGACACTTGGACAAGCCAAGATCGCTATGCCTTGGAAATGCGAATTTAAGTCAATAGAGAGCGTCTTTCGTTTTATTCAGAGCACCACAAAGGTGAAAGTACGTCTTTGCTCTTTTTTAAATCCTCCGGTAGATGGCACCACCAGAGGATCCACTCCCTCAATTTTGACATTGATCTGAAGAGGGAGGAAATTTTCTCCAGACCATTGAACACCCATGGTAACTGCTCAATGACCGACCACAGGACTTTCGATTCCACAGATTTAACGGGCACGTATAACGCATGTACTCGGTGGGTCTTTAGCGGCATTGGGAACCGAACCCCATCCTTCCGGATGGAAGGCCGATACCCTAACCACTAGGCTACCAAGATCCTAGATCCTTCCTTATTTGGCAGAATTGCTACTGGAGACGAGAAATGGTCTTTTTTTATATGCGACACGCACACCAAAGAGCATCGACTACGTGGAAATCATCACAATCTCCACGAAACGGAAACTCCGCCAAGATCGCTCTGAAGGAAAAGTCATGCTAGGGCTATTCTCCGATATCGAAGGCATTGTGGATGTGGAATTTATCGCCGAAGAACGCACTGTATACAAAGAACTCTACGTCAAAATCTTACCTCGTTTGTGTGAATCAATCCGGAAGAAGAGACCAAAACTGGGAATAGAGGGCAATTATGGATGCTGTTTCATAACAACGCTCCAGCTCTCCGATGTTGACTCTTCCATGAATTTCTTGCGAAAACAACTGTTTTTACCTCATCTTCCTTATTCACCTGATCTCGCACCCTGTTATTTCTTCCTATTTCCTGAGCTTGCAAGACGCTTGGAAGATTTCATAAGTTGAAGTTAAATGTACAGGGTGATCATTTTTAAAGTGACAGTGTTTGAAGTGCTCTGTAGCACGATCTAATAGCCGGAATGGCACCACACTTGGTATTCAGACTAATCAAAACACGGAAAAAATGATTCCGTGAAAAAAACTTTAGTTCCAAAAATTGCCACGATGTCATATGTAGCGCTTTACAATGTATAAAATGTGAGAAAAGAGAAATACTGACACATACAATCGTACAATTAAATTATTAATGTTTAATTATTTCATTAACTTCCCCGGTGAGGAATTAGACCACATTCCATGTGAGCTCCATTCTCAGAAATAACACCGTGCATTCTGCGTACAGCGTTCTCCACAGCCGTACGTAACATATCAAGAGGAATATTCCGCACTGTCTTTGTTATGTTGTCCTTAAGAATAGACAAATTTGAAACTCCATCAACATAAACGCACGTTCCGGTAATGTGAGAGGCATAGCCACTGGAGCTTGTTTACTTCAGCTGAGATTATTTGTCGGAGCTGTCTACTACTTGATTTTTTAGCCCTTATTGCTAGCACTGTCATCGCACAACATTTGCATTTTGCTTTGATACCTGTGTTTTATGCTAATTCTCGTTATTGTAAATTACAGCAGCGCCACAAAATGCCCTAGCGGTGACTTTTGAACTAAAACTTTTTTTTACGGAATTTTTTCCCCATGTCTTGATTAGTCTAAATACCAAGTTTGGTGTCATTTCGACTATTAGATTGCACAGGACGCTCCAAACACTGTCACTTTAAAAAAGATCACCCTGTAAATCGCAGACTGAATTAAAGGACATGGTCGAAAATATTATACATATACATAGACATAGACACATATATAGACATAGACCTAATATAAATACATAGACACACATACGCTTTGATGAACTTTACCAGCGATAGCAAAAGTATGTTGCTGCACAAGAGTCTTATTTCGAAGGAGGTTGTGTTTCTGTAATTCGGAAAAGCGCAATTAGTTATCTTTATAAATATAATTTCAACATTAAAATAAATGTCTCCATTCTTTCCCGATGAAGACATACATTTCTTATGTCTTAAGACGAATTCACGAGGAAATTGAATTGATGAATATGATATGAAGTTTCATTTTCAGAGAAAGTTACGAAGAAATCCATTGTGTGATGCCAGCTTTATTTAAAAAAATAACTTTAGAAAATTGTATATTTAGTAATTGTTTATGATAATAATTTAACTAAAATACATTTTAAAAATAGGCTCTAAAAATAGGCTTTCTAAAATAGATTAATTAATATCTTATAATTGTTGATTTTTCTAGCCTTTATTTTTTACAAAATTAGAAAATGCATTTTTATGTACATGGAAAGAAGTTGCAAAATATACTATAATTATGAAATGTAACAAAAAATATGTTACATCGATAACCAAAGCAATTTGATGCAATTATTTTTTCACTCCATTTTTTTCACTTATGAAAAAAAAATACGTTATTAATTAAATTCCTGAATAAAAAATGAATTTTTTTTTAAATTTCAGTTCAGTTTATTTATAATTGCAAATTTTTTTTTCCAATTTTCTTGTTTTGACTTTTTAATTTTTTCATGTCCTTATTATGAAGTAAGAAAATATTATCAAAAAACGTTGCTTTACAAGAATGTTTATAATAATACAGAGCGCATATAATATAATCACATAATTTTGGAGTTAATGCCATATAAAATCGATACATATTAAAATTTGTAAGCCAATTATTTGTGAAAATGCGTTTTCTATGCTATATTAAATATAATAAATTATGAAATATAATTTTCTAATGCACAATATTCCTTATCATAATGATTTAAATAATTACATACACATAAGAGAAAAAAATAGAAAAGTTGCTTTAAATATTTAATTCAATACATCACCAAAGGTATTATGAGTAAAACTTTTATAATTGAAACAATTTTATTAGCAGTTAATACATTTACACTGGCCTCAAAAAGTTAAGGAACAACCGGTTTTTTGTGCCTAATTTGCAAATGAATAAATGTAGAAACACCAAATTTGGATAACATGTGCACAAAGTAGGTATTTATTGACTGCAACATAGAAGTTTACATAAGAAAAAGAAAAAGGATATACAACAAAAAAATGCAATCTCGCTGGAAAAGTCCATTCTTGGAAAAAGAATAATCACAGTTTTATGTGGTATAAAGTAATAGAAGCATAACAAAAATGAGTTTTAATAAGGGATATGCCCACCCCTAGCTTGCATGCATTGGCGGCATCGACTTTCCATGCTGTCAATTAAGTTGTCGGTTACCGAAATGGGAAGCGAAGACCAGACACGGAGTAAGCTTTGTTCCAGCTCTCCTAAAGACCTTGGAGGAGGATTTAAAGCAGCAACCTGTCTACCAAGATACTCCCACACATGTTCTATTGGATTCAGGTCTGGAGATCGATTTGGCCATTCCATTCGCTCCAAACCAAGATCCTCAAGATATTCCTCAACAATTACAGCTCGGTGAACTCGTGCGTTATCATCCATCAGAATGAAATCATTGCCAATTGCACCGGCATATGGGCGGACATATGGATCAAGGATCTCATCCCTATATCTCACGCCAGTCACAGTTCCTCCCTGGAACACATGCTGGTCAGTGTGACCACCGACTGAGATCCCAGCCCAAACCATCATTCCACCACAGCGGTAACTGTTTCTTTACACAATGTTGGGTTGGTGATATCTGGTGTTTTGTTCCCTCCAGATCAGAAGACGTCCTGAATCGATCTCCAATGTAAATCTGGATTCGTCTGTGAAGAGTACAGAAGCCCATTGCTGTCTGGTCCAGGAAACGTGTTCTCTTGCCCAAGATAAGCGAGCTCTTCTTCGTCGTCCGGTGAGGGGACACACACAACTGGTCGCCTTGCATAGAGACCTGCATGGTGAAGACGCCTTCGTACCGTACTAGCGGATATTCTTCTCCCCGATGCTACAGAGAGGTCTGCAACAAGTTGTGGAACAGAAATTCTTCTTCTGCTTCGGACCGAAAGAGCTATAAAACGGTCTTCTGCAGGTATTTTGACTCGTGGTCGGCCTGGAACCTGTCTACTGGATACAAAAGATTCAGTTTGACATTGAATCCAGAGACGGTGGACCACACTGCGAAACACATTAAGGCGTCTAGCTGCATCAGCCTGTGATAACCCCATTTCCATCCATCCGACCGCCCACCACCTTAACCAATCGGGCAAACGACATCTCTCAGAAATTGCGAGACCGCACTGTCTATTGTCAAGGAAATTGCTAACAAAAGTTGTAAATCAACAAAGGTTACACGTGTAATTACGAAAGGCTTATATTTGCATATTTTTCTCTCACTCATATATAGCTATTCTTAACTATAAAAAAGTGATAGCTAACCGTTTTTGCATAAATTTGCATAAAGTTCGTTTTTATCATTTATGTAAACTATAAATAGTTTTGTTAAAGTCATCTTTTTTATGGTGAACTTCGAAAAACATGTTGTTCCTTAACTTTTTGAGGCCAGTGTATTGTACTTATAAGTATGTGAAATTTTAAATGAATAATTAGTAATCACCCGATTATTAAAGTGAATATAATTTTTTACATTTTATAAAAAATTTTGAATTAAATCTTGTGCATTAAATAATTGTGAAGTGAACGAATGTATACACATATATATACATAGACGCACATACATATTCATATGAATGTATATATACATACATTCGCAGAGAGAAAAGGTTTATTAATATTGCCCTGTGTGTGTAATTAAATGTTTATATTAAAATTCAAACAAAAATTCCAATACATTGATAAACAAGTACTAAGCGAGAGGTAAATTTGCTTCCAATTAAAAAAAAATTAAATTTCAGATATTATTTCAAATTATGCTAATGACTTATATACAAATCTTGCCTAAAATTAAACATTTGTTCAAAATATCAAAAATATTGATTCATTAATTGTATTAATACCATTATTTAGTGTCTATTGTTTTGAAGAAAACTATTTCATAACATGAATTTAATTCATACGGACATTTTTACATTTAATGACTTCAGTTAATATAATTAGTGATTTGTGTCTTAAAATTAAATATGTGTTTATCAAAGATGACTGTAAACACTGAATGAACATAACAATATTTAACTTGTTTATTAAAATTAAAATCAAATATTTCATGCAAAGTATATAAAATCTGATTAAGTACACTAATTAAGTAAACGGGAGAAGCAAAAATAGTAAATCGTGGAGAGCTATTTGAAACATGACTATATTGCAAAAGGAATGTTTCACCTATTTTTTCAATGCTATAATTTATGCATAGCTCAATAAGATTTCCGCTGAAATTAAGTATATGCAAACTGTCACATGTAATATAATAGCAAAGTAATATAATGCTTTGTAATTTGCTGTTTTTTTATCCTAAAAGATTTTTTGCACTTTTATCATATATTCCTTATATTTAAAATGAAAAGAATATAAATTAAAAAGAATTATTGATTTATAGTTAATTTCCTTTTTAGTTAAAATTCAATTTTTCAAAAAACAAAACAAAACAAAAATATTCTACATGACATTGAATCAATAAATTCGTATCCAAAAATAAAGATGGAAAATATGGACTCTAACATCTGATTTTATTTCACAAATATTCGAGGATGGGTTTTATTGCATAATTAAAAAAATAATAGATTCTTTATCTTCGGCTAAAAAGAAGAAAAGCTCCAATTTTTTTCCTTTGTTGTGAAGGTTCACCGTGAACCAAAACTTCATATAGAAAAGCCCTAAATTCGATACTTGCCGCTTTCAACAATGAAAGTTCATCACCTGAGTGCAAATCTTTTAGAGTGCGTATTTGGCAGTTTTTTGGCATTTCCCTTATAAGACCTGAATATGTATTTACGGTTGATTCAAATATTCTATACCTTTTGGCTTTTACCACTACAGTACTTCTTGTTCATATTGTAAATTAATATGAAAAAATAAAGAATAATGTTTTAATTGTTGATTAAAGTAAACGAAATTTCTCTCGTTGTATATAAAAAAAAACTTCATCAATTAATTTAAATTAGCGTATTGTAGACATAATTTACCCGTTACTTTCTTACTGATACACACTGAAACATCTTTAAATTGGCCATTTGAAAATTTTAACTAAACAAGTATACATACCTACATTGCGGTTCAGGCGAACCACGGATTATACATTAAGTTTCAACGGGTTGGAATACTCACCCATCATCAAACGACTCGTCATTTTGAAATACGGTCAGGTGACGAGGTAACAGTTGAGTGGCCCTCCTTTCCACATTCACGCCACACCAGCGGAAGGATCGTTTGACGTGGACACGCTCCCAATGTACGGAGCTCTTACAACCCGGTGAGGAAGAATGTGGCCACCTTTCCAATCACTGTCCACGTCGAATGATGATCCACTTTGCTGATGGGCAGCGACGTGAAGTTATGGAGTCAATGGAGCTCGACTAAACAAGTATAAAAATATTATATATTATTTTATTTAAATATAATGTTATTTTACGAATCAATTTATGTCCTTTAAAATGTTCTTTCCTTATAGTGTTTCCAGTACCTATTTATTTGCTTATGCCTAGTCAATTGATGAGTTTATTACTATACCATATGTTTTTATTTTTAAAAATTTCACAGCAAAGAATAAGAAACTCAAAACAAAGAATAAGAAATTCAAAACAAAGGATAAGGAATTTCGAACTGACCGATGATGTTACCTGTGTCATCTCTTGCCACTATACTTAAAAATTGAGTGACCAGTATGCTGTACCCTTCTCAGAGGGTTCAGTTCTCTCGAGGCTTTTTTTTTTCTTTGGCGGAGTTTTTCTATCGAGCAGACGTGCCACAGTTGTTATGTTTGGTCTTCACGGTAAAAAATGTTCATGTAATAATAAATTTATTCTTGTGAACTCTTCTGCTTCTTTAATACTTAATTTCACCAAGACAAGGAGAGATAACTACTTAATACAGTACGTACATATATATATATATATATATATATATATATATATATATATATATATATATATATATATATATATATGCATACGTTTAAATACATTTTACATACATATTATTATTTATCAAATAAACAAGCAAAGAAAAGCAGTTTAACAAGCAAAAAAATAGAAGTTTATTAAATTAATTGGTCTGGAAAATAAATAATCCTTAAGAGCACATTGTTTATTGTCATTTACTGTATTACAAAAGTAATGAGAAAAATGAACAATCGAAATTTCTTAAATTTTTAACTTACATTTCTAACACAACTTTTAATCGAGATTAAATTTAAACATTAATATTTAAGAAGCTTATAAATTTTTTGTTTCTAGTGAAATGTTTAAAAATTCTAAAATAAATTACGGTTATAAAAAACTCTGTTTTTATTCTGATTTGGAAAGAAATCGTATAATTGCATTTGAATAGTAATGAACTAATAGTTGCATATCAAAATTAATTTTTATCTTAATCTTATTTCAAAGAGGATTTAATACAATTTTTTTCATTTAAAATCATTTTTGTATAAGCTGTAACTACAATTATTAATAATTAAAAATTAATTGTCGCGAACTTATAAATATATATTGTAAAACATTTTCTTATTTTTTAATTGAAAGATATATTAAAATATTTTTTTCTAATGGCGGGCACACAAGGGTGACTGAACCCTATGCCACAACAAGGCCAGAAACTGCTATCTCATTTATCGTTACCCAGCGGGCACCTGTGAACCAAGTCACGGAGGTGAGTAGCGTTACCCGCGCCATACCACCACAAACCCGTTTATAGGGCGGGCCACATTCATACATCATCACAGATGAAGGACAGAGAAACACGAGAGAACAGAGAAGCAAAGTAACATCCATGCCCGAACTGGGATTCGAACCCGGGACCAACAGCTCAGAAGTCAGGAACGCTAACCACTCAGCCAATCTGTCGGCTTTTATTAAAATATATTATCTATTTAATTGATCAAATTGTACTGCTCTGAAGTTGTTGAAAATAAAATTTATTTTTTATATCATGACTGGCACAATTTATAGGGAAATGTATTTCCTCATAAATAACTTATTCAAGATAAATAACTTATTCAAGATTAATAACATATTCAAGATTAATACATTTTACTTGATATACTTCAAACTATATATTTTTTTACATGTCACTCAAGCTGCCTGTGGTGATAGCCTATAGCAAAAAATATTTGCTGCACTTTTCATGACATGTAACCTAGAATTATGGGCAATGGCTATCTGACTCTACAAGCCACAGCAATGTAACTGCACTGCCCGACATGAAACACCAAGAAGGAGTTGCCAGAAAGTGACGAAACTCAGTAAACAGAGAGAGAAAGAGCAACGAACAATAAGTGATCTGTATTTCGAAATGATGTGCCTAATGCACAGCGAGAACAGGGTCGCGTCGGTAGGCTGTAAGACTACCGTGGACAGCCATACACGAAGCAACGCGTCTAAGCACATATCCAATGAAAATACAGATGGCGTCCTGAGGATCCCAAACGTGTTCTGAGTGGTGAGAAATCTGGTGAGCACGATGGCCAGAGAAGCAGTTGTACACCTTTCGGGGCATGTTGGCTGATGCGAGCAATGTGCGGTTGGGCGTTATTCTGTTGAGATAAAGGGCATTGGGCACCCCCTGAAAGTTGGAGAGTGTCTCCGGCACAAGCACATCACCCACGTAACGTTATGCTGTCATAGTACTGTGAATACGAACTAGAAGTGACCTGGAATCATACGCAATGGTGCCCTAAACCATGTTGTTGTTTCTTATCCACACTGTCTGACGGAGTCAGACAAGATCCACGATCCCGTTGACTGTAAGGAAGTCAAAGACTAGGAGAGGATTGCTAAAGAGATTCTCCTTAGAGAGACCCATGCAATCCAAAAGGTGCTCAGGAGAGGCCTGGTGACTTTAGCACTTGGTGTAGGTGACGAAGGTTTTCTTGCCCTCGTTGTAAGTGAGGCACTTGATGTGACCACTAGAAAATTTTGAGAGAGTAGTCCGGGTACGTCTGTCACAAGGGAGGGGCCCTATACCATAGTGCCAGCTTGTCGCGTGGTGAGACTTTCCAGAATTGCTGCTGGATTGTGCCCGTCTCCACGTAGACGCCACACTCGTACGTATTGATTATCACTAAAGAAACAGAAGCGTGACTCCTCTGAGAACATAACCATGTGCCACTGCGTCGTCCACATCTCTCTAATCCAGCACCATTCCAGACGTTGGCGTCAATGCTGCTGAGTCAATGGAAGTCTTCTTAATGAACGCCATGATCGCAGATTACTAGCAATTAATCGATAGCAAATGGCTCTGCTCAATATGGGAACATCTAGGGAGTCTTGCACATGCTGCAGAATTTCTGTAGGATTGCTTTGCGCGTCCCGTTGTACACACATCTATCCACGGGTGCTGATGTCACTTTGGCTACACTGGTACCCCACAAACGTTCCACAATTCCTTGTTTCAATCATCTTCACCACAGTCGGTGCTCTGTGGGCGCTTCCACGTATCTATCAGTTGCGATTTGCCGTAAGAACCAACCTGCCCTTCTCAGTCCGATCGCCATGCCCCTCGTAAGCTCGTCGGTCTGTTGGAACTGACTTCATCGACGATGGCCTGACCTTCTCTGAACTAACAGGCGTTTCTTGCAAGAAGAACAAATTTCAACTATTATTTTCCAAGCAACAATAACGGCACGAATATTGTCCACTCTGCCAGTTCCTTACTTTCCTTCCATATTATCCTACGTGCGCTTGAAAGCTGCAAATTTCACTACATTTGCATAGCTTCGTGAGGTGCGTCTGCCCTGAAATTTGCATAATTTCCAGGCCATTCCTTCTTGGTGTTGCATTTTCAGTGTCGGTCACAGTGTATATTCGGCTGTTGATTGTTAGTTTTCATGTTTCCCATACAAGTGTTTCTAAACAGAACACACATATTACATAGATTTATATACAAATGTTCAAGCTACAACTTACCTAGAATGTTTATATTATATTTATTTGAAATGCATGTATTTATATTTTGTGTTTATATACCGGATTAGAGCTACTTATTTTACTATTTTACTGGTCATAATTTAATCTCTCATAGTACTTTATAATTTTATACAAGGACCTAGTAACCATATCAACGGTAACATTAATCTCAAACCATCATATTATGGGCTCACCTGAAGGATAGTAATAGGACCACGCGCGCTCTACAAACAGAGGTTCCTGATTTCATTCCGATCACCGCTGAAGAAAGAAACTTAGCAATACATTTCAACTTTCTGTATAAAGATCTATCAGAAAGGGTGTTCAGATACCTCACAATACCTTTGACTTTTAGAATATTTACAAAGAGGTATCAAAACCTTCACGTCGCAACATCAGATTTTATGAATAAGCTATTTCAGCATTATGATTTTTAATTGAATGAAAAGCAACTGGTCTATCATCGTTCGCGAAGACGTCATCTTTACTTTTACCAACTAATATAACGCGTAGCTCTTTAGTTCTAAATTGGTTTACATTTGATTAATTAAGGATAATCTTATTACATTATTCACTGCATTCAATAATACCTTCTGCATAAATATTGTGCTGATTATTTTGGATCTAGTTTATTGTTTTCATTTCAAAATTATATAATTTCCCTCTTTTAATTCTTTTATATCAGTACTAATAATATTGTACGATACTGAGAAATTTTTTACTCTATCTTTTAAAAATCATCTCATTTCTTTTTTTTTTAACACCTAATTATTGACTTTACTTCTTAACAATCTTGCCTCTGTAATATTTCAAACTAGTTGATTACTTCTAAGAAGCATTAGTAATTTCAGAATTAATATCAGTTAATTTCGCTTATTCTGATTTATAGTTTGTGGGAAATTTAAAGAGTGCTTTATCTTAAATTATATTGTTTGATTATTGTAATTGCTTATTATTATAATTATAATTGTTTGATTATAATATTATGATTACAATTACAATTGTTTGATTAGTTTTTTCTTCTTAAAATTAATGCTCTTACATTTTAAAACATTCTCAGTTATCTTTACAATCTACAAATATTTCTGACTCGGAACAACTTCATTCGAAAAGGTAAATTACATTCTTTTCTAAAATAGACAAGAATAGACAATTTTCTGATTTGACTTCTTTCTTGAATTATTAACTTATTCAATTTATTCAGTCGAGTGTATGATTTCCAACTTTGAAAACTAAGATAGAATCGCTTTTAAACTTTTTTTTCTGTAAATGTATCGATCTTAGTGAGTAACAACCTATTTAAGTCAGACGAATCATTGAAGCATTATTCAAGAGATAAGATATCGATGTGGAACTGTTCTTTGTACTTGCTTTTGAGCCGTGGAAAACTTTCGTGATCTTAGTGCTTTTTTGGTGAAGAAATTGGTGTTTTTTATGTATTTCCCATGTACTAAATTCATATATAGTTGCTCTGGTCCATGGTAATGCATACACTATTTTCCGAAATTCAGACGAAAGTACCGCTATCAATCTTAAAAAATATACCTTTTCGAAACTCGCTGACCTAGTTTAAAGCCAAAAATGGCGACAAAATATTCCTCATGTGTTGAAGAATCTATTGATTTTCAACAAATAAAATAGTAGTCACTTTTGTCCTTTTTTGTGTATATTCGCTCGTAAATGTCATAAAAGGAGTTCACATAAATTCAAATTTTAAATTCCCTTTAGCCGATCAAAAGCTAAGATTTAAATACATTTTCCATTTTAATAAGAATAAGTTAGTAATTGTAATGAGTTAGTTAAGAGAATTAGTAATTGTACTTATAAGAATGAGTTTGTAACTGTAACTGTAATCTTCATAAAGGATTTATTTCGCCAAACCTCCAATATTTCCAAAAGGTTTGCTTTTCCTTTCTTCATTAATTCATGTAAAATAATTTCAAATTCAGTTCAGCCAATTCAGTAAACGATAAGATAATGGTAACATTTCTTTCGAAAAGGATAAAAGTGTGATTTTAATTTTAGATCTTTGCTTATAAAAAAACATTTAAGAAAGAAAAATATTTAATAGAAAGTCAGTTTAGTCTTCCTATCTTTAAGCGATTAGGAAATAAATATTTTGAATCTTAAATATGAGAACTACATATTTGAATTTTGATGTTGATTTTATTTTATTCATATTTTGCGCATTCCGACACATAAATATATTTTGAATTAAAGTTATAAGCTTTTAAAATAATAGATTTATTTTAGCAAAAAACTTTCTCTTAATAGATTTCTTCTAAAACTGTGCGTATAATACTCTCAATAAATTTAGATAATATGCCTTTCGTTTAGATTAGTTTTCAATAAAAAATAACTTCCAAGAAACTATTCAAAAGAAATATGTTTCTTTCTTTCTGTTCAGTTGAGAAAATTATGCTATTCTATTTCGTCAGTACAAGCAAAAAATCGCCAAGTGGAGCTGTAACACCAATTAGGCACTTTTCACTTTGAGAAGAAGACAGTTGAAGTTGGAAAACGTGTTGGTTGCTTACATTTTTTCTATACGTTCAAGAAAACTTTTTGAGACCCACGAAAATTGAATGCATAAATAGAAAAACATTTTATACCATAAGTTCATACTCAAATTCTATTTTATTTTTATTTTCATTTCATTATACAAACGATTAATATTAATTCATCAAGGATTACTGGGTATATTTCACAAAATGAATCGTATAACTCATGTTTATTTTCAATTTCCTTATAGAAAGTAAACAGATAATTCCGTTTGCAAGAATCCGATGACGTCATAGGCAAGTATCTAATTGCAACCTTTCACCATTACGTCTTCAAATATGTATAAAATGTTTACTTAAAAATATTCTAAATACTCTTAGAAGTTTTAAAATGCTACATAGTAAGATTATTACAAATAACCGTTACTAATTAATTTTGTCTGTATTTTTTGTGTTGCCGCCGAAAATTTTGGTTTGCTGAAACTTTGAGCCTACTCTGAAAGGCAAAAGCTTTAAGGATGACAAGAACGTCGATGAACATCAGGACGAAATACTATGACAAACCAATGTTGAGAGAATTTATCCAATAACTTTTATTAAATAGGCCAATCACAATAAAGCAGGAAATACAAATATTTATAATGTACATACATTTATAAAGATGCAGAGAAGCTTGGACAATGTCAATTTGTTGTTGTTGTTGCTTATGACACTTGGACAAGCCAAGCTCGCTATGCCTTTGGCTGTGTGAATTAAGTCAATAGAGAGCGTCTTTCGTTTGGATCAGAGCACCAAGAAGGTGAAAGTACGACTTTGCTCTTTTCAAGGCGTCTCATAATTTTGAGCCACGGTCAGGTGACGAGGCCCCACTTGAGTTGGCACCCTCCTCTCCCCATCCACGTCACACCAGCGGAAGGACTTTGGACGTCACATATTAACGCGGACAAGTCCCCAACCCACGGAGTTCCAGCAACCCAGTGAAGGAGAGTACACCGTGGTCACCCTCCCAACCACTGCCCGCGGCAATTGATGCTTCAATTTGCTGAGCTTACGGGAAGCATGTCAATTTGTTAACATGTTAAGTGTTATTAATCACTCAAAACCATTACAGTTATGCACTTTAACATAAACTAAGATCTAAGTTGATATTATATAACATTTGTTTCGGATCATAATATTTTATAGATATCTTACATTCCTTAAACACCCTTGCGTAATGTTTTGTGATTAGACCACAAAAGAAAAAAAAGTCCATTCCTCTACAAATCGGTTTCCAAAACTCTAAGCCATTCACAGCGGAGAACATGTTTCGAGCACAACCATATTTTCGAATACAATAAAAAATAAGTCACTTTAAAAATAAAATTGATCAAAAGACGTTTTCCCAAGTATTTCTTTCTTTCTTTCAAATACAAAGGATGCTCAGAAATATACTGGTGCTATATGATTATCTCTTTTTCTGGAAGAAGCTGGATATTTATTGACGAAGATGTGAGCTATACCAAGTGCATAATTTTTATGAAGCAAATTTACGCTAAAATACATGAATCTGGTTTCCCCCAAACATTTCACGCTCATGTGAAATTTCGATAAATATATGGTGTGGCAAGCCCCGTACAATACCTTAAGGTTAACGTGTTTGAAATATTCACCTATCACCAAGTGCCTCGTCATTTTGAACTACGGACAAGTGACGAGGTCACACCTGAGGTGGCAACCTCCCTCGATATCCACGCCCCACCAGTGAAAGAGCTTTGGACTTCACAGAGCTCTACAACTCAGCGGGGGAGAATGTGGCCATCCTCTCAACCACTGCCTGAGACAAATGATGCTGCCCTCTGTTGAGCTTAAAGTTATATAACGATATCAAATAAAGCTTTTATTTGAAACTTTAATTCTGTTTTTTTTTTCATTTTATTAATATAATGCTTGGCTTTTCACTTTATTATTAAGCCTGATCTCCGAAATCTAAGTAAATATTTTCGGTACTTTTCCATTTCGCCGGCGATAAAGTCGCCAAAAATGATACAACCGCCGCTAGAGGGAATATCTCCGCTGGTAACCTTTTACTGCTACGTTTCCAAAACATGTGACGGCCTTTTACTGTCAACGACTTTATTTCGACTCTTTTTGTTTCCATTTCATAATTTTATGCTACTATGTTTCTATATATACAAATTTAATAATTTCATAAAATCTCTCTAGAAAAAATCGGATTTTCTTCAAAAATATATCTTCAAAAATAATAATCGTAACAAATTCACATAAAAAAATATTTAAAAAAAAATAATAAGATTTTGAAATATGCATCACGCGATAAATTGTAATCTAATATAATAAGTAAATAAATTGAGGCTCTGGCACCCATCATTCCAAGCATAGCGTGAACACGAGAACAATAATTAAATAAATAAATTTAAAAATTTGTATGTAAAACAACATCATTTAAAAATTTTTATGTGTATACTGTGTGTTGTCGCCAATTGGCGACTTAATTTTCGCTTGGCGAGATTTAGCCGGCAAAATGGAAAGGTACTATATTTTCTTCAAGAAAATCTAAATCAAAAAAACATACGGTAAATTAGGCATCAACTATAAATTTAATATATCAGGTGTAAAATTTGCTCATAAATATAGCAAAGTGGGTGTGTTCAACAAGTCATATATATCTTTCATGTTGTTAACAATATTTTTTCTTCTATTAATACACAATTCATTAAGATTGAAAAATATATAATTGGATGTAATTTTAGATTAACTTTGAAAATTGTTTCGTTAAGTTAATATCTAGTTATGTATATTTGTCTGAAATAGTACGTTTTTATTTATGGCCAATTTAAAATGTAATCTATACACATTATTTTTAACCGCTTATAAAGCTATAAAAAAGACAGTTTAAAATGCCTGGAACTTAATTTGAAACAGTGTACATATTAAAAGCAAGTAAGAAACTTTTCATATATTCAGGTTATTAAGCTTCCTTTGTTATTTTAAAATATTTTTTCTTTACGATTTTAATTTAGCAATATCCTCAAACAATCATTTATAAGGACAGAGAAAAGTTGAAAATGGGACGCTTTGCAGAGATTTTCCGTAGCACGTACTGTTCAATTTTTATTTATTTATTTATTTTTGTCCTTTAGGACTAAAATTACTTTCCAAAAAAGTAAAGATTTCATCTTAGGACATTATGCAGAAACGATGATTATAAAACAATCATTCATACTACAACATCCATCAAAAATTGATTCAGGAGTATCAGGCAGTAACCATGGCGACGAAAGCTAGCATTACCAACCAAAGTATGTGTCGCGCTGCAAGTATGGGATTGAATGTAAGTAATGACCACAGATTTCAGGGGATGAGCTTGAATACATTCATCCGGGTATTTTAGAAATAGACATGAGCGAATAAGGTGTTTCCTTCTCATGTCACAGACATTTATTTTGCGGTATACCTGTTCCACGAGCCCATTAGCAGAATGTTTAGGGAAAATGGTATTTCAAGGAACTTAGAAACTTGTCAGTGTGCGTTCTTCTTGGAGAATATCATTATCAAATCAATTTAGAATATTAATGGAATAAAAGAACTAATCGCCATTTCCTCTTAAATATGCCAAAATATGTATTTTCAAGAGCTTTTAAAAAAGAAAAAGAACTTTTTTCATCATCAACAAATCATGGATCCTAAATTTTTGCAAAAGATTTAAAAAATGCAATTTGAAACTAAAATTTCATTTTTTTTATCAATCGAATTTTCGAATTAAAAGAATCTTTAAGTAATTTTCTTCAAAATACTAACAAGAATACTTTATTTGATATCTATTTTCATATCTAGTCCAAAGGCATTTGATCGAGAAATTAACAATTTTTGACAAACGAATTCCTAAACATCGTTTCGTAATTTTGATCATGATCACAAATAACGAGGTATACACCTGTGTTGCATGGAATTTGTGTCTAAAATTTCTATATGCAATAAGATTTTCATGAGAATTTTCTAGGAATTTTCTAATGTATATATATCAGTAATCCCTTTCAGTATTATCCTAAAATATTTCCTCTTTTTTTAAATTATCACAATTTTTCCTCCATTAATGTTCGAAATTAAATCAAAAATAAAGTTGCGAGTGTTGTAACTCTAAATGCAATGAATTTCTACAAATAAAAAGGTAAATAGCAATAGTTGAATAATGAGTGATCCAATCTTAAGATCAACTAATTATTCGTGAGTTCAATATATATATATATATATATATATATATATATATATATATATAAAGATTTAAATTTTTTGTATTAATCAAGAACTGTTGTTTTGGATAAATAATTATCTTTTATCACGAGGATTTCAGTACGAAGATAAAGTTGAATGCATGTTCTTTATTTAATAATAGTCATCAGATCAAAAAAACATTAATGTTATAAAAAGTTTCTTTAATTAAAAAATTAACTTAATTTCAGTAGTAGAATTAAATACTTTCCTGACTATTTTCAAATTCTAATAGAAGTAGGAAATATATATGATAAAAGTTTGTCAATGGTATTCATAAAGATGAATTTTTTAAATGAAGTTTTTCGGATACTTTTTATATCAGAGTAGTGTGATATATTTTTAATTTTTTTATGTAATTTTGATCTCATTACATTAAGTGCTTCTTTTAGCTTTATAAAATTTTTAATCTTGTAAATTAGTTCTTATCAAATATTTAATTCAGTATTCCATGCTTGTGTAAAGATGTTTATTTAAGTGTTTTGTAGTCATGATTTTAAGAAATGTTCGTGTTTCAATATTTTCTAATTGCAAAGTCTTAAAATATTTATTGACTTTGTTTTGGATTTTGAATCACTTATTTTATCGAAGAGAGAGAGAGAAAGAATAGTTTGTGAGTATTTTCTTTAATACTTTGCAAGATTTCAAAAAATGTTGGATATATTTTGTTTGGAACTTTATAAGGTACTTTTATCTTATCAACTCTGCATAGTGGCAACTCAGTATAATGGCTTCAATTTTCTCTTGTCGAACCAAAGGAGTCCAACAAGGAGCGCATCAAAACACTCTAAAGTACGAAATGTTCTAGTTCGATTCCTACCACAATCATGGTGACTCAAATAATTGATTAAATAATCGATTCATTTGATACAGCGTATGGGACAGCTTAACGAAGGAGAACTGTTAAGAAAAATTTGAACATTCTTTTTATCTTTGGCTTCCAAAAAGATAAAATAAAAATTCAATTTTTGCAATTTTTTTAAATAGTGATGAATAATTGTTAAATTGAGGAATCTACGAGAATATACATTTAGGCTCTCAGATTGCCTAAGAAAGATATAAGTTCTAGAATCATCAATCATAAAAATTTCAAGTGGTCAGAAATATTCAAAGTTATTTTGAGAAAATAACCCTTAATCCTGTGTGTGTGTGTAAAATTTAATCTTACAATGAATGCCATTAAATTGTTAAGGTATTATTGCAAAACAGTGATGCGATTCTAAAACTAAGGAATATGTCGGGCTTTTATACTCTAAAAATTTGGATCTTTCAAAGGTTCAGGCTGCCTTGAAAGCAGTGGCATTGTCTTACTGAAAGAGAGCATTTATCCAAGATCCTTTTGGCTTCAGTCTCTTTTACAGTATTGGCTTAATTAAAACAAAAGTATTATTATTTAGTACGAAATCGGTCATATACTGTAGGCAATGATGAGTGTTTGCTTACTACCGTTAGGTTATAAAAGTAAGCTCTTAGCTAGTAAGTTGTAGGTCACTTTTTAACTTTGAATAAATGGTGCTGTTTTTTAAGAATATCAAATATAACCAAGCATATAAATTATAATAATTTATATTCCTCAATTATCATAAAATTATTCGAAGTTAATTTTTATAACTTGTTAATATATATCACATTATACCTTAGATTAGATCTATAGAGTTATATTAGTTATTTTTCATGAAATAATCTTTATCTTCTTTTATAGATCCTTTTATTTTTTTAAGAACACCCAGGTCACTAGAAATAAGAAGTAAAGAAAGAAGTTATCGGGCGTTATATGTAGGTAAAATATATATATATTTAGATAATATAGCTGATAAAAACATTATTTGTAAATTTGAACATGTGTGTGTGTTTAGAAATTTCTCTTAGCGGTATTCTTTTGGATTTTAAATGTTTCAACAACAAATCTCTAAAAAAATTTATATTCACTACCAAAATGTTGAATTTCTTAATATTACTTAAAAATAAATGTAGTGCCGCCAAACTTGTCTGGTGGTCAGCGTGTCTGACTGCGGATAGGGAGGTCCTGGGTTCGAATCCCGGTTCGGGCATGGATGTACTTTCTCTCTCTATCTATCCTGTCTTTGCCCTTTCCTTGTATGAATGTGGAGTGAATGGTTGCCTACCCTATAAACGGGTCCCTATGGCATGTGTGTACTGAGGAAGTCGGACTCCACACCAAAATAAGGTTCAGTTGGAAAAGTGGAGCAGCGCCCCTACATTGCCAGCCTAGCTGGCACACGACAACAACAAATATAATAGTCGAGATTTAGATATTTGGGAAAACTAAATTTGTTATGTTAAAAAATATTTTACTTTAACAACAGAGCACTGAATTTATATTCATATATTCAAAAGAAGTAAAAAATTGCGTTTTTACATCTTTTTAATTAGAACCGGGTTTTTTTTATTTATTTCTAACTGTATTTAATGAGTGGTAAAAACAATGAGAATCCCACAGATTATTTTAAAATTTAATTCCTAACGTTTCCTTAGAAATGTTTAAAATTTTCAAGACACTCTTGGCCAGTTTTAAGAGACAATTTGTACATTATGGAAAACAAGTTGGGTTTATTGGTGAATTATTTTTGTATATAAATATATACATACACATATGCGTAAAAATGCGGAGTATCTAAAAAAATCGAACTAAAACCATCAAGTTAGAAAATAGAATTTGACGTCGGAAGAGAGTTGAATTTTATCAATAAATAAATATAGTGGATGATATATATATATATATATATATATATATATATATATATATATATATATATATATATATAAAGTAGATGATATTTATAAATGTTGTATCGATAGCTAACTAGTTCACGATTAGAATTTCTTTTGCACTGAGAATCAATCAAGAAAATAGAGTCATTGTCATTAAATGTTTCCATCTTCATCATTCTTCTTTTATAATCTCTTCTTTTCTGAATAAGAATTCCAAGACAACACACAAAATTAGAATTCGGTAACTTTTTTGTTTTGTTTGGATATGATTCAATTAAAAAAATTAACATCTATGAAAAGAATAAACTATGTATACAGATGTGAGTCACTCACATAAAATATAAGAATTTTTTATTTGTTTTAACCTCAAGCTTTTTTTTTCTTTTTTTATTAACGAGTCAGATATAGTGACGTATTCTAATTCATGAAATTTCAACATTATTCATTTCTAAACATTCATTTAAGTAAGTTATATATTTTTTTAACGGAACAAAAATTTCATGACATCATTAAGTTATAAATTAGGAAAAAAAAAACTTCACATTCAATTCACATCTCCAAATAAATAAAAAAATAACTTTTTGCAGAGGCTCTCTCAAATTCTACAAATGCTCACTTTTTTGTTTTGATTTTAAACTTATTTTTGCTAATAACTCTGATAGGATATCGTCTAATAATTTATAAAGGTTAAATACTCTTTTTATATAACAGTTTGGCCGACCAACTTGCCTAGTGGTCAGCATGCCTGATTAAGGATAAGGAGGTCTTGGGTTCGAATCCCGGTTCGGGCATGGATGTACTTTCTCTCTATCTATCCTGTCTTTGTCCTTTCCTCCTTTCCTTGTATGAATGAGGTGTGAATGGTTGCCTACCCTATAAACGGGTACCTATGGCATGTGTGTACTGAGGAAGTCGGACTCCACGCCAAAATATGGTTCAGTTGGAAAAGTGGAGCAGCGCCCTCTACATTGCCAGCCTAGCTGGCACACGACAACAACAACAAATATAGTAGTCGAGATTTAGGTAGTTGGGAAAACTAAATTCAATTGGAAAAGTGGAGCAGCGCACCCCATGTTGCCAGCTTTTCTGCCACAAGACAGTGAATGAATGAATATAACAGTTTATTTTGTCTTATGAATAGATATATTTGGTAATACTTTTCGGTCGCGTTTTGTGTCCATTAAAGTATTTGCGATCAGCGTCAAATTTAGGAAGGGAGCGTATTAATAAATTTATGCCGCTTTGGAACACAACATAATGTTAACACTTCTGGGGAAATACATAACATTTTGATTTTAAATTATATTCAAGTGAATAGCTCGGCTATGAGTTAGTTTCCCCCTTTTCAGTACAATAGAAATTTAAGTATAGGGAGTTTAAAGCGCTTATGATAGTGATTAGGTTCATTTCGATGTAAAGCTACATTTAAACTTTCAATATTCTTAAGTATTCAAAACAGTTTGTGCAAACAGCAGTAGAGTATTTAAAGTTTAGAAAAGTATGAAAAAATACAAATTTTCCTTTAAAATAACTTTTAAAAAATCCTTACTGTAAGTTATAACAAACCATCCTGTATACAATTAAAAAATTTCTACAAATTTCCATAATTCCTAAAACTGCCATAATAATATTAATGAATGAATTCGCCTATTTGGAAATCATAAAATAAATGCATTTGGTACAGTTTATTTGGTAATGAATTCGTATATTAATGAATGAATTCACCTATTTAAAAATCATGAAATAAATGTATTTGGTACAGTTTACTTGATAAAGATATTAATGTGCACCTCTATGAAAGCTTACTTTTAAAATGAATACTTATACTACTTCATCTTCTGATAAACTTTTCTTTTTTAACATCAAAAATTTGAAAGTCTGAAAGAAAAATAAACCAGTAAATATGAAATTATTTAAATGCGATACGTTAACCTTACAGCTCAGCACATAAATTAAAAACTGTTATCATCATTTATCCCTTTCATTTTTATATAAATATATTTGTCACATTGATGAATGGGAAATTGGATTTGATTCATTTCTTATTCTGCATGCGACGGAGAAATTCTAAATTAAAATCATGTGATCTCGAACAACCAATCAGCATTAATCACTACGGAAGTTTCTAAATCGAAGATTTCATTCACCTTTACCCCATTTGCATTTTATTTAAATCAGTTCTTTCAAAGGCCAAACGTAATAAGAAGTCTTTTGTCATTTTAGAATTGGAACTCGAGATTTACAAAGAGAAATGTAATTATATATCAAATATTTTAAGTAAATAAAGTAGCGATTTCTGTTAAATAATAGAGGAGAAATATATACAACAAATGAGAGAGAAAGTATGTAAAAATAATTGAATTTTTTCTTTATTTATTATTTAGAAATAAAAACTTTAAATCAATGAAGTTGATTTTTATATACATTTGTTTTCTCACGAAATATTTACTTGATGTCCTGTGATTTAACGTGCATAAGCTATAAGTTATGATTTAACTAATATAGTTATTAGTTATAGATTAAAGGGTATAAGTTATTAGGGTATAGTTAATAAGTTATTTAGATATTTTCGCCATTGACGATGTACAAGAATTTTATTTTTTTACCTCTTGATAACAGTAAGAAACCAAAGTATTTGTCGAAAATAATTTCATACTTTAAATCATTAAAATACTTTATAAGTATGATATATCCCTCCAAAAGATTTCTCGCCAAATATGGCGTCTTTTGTTTTAATTATAATGTTATCAATTTGAATTTTTATTATTATTCAGAGTTTTTAGTTGCCAAGTTTTGTTTTTTCTCGCGCTATAAGGCATTTTTTTAAATCATATATGTATGTTTTTTAAGTAGCAACTGGGTTTGAATTGTTTGGTAACAAAAAAAAATTCAAAAAGGTCCCCTGTTCAGGTCACTTACGCAATTAGTTCCATCATTGAAAATGTACTTACAATTGCTATTTTGGAAAAGTTATTTTTTGTTATAAAAAAATATAAGAATTCTTAAATATAAAGCCTTCTAAATAATTTTTGAAATGCTACAAAGCAATTGTCTTTTCTCTACAACGAACCAAATATAGTATATTATGATTTTCTCTACCCTAATAATTAAATTCAAAACTAAATATATAAACTAATATCACATGATAAAAGCAACATAAAAATATTAGTGTTGGCGAGACATTAGTATTAAGATTTAAAAGAGATTGCTTACAAATATTGCAATTATTAATTTAGAAGTTTATAAATTAATAAATTTTTTAACTAACCATAAAATGGATATTTTGTTTTGTTTTCTCCATTCTGCGTTTCCTTCTGTTCTATTGTCAAAATGTGTTAAGGGTTTGGATCCATGGAAAATGACCTCTCAAACTAATGCTTTGGTCCTTATATAAATAATCGCTTTATTAACAAGAATGATTTTCGACTATATTCTCAGACATTCAGAATTGAACTTTGCTTTGTTTGCTGCCGCTCGAAGAATGCGATTTGTAGGCAGGCAGCTAATTCTTCAACAATTCCGATTTACGACACTGTCTCAGTACGATGTTGTAATTAATTATGTATGAAATAAATTTTGACGTCATGGATATTTTAAATTTATCAGAATTATAATGCCACCAACCCTGTGTTGTGGTCAGAGTGCCTGACTGCAGATCCTGGGTTCGAACCCCGGTTCGGGCATGGATGTACTTTCTCTCTCTATCTATCCTGTCTTTGTCCTTTCCTTGTATGAATGAGGTGTGAATAGTTGCCTACCCTATAAACGGGTCCCTATGGCATGTGTGTAGAGCAAAGTCGTACTTTCACCTTCATGGTGCTCTGATTAAAACGAAAGACGCTCCCAATTGACGTTAATTCGCATAGTCATGCATTTATTTGCTTTGACTGGAAAAATGAAGAAATAAATTCAGTTAAGAAAAAATTGAGTATGTTCAGATATAAAATGTCGCTTGCACAAAATTTGTCGCCGAAAAATAGTTGCTCTAAGTTTATAGAATAACTTTGCCGCAAAACACTCATAAACTTCAAACAGAACATTTTTATCAGTATTTATTGATTGAAACAAAAATGATTATTCATTGAAGTGAATGCTGCCCGCCCTGTCTAGTGGTCAGCGTGTCTGACTGCGGATAGGGAGGTCCTGGGTTCGAATCCCGGTTCAGGCTTGGATGTACTTTCTCTCTCTATCTATCCTGTCTTTGTCCTTTCCTTGTATGAATGAGGTGTGAATGGTTGCCTACCCTATAAACGGGTCCCTATGGCATGTGTGTACTGAGGAAATCGGACTCCACACCTAAATATGGTTCAGTTGGAAAAGTGGAGCAGCGCACCCCATATTGCCAGCCTGGCTGGCACACGACAACAACAACAACATCAGACTTATAATAAAGTGGCATAATCATGATCTAATCTAGAAGGAACGAAACCAACTATTTTATGGTTAAAAATCTGTTTGATAATAAGTTCATATAATAAAACCGATTTTTATTTGGTTATAAACTTACAAATGTTCTTTTTTTTTAAATCACAAAGTAGTTGTTTCTTTCTTTCTAGTTGAGATCATAATTACGCTACTACTTACGATACTTTCCCATTGGCTTAAAATATCCATGACTTCTGATAACGTTTCATCTACGTCACATCGTATTAAGACGGCGTCGTAAATCCGACTTGTCGGTGAAGGAGCTGCCTGCCTTTAAATCGTATTCTTCGAGAGGTAGCAAACAAGGCGAAGTTCACCATAGAATGTCTGTGTGTCGTAGGCAATGAGGAAAAATCATTCGTGATTTTTTACTTGCAATAAAGAAGTATTTTTTAAATTATAATTTTTTTCCGTTTGTAAAAGATACCAAAATTAGGAAAATTACCTGTTGTTCTAAATAATTAATTTTCAACTTTTCAAATCTTCCAAAATTGAGCAGGTTAAAAATAGAAGAGAAGAAAAAGCAAAATAAAAAAGACAAAACAAACCATCTACTTTATGATTGGTTTAAATCATCAAGCACAATTTAGATTTTTTATTTTTAATAGTCCATCGTAGTAGATTTTATTTTATTGAAACATTTGAAGAAGTAAGTTTAAAATAAATGTTTCCTTCATTTTGATGTGTTATGCGAATATGAATATTATTTGTGGATCGTTCAGTGAGAAATTTCGTGAAGCAAAAGAAAATGAAATTAATAGTTTATTAAATTCAACAGATGGTGCATTATAAAACACATTATTCGGTTCAAAATGTGGTTGCCATTATTTAGTAAAAAACTATTTTCTCTTGCTTTGAATTTAATCAATAATACTGGTACCATTTCATCTATTGACTTCGAAGAAAGAGTGGTGTCATGGAAAATTTAACAATTTTGAAGTAAAATATTTTCGTCAAATCCTAGAATCTTGTGCGAGTTTGGCAGGATTTCACTTTTCGTGCCAATCGCTGCATAGTTATCTTGCCCACTTAAATTACGTATTTTGGCGTAATACCCAGCTCAAATTGTAATTAAAAATAGATTACTAATCAAAAGCTTCAATGATTACTAGCACACAAAACAAATTTCGCACATGTGCATAATTATGTTACACCTCAATAAGCAACTTACGTTATATAAACGCCAAAAAACATTCCAACGCTGTAAACAATTTTGGCGCAATTTATCTCCGCACTGGACACTAGGAATAGGCCCTTTTTTAAGCATAATTTTTGTTTTATTGTAGTTTGTGTATGTAAATTTAATAATTTGTGATAACAAGTTTTAAATCAAATGTTATCGTCATTAGTCACATTCACAATAATTCTATTCTATTCCTATCGATGCTATTTTTCATATTTTTCAAGAAAAAAATTGCATGAAATGTAAAAGTTATACAAGAAATAAAAGACAACTTGTTAGGGATCTATTCAGAGGCTTAAATTCTCTTACTTTCTTAATTATAAATTTTTAAAAATTGGAACAAAAATTTCAATGAAAATTCTCCTTTAAAGGATAAAAGCTGAATAGGATACCCGTATGTAAAGCTAAAACTATTTTTAAAAATAAATAAATCTAGCTACTTTTTATTTGAAATTCTAAATTACAAAGTTCTTATTAAAATAAAAATTTAAGTTACAAAGCCTTCAAAGTCAAACACGGGTACGAAAACCAAAAATACATATCATATCACATGCCTTTCTTAATAAAACTTAATTTATTATGAAGATTAAATCCTATGCAAGCTTCGCGCTTACATCGCAAGTTTATTGATTAAGTTAGTGAGAGTCTAAATTTTTTAGACAGAAGAGCGGATTTTTTTTACAGAACAAAATTTCTTCCATCACTAACTAAATATTAACTTAATCATAGCAGTGATATAAGTTATACGTATAATTGATTTATTAATATGAATGCCATGCCTTTTAATATATACGTTTATAGCAACTGAGATTTTCTCTTATTTACCTAAACATTCTTTTTAAAAGTATCTTCACGCAAAGAAATATCTAAATACAAAGAAGATGCTTCTTATTGGAGGCTATTATCATTGCTAAAGTCATTAAAAGTTAATAATTTCTTATTTTGTGTGTCTTTCTCTGCTTGTCATTTTATTATTAACTATTATAAAATTATTTTAGGGAGTCACTGTTATACAAAAAATGAAGAAGATAGAAGAATCAAAATAAAAATTACTATAATGTACTTATAATTAAATTAAGATTATTAATTTTTTAATGGTAGCTGTTTTGAAAACAAAGTTAAATTGAAACAGATTTAAATTATTGAGATTATGTTTTAAAATTCTTCGGATTTTATTTTTGTTTGTTAAATCGAATACAATTATGATTTGTTTGAATTATTTAGGCATACTATTTAGATGAAAACTTAAAAATTATTTTTGTCACAAATTAGGGGAAATCTATTGTACATGTATAATTTAGAAATATAATGAAATATTTCTAAATTCTAAGAAAAATAAGTTAGAGAATAAATTTTATAATTTGCAAGCAATATATCATTATGTTTAACTCCACCAAGAAAAAGTGTGTTGTAAGTATATCAAAGTGCACAATGTGAATTAAATCTAAATACTTAAATGATTTATTCATTCATTGTCGTGTGCCTGCCAGGTTGGCAATATCTCCACTTTTTCAACTGAACCAGAATTTGGTGTGGAAACCGACTTCCTCAGTACACACATGCCATACGGACCCGTTTATAGGGTAGGCAACCATTCACACCTCATTCATACTAGGAAAGGGCAAAGACAGGATAGATAGAGAGAGAAAATACATGCATGCCCGAACCGAGATTCGAACCCAGGACCTCCCTATCCGCAGTCAGGCACGCTGACCACTAGACAAGTTGGTCGGCACTTGAAAAGATAATAATTTAAATAACAACTACAACATAAACAAAGAGATCATGTAAAAACTAGATTCTTTAGAAATGAATGATTTATTGGAAAATATTCCCCTATAATATGAAATAAATACAAATTTCAGAAAATATTACTTAAGTCAAAATATTATTTCTGTAGAACATTAATACTTCTTTAATCGTATTAATTCATTGTACATTTGTTGATAATTATTCATGTAGACAAGTTCATGCATTATACACGCAAAAATTTTTCAATATAAATAAAAAATTACTTTTTTAGTTGGTAACAAATGACGATAATGCAGCTGATTTAATTGTAACGTCTAATTAAATTTGGCTGAAAAAAATTTTTCATTTTCTAACAATGATAATATGTACTCTAGTTGCAATTAAAAAATCAATTTAGGTGAGCTTATATCAATCATGTGTTGCAAAATTTTGATCATCGGAACTCAAGGCCAATACAATTAGACTGAATGACGCTTCACATATCTGTTTTAAATAAAAAAAAAATCATTTGAATAAACCGCTCACACAGATGGGCCTCAAAACTTAGTTGAAAAACTCATGAAATTGGTATTTTTGAATTGCGCTGAAAACGTCTACAGTACTCTGAGATTTGGCCGGCCGATGGCTGAGTGGATAGCGTTGCTGATTCTTAAGCTGTTGGTCCAGGATTCGAATGCTGGTTCATGTGTGTGTGCGTGTTTCCTAGTCCTTTCATCTGAGCTCCAGTGGTTCAGTAGCTTCACCCCGCTTCCCGTAGAGGTCAACAAAGTGAAGCATCATTTGCCACGGGCAGTGATTGGTAGGTTGACCACGTACTCACCCTTACTGGGTTGCTAGAGCTCCGTGGGTTGGGGACGTATACGTGACGTCCAAAGTCCTTCCGCTGGTGTGGCGTGGATGGGGTGAAGAGGGTGCCAGCTCAGGTGTAACCGCGTCACCTAACTGTGGCTCAAAATTACTTGGTGATGGACGAGTATTCCACACCCGTTAACCTAAAGGAACGGCCCTGGGCTCGCCTATGCATGTATCTCCTTTCTTCTGAGTTGATAAATAAATGAGGTTCATCCTATAAACGGGTTTGTGGTTTAGTACCGTGTGTAATGCTACTAGCCTCCGTGACTTGGTTCACAGGTAACACCGGGTAACAATAAATGAGTAGCGCTTCCCTGCTTTGTTGTGACGAAGGGTTAGACATCCAGTATCTGCCATTAGAAGGAAAAAAACTATGGATTTTTAGTTAATTTAGCATGGATTTTTGGATTATTCAATGAAGTTAAACAGTAAGGAAAAGTGTCCCCTTAAATTGTGGTTTCCACTTTACTACGTCTATGGAAATTTTACTTTTATCGTCATCATAAATGTACTGACAAAATTATATGTCAGCATCAAAAACTAATAGATTTTAAGAACATTTCCAGTAAAAAAAAACTTATTTAAACTTGAGAGATTAAGTTAATGATTAATCAGTAAAACTATTTCAAAATCTCGTGAGCTGTTTTCAGAGGAACCATTATTTAGTGGTATATAAAAGTGCTCTTCTTTATATTTTCCAATTTCTAAATGATCTCTATTTTCCTGGAGTGAGAAATAATGGAATATTATATGTTCTATAATATTAAATATATTTGAATTAATTAGCATTTACAAACATCTAATAGACCTTATAAGCGGTTATATTAAAGAAACAATATTGCGCTATTAATTTAGTAATTAATATATATCGTAAGAGTAATTCACACCCTTTTATTAAAAAGATTAATATACAATGACTAATTCCTCGACAAACCTTTTTAAATCGTAATCGTTTCTTGTTATTTAAAAATCGTAACTTATTATTGCTATAATATTTTACAAAAAAAAAAATTGATTGAATAATCCAAAATAATAATTTCAAATTTTTAATACACTGCAAAGTCAACTTCAGTATTTAATTGTGATAATAATAGTGATTAAAATAATAGTTGTTGTTTACTAATGACACTTGTACAAGCCAAGCTCGCTATGCTAAGCGAATTAAGTCGATTGGGAGCGTCTTTCGTTTTAATCAGAGCACCATGTAGGTGAAAGTACGACTTTGCTCTACACACTTGCCATAGGTACCCGTTTATAGGGTAGGCAACCATTCACACCTCATTCATACAAGGAAAGGACAAAGACAGGATAGATAGAGAGAGAAAGCACATCCATGCCCGAACCGGGATTCGAACCCAGGACCTCCTTATCCGCAGTCAGGCGCGTTGACCACTAGACAAGTTGGTCGGCAAAATAATAGTAATTATCTATAATTACTTCTCGGGGACTCAGAAATTCTCTTACATCTCGGAATAATAAATTACCTGCCATTTGAAAACGATCATACAGTATTGAAGTCGCAAAACATCTTCTAATAACTCTGTGTGTTTAGATTATCTAAAACTCAGCATCACAGAATCTTAACAAATTGAATAATAGATCCTCAGTGTTGTTCTCGTTTCATTTTGGTGATCTGGTTTCATGTGTAGTTAAACTTGAGAGCTAAGACTACAGTAACTCAGCTATTATAAAATTATCCATGTCGGATTGGTCAGAGTAGAAACTAAACTAAAGTTATGAGTAAGACAGCCCATATGGGAGCTAAGTCATACAGTGTACATATCTGTTTTCTTGACCCCTGAAGTGGGGAACATATGTCCCTGTTAGGTGATTAACCTAACGGGAAAACCCAAGTATTTAATTCCCAAGTATGCTTGGTACTCAGTTTATCGATATACTGAAAGGATGAAAGGTGAAATGAACTTTGCGCACCCCGAGGATCTAAGCTGTGCCTTGTAAGAGCTATATCTGTACTTCCGGGCTTCCAAAGAAGAAATACGAAACTAAATGCATGCTTATAGTTCAAAATGGATGTTGAGAGTGGGACTAATAATCCATCCTGGAAAAGAATCCCTGTTTCTGAATTTAAATTAGAAAATTCTCGATATGCTTCCCTCAAGTGAACGAGCACAATAGTAATTTATATTATAATAAATACAGAGAGATATTCCAGCAGTCTTGTAATTGAAACTGAATGGCCATAAGGATAGAGTTGACAAGAAATGTCATGTATTGTGCTACAATTGTTGTTAAAAAAAGCTGTATTGAAAGAACTGGCTTATCATAGACAAAAGAGTTAAGAATTTAAGGAATTTCAGGACTATAACAATAAAACTGTGGAAGTTATTCAACTACCTTCACTGAGAACAAAATCGGCCAAGAGAAAAATTTGAGTTTTGAAAACCTCTCAAAACGGTGTAGGAGTTGTTCACTTAATGATATGTTAAGACTTCATTTAGTTACACTTAAGTGCTTAAATAAACAAATTTAATATGCATGGTGCAATAATATTGATGTGCATGGCGCGTGTGACGAGCATAATAATAATGGATGATTGGACATGATCTAGTGATTTGTTGATGCCTGCTTTGAGTGTAAAATATTTATCGATATACTTGAAAGTCTATAGATGATACAACCTTTAAAAGTTGTACTATCTGGTGACAGATCACATTGTAGTTGATTCCAGACATTTCCCAATCTTGATTAATGTTAGAACTTTTTTAGTAATCAAATGTTGATTCCGATCACTATGTAATTTTAACTAGAGTAAGAGAAAAGATCTTCAATATTAATAAAGATGGGCTCATGAAACTATGAAGATTTGATTGTCACAAGCGTATGGAAGTTGAAGTGACTAAGCCTTATAGCGAGAGATGTTGGAATTGAACATTTCAAGAATCGAAATTCGTCTTAAAGACTTATAGCTAAAATTTAAATAACATAGATTGTGATGTTTCGCATAGAATGGTACAAAATATTTGGATCATTGGGAAGAATCCAAAAATTAGCTCAAAAGTGTTTTATACCCATTCTATTAAAAATTGATTCTCTGGAGTGTGAACGTAATAGATTAATTAGTTTATAACCTATCTTTTGCAAAGGACTGTATTCTGTAAATAGTGTTGTATGCGATTACCAATGCGATGATCTGGTACAGTTAAACCCGTTGTAGATTATATATTTGATTTCAGGTAAATTTTGAAGAAATATCCCTTGAAATCGATATTGGTTTAGATTTCTTGTTGTTTATCACAAAACACCGTATGATTCATCTATTACAGCGGATTGTTTAGATCTAAAAAATTAAGCATAGTTTTACTATTCTTGTGAACATGGTAAATTTTGTAACGACTACTCTTAAATTGATTCTTTGGAAAATTCTGCCTCAAAGATGCTTCTTTCATAACTTTCCATTGAAAAAGAAATACAATAAGATGTCCTCTCTTGAATTTTCTTCAACCCATGTCTGCAAAGCTTCATTAGGAGCACTATCTTCAGAAAAAGACAGAACATGCTCAGGAAACATGGTTCAGATGACCAGAAGTGAAGGGTCTTTAATAAGAGGTTTTGAAACTATTGAGAGGGAGGCTAAACAGATATAAAACTTATTAACCATTATAAAATTAAATACATATTTACTATTAAAAATACTTATACCTCATCTTTTAATGAAATGGTTATAGAATTCATCTACATGGAATCTACATATAGTAGAAACAATGATTATCATATCTTAAAGGTATGTAAAGTTTAGCCAATAAGGCTTTATTTGAATGAAAAGCATTAAATGAGTTCTGTCGTTCTGTATAGAAAATTAAAGTTATCACTCTACCACTCTCAATCCCCCTGTTGTGATTTACTTTTCGATAACATGGATTTTGACCACGAAAGAAGAAAATATTTAAAAAAATTAAGAAAAAAATTTGTTTTTTGAACGTTAAGTCTTGATATGAGTTTTTTTATTATTATTATTTTTTGGTGGAATTCTTGAAAAAGATATCTATTTAATAGATACCTCACTGAATTATATCGAATATTTAAAGAGATAGATATTGTTCTTTTCACTAAAACAAGTTGCTACATTTTGATTAGGTATGCCATAAGTTTTACATTTACTTTTCATACCTTTAATTTTGCTTCACTTTGTTTCATACCTTTAATTTTGCTTCATTCAGTTCCTTCATTTTGATTAGGTATGTTATAAGTTTTACATATGATATATTAAAAGAATGCATCTCTTATTATATGTATTCTTTTAATATGATAAATTAAAAGAATACATCACGTATTACATAATTAAACAAATTTTCATAGCTAGATCAAGCGATGCAAGAAATAAAGATTTATACTTCATTGGATAGATGCAGTAGAGAAAGCAAACCCAAGAAATTGAAAAGTTTGATGGCTAATCGTGCTAACTGGAAACTTCTAGCTCAGGAGGCATTGAGCCATGCCAAGCTGTCCATACGAATGTGATGATGCGAAGAATTAAGTATTCTCTAAAAATAAGCTCATATTTTCTGAATATTTGAATTAAATTGTCGAAGTTAAGAATTTATAATATGTCGAAATGGTTTGTTTTCCTTTTATTTAATAAAGCTTTATTTAAAAAATTATATGTCAGGAAACATTTAGCAGTTTGTTTTGAATAGCAGATTTTTGTGTATTCAAACAATTTTTATGATTCCTAACTTCTGGCTTCTCTGTGGGGACCAGTAATGAGAATCACGTTTTTCGGAATGAAAGGCCAATGTTTAGTGATCAACAGAGAATAAGCATTGTGCTTCTTACGATCAACATGAATATTAATAAAGATGAAAACTCTTGGATATATTTATAAAACAAATGGGAGTGGTTTGTGGTTTGTTATCAAATAGTTTTAATAATTAAAAGACTTCTAAACTATGAGCAGGAGCAGTTGCTTCGATAAATATTCGATAATGTTAAAATTTTAGTTAATTTCATTTCTTGCTGTCTTTAAAAATACATTAGGTGAAAGCAAAATTAACATTAAAAATGCGCAATTCCCATGTAGTTAATATTTTATTTTTAGATTAAAAAGAATTATATATTAAACAAAAGAATTGAAATCTTCATAAATGCAAAAAGCAAAAGTGTTTTTTACTCGCTTTTTAATTCTCTTATGATTTTTGTTTCAGAATATTATGTTATGTACAAAAAAGGAAAGAAAAAAACGTCTTATATCTTATGGGAAAGTTAGAGACAAATCTTATCGGTTGACTGTGAAGAAGAAGAAGATTCATAATGAGATTATGTGCAATTATTACGCTCACGCGCGCGCGCGAAGTACATTCGAAAACTCTTATTTGCTACCTAAAACATTGATGCATTTTGATTTAATGCAGTATAAAAACATTAAGATTCAATAATAAAAGAGTATGTGCATTCCCTCTCATTGAATAAACAACTTCTTTTAAGGAAAAAAACACAATTTAAATCACATTTCGAATAAACAAATCCTAATAAACAATATGAATGCATTTCGGAAGACTGTCTGTACGAAGTAAACATAAGAAAATGGATTACATGCCCTTATATTATTACTTAATAGCAATAGTTTAAAAAATTGCATATAAAATTCTTTTTCTCTGGATCTATATTAAATTTATAGGTCAGTGAAAAAATAAATACATTGGGATACAGTTTTGACTTTTCATGGGCTATTAACTATTACAGTATGTTATAAAATTAAGAAGATGATTGTATTTTTGTCATTTAAATTATAAAAAAACATTTTTTTTATTTTACATTAAATTATTTGGTGAGAGTAAATAAAATATAAAATGTATACTAGTATGCTTAAGTTATACTTTAATAAACTAACTGTTTTATTAATTTTCGGTTCGTATATTTAGCATGAAATTTTAGGACCACTTGTTAAAAATACATTTTCACAAAATTAAAAAGATGTTGATTTACCATTTTTTTATAATTCCAAATATTTCATTTTTTATTGAATTAATCAGGTTTTCAAGCACAAATATAGGAACTTTGTCCCATTCATCCATCACATTTCATGCAATCTCATATTAACGGTTATTTATAAGCACTTGACGAATTTAATGACCCCACAAGTTTTCAATAGAATACAGCTCTGAATAACATCTCTTTGCAACCATACAACCTAGAATTTTCTTTCAGAAACTAGTTTTAAGTTGATTTAAATACATGGCAAAGGAGCATTGCTTTGCTAAAATTTCCAATTTGACTCTATAAAAGATGACGAAAAGGTATTATAGTAAAAATAAGTAGGTAGTGAATCTACCGACTATAATGAAAACATACATCTTTATTTAACACAAGAGCAAAATATTAGGGAAATAAGTTCGTTGCGTTTATACCAAAGACTTTTATTTAAACAAAAAACAATAAGTTAATCAATCATATATTCGGCATTGCTGTTTACAGCCTCTTCCCACCTTTCGACCCATTTGTTGATGCCGTTCCACCAAAAACCGTCTGGTCTAGTGTCAAAGAAATTGTTGAGCCAGTTTTTAAGGACCTCTCGGTGCACTGGGAAATGCTCGAAAAGAATGCCACAGTCAACAAGGATCTCCACATTTCCCAGCTCCATCGCGTGAATGAGGCTATTCGACTGAAAACACCTGATCCACACGTGGTCTAACCATACTCTTTCACGACAACGCCAGGCCTCATGTTGCACAATTCGTCAAAGCCGCACTCCAAGAGCTCGAATGGGAGGTACCTCAGCATCCACCGTATTCTCTGGACTTTGCACCGACCGATTACCATCTTTTCCGCTCCTTGTCAAACCATATGAAGGGCGTTACTTTCGATAACAAAGCGATTAAACTAGTGGTATTAAATTTAAAAATAGAAATTCTAAAGATTCTGAATTTTTTCACAAAAAGATCGGAAACTATTGTTTTCAATCAAAAAATGAAACTTATTTCTTTTAATATATCAGAAGTGATGGAAAGATTGACATTATATTAAACCGTAAAGGACTGAATCTTCCCTATCTTCTCAGTACATGGAGTTCAAATATAAAGTTGATAGAAACCTTGAAATTGCCACTAAAAAGGAGAGTATTGTTGGTATACCCTGTACAGATTCTAAAGGTATTCAAATGATCATAAGTATTAATTTGTCTGTTTATTTCATTTAGTTCATGTAGATTTATTTATATTGTAAATTTTATTATTGTATACAAATGCTACCAAACATTGGTTACATTTTCTATACCATACTTTAAAGAGGAAAAATTAAGCCGGTAGAATCGTATGAAATCAAAAAATATTTCAATTTTAAAATCTAGATTAATGTAGCACATAACTTGGTAAACCATTTACCAATTACCAATCTATTTCATTTCATCATTTTCGGGAGCTTCATCAAATGAAACAAAAGAATCACTAAGAAACTTAAGTCTGATTTTATGACACTCAAAATCTGTAAATCACTTATTAAATAAGTTTTGAAGCAAATGCTTTCCTGTGAATAATCTTGTGGTTTGCTTGAAGCTTTTCCTTGTGTTTCTCAAAATCAGGATGATTGATAACGTTTTGGTAATTTAGTCCTTCGGCGAACAGCTGAAGCTTCCGATTAAAAGCAGTGATTTACCACTGAAAAACTTTATTTAGATAGGCCTCACTCACAGAATGAACAGAAATGATTTTTCGGTATGTAGACGAATTTATTTCACATTGTAAAATATAAATAAAGTAAAACAACAGTGTACACTCTAAAAAAAAAAACTACTGTAATTTTACAGCAAAATGTGCTGGCGTTTTGGGCGCCAGTACAATATGCTGTAAATTTTACAGCATATTCGTAAAACTTTTACAGTTCTTTTTACTGTAATTTTTACAGCACTTTTTACTGTTATTTTTACAGCACTTTATACTGTAATTTTTACAGCACTTTTCTATTGTTGTATCTTTACAGCACATTTTACTATGCATTTTGCTGCATATTCTACAAAACCTATTGCTATAGCTATTTACAGCTATATATCACCATGTTTTCATATATCTTAGTACTATTTTCACAAAGTATTTTTTTCCGTTTTGTTCCAGTTCTTATGAAACATTAATGTAGGAGCTTATTTTATGTAAAAAGGTAATTTTTGAAAGAAATGTAGATTATTTTCTTCATTGTAAGGAAATGTTACAGATCACCCCTTTTCATTAAATAAATGGATTCATAACCTCTTGAAATTCTAAACATATTAAGGATTGCATAATGATTTACATTAAAGCTCATAATTATTTTCAAATGCTTTTTTATTTTGTTAATTATTTTTCAGAATTACTTTTTATTACGTATTTTTTGTTAATTATTTTCATTTGAAATAAATATTTGTATTATAGTCTGTTAAATGGTTTACATTATAAACATATTTCTTTTAATATTTAATGAGTGAACACAAAAAAGCCTTAGTTTCCGTTTTTTGGCAAATTTTATTAATTTTAAAGCTGAAAGAAAATTTATTGAAAAAATATTAATGTTGTGTTTTACTTGTAACTGAGAGCATAAATGAATTTTGAATACACAATAGCTAATTTCCTAATTATGTGCCAACTATTATTATTAAGCAAATTTTAATACACAATATACAAAGCATAAAAAACATAACTAATGTTATATTCAGAAGATGTCACTTTTCATAACATTCTGTGATCAAAAATTTAACTTTCAATATCTAACGAGATTGTTTAACTTTTATGTCTTACAATCGTAACTTTAACAGTGGATTGAATTCTTTATTATATTTTTTTTTTGAAAAATTAAGACAAAATAGTAATTTTGAATAAGACAAAACTAAACATAACATTAATTTTTGATTTACTTGTGATTCTACAGATTTAGGATAGAAACCTTACAACTCATTCCCTTTTACTAAAAACCAAAGGGTCATTAGTTAATGATATAGTATTTTAATTATAATGTAAAGACAATAAAAGTTTTTTTTGATATTATTTAAAGTAATTGATATTTATTTTCATTATAATAAAAGCTAATGAAGATTCTGAGGAAATAAAGCAATAGTCGATAACACACAATCAATAATAAAGATTCTTTTTTTTATTCTACATTTTTATGATTATAGCCTTTAAAAGTTAGATAAATTATTTAATAGTGACAAAACACGTGATTGGAAACCATTCTTGATATATTTTTCTGAATTCGTTCCCCGTGATGGATTAATGTTGATACAAGCATCTGAAAAACAAAACAAAAAATAGAAATCAGACAAATAATTTGAAATTTCAAGAGCTGAATATCTCAGAAGAAAAGTTATTTAATAGTTCAATATTTAGAACTTTTTATTATTTTTTATTTAATTAATTAAATTTCTTTAAATTCTTTTAATCATATTACTAAAAGGAATGAGAAGCAATAAAGTAACTTTACAATTATTTTTTGAATAAATGGTGAATATTTTCCCAACATAAGATAAAAGAAACACAAGATATTTTTAAAACTATTAACAAAATGTTAATTTGGTATAATATAGATCAGGTTCATGAAGATAAATTATTCTGATGTCACTGAAATATTTCTAAATGAAAATATACCTTTGAATGAATTCCAGAGTTCAAGACAACTCTTCCTGATATTTTATGTTAAAGATATAAAATGCAGAAAAGAAGGCAAGGAATGTGTCCATAAAATTATCCAAATCTTCATTTACTACTATTCTGTCAATCAACATAATGTATTTAGTAGAATATATATCAGCCCCTGGAAACAATCAATTTAAAATAATCAACTCAAACATTTTATGCCAAAATATTATAGTATTATTACATCAGCATGGCCAAACTTCATAATTTTAATAAAAAAGCAAAATTAATAATATTTATTTAAGGAATATGTATAAATAATAACAGCAAACTAATGTCATTATTGTTTTACTGAATAAAGTAAATCTTTTGAGAAGCGAATCTATGACATTTCAAATGGAAACTGTGAATTACAAATTTTTAGAAATATTGTGAGAAAAGTATGCATAAGCATTTTTTACATACATATATACACAATTTGTAAATATATTTCCAAATAAAATAAACAGAAAAATTAAAATTCTACAATGTGTGAAAGTAACAATTTATAAAATAACATTTTATAAAACATTTGCTTAAAACTGAATTTCTTTAACTTTGTAAATAGTTATTCCAAAAGTGATATCAAAGTTGTATTAGAGTTAAGTATTTCCCTCAAAGAAAACTTTAATTTCAATAACAAAATTATATAAAATGGTGCATAATTAGGAAATATTAAAAAAAACATTTGCTGTAAATTAAATCTGCATATTTACGGCAGCATTATAAATATACTTAGAGACAAATCAAGGAGAATACAATTGAAGTATCAAAAAATTATATAACTAAAATTATTTACTTTGATTTTGTTAGAATTTAATATATTCATATGATTTATCTGAAATAGAATGTTAGTGGAGTAAACATTATTTGAAGAGGTCAATAAATGTAACACATTTTTGCTTTTAAGTTAAAACATCTCAAACTTTATGAAATATATAAATACATACCACAAATTAATACACATGGTGTGCAAGGTAAGTCTATAATATCTACTGCATCCTGAGAAGATGTGGAAATCTAAAACCAATAAAACAAATTCCTGATTAATTTATTTATGATTAATTTTTATGTTCATTTCTAAATTTCTTATTTATAATTTACTAAGCAGTAATTTTTTAAAATAAAGTTTTGAATACTTTACTACAACACTTCTAAATATTTTTTCAAGTCTTCTCCAAAATATGCAGGTAGAAGAAAAATACACGCTCCAACAACCTCTTTTCCATCCAATTCCTTAATGGTTGAAGATTGTATTTTACAACCTCCAGGAGGAGAAGTTTTTAAGAAATTAACAATTCTTTTAATTTGTTAGCTGATGCAAACTTAGGTCTTTCACTTAAATCTACATAGACATAGACATACGCAATGGAACACCTGGTCTGTACCTTAGGTTATCAGGTATATCTCCATCACGTAATACATCTGGTGTGACAGAATTATCACGAAATTTGATAACAAAATTGAATTTCAATAGGTCTCTAATATTTGAAATTGATAATTTGACATAAATATAACATCAACAACAAAACATTTACAAAATTTTCACTATGGGAGATGATATGAGTTAAATATTGCAATAAAATTGTGAAAATAGATTATCCTCACACTCCAAGTAACCTTGG
Source organism: Latrodectus hesperus (assembly GCA_037975125.1). Taxonomy (NCBI): domain Eukaryota; kingdom Metazoa; phylum Arthropoda; class Arachnida; order Araneae; family Theridiidae; genus Latrodectus; species Latrodectus hesperus. Next base: position 10,371,744 of record CM075851.1, on the reverse strand, counting down.
TAAAAATACAAATTAATTATCTTGATGATGGTCATAGCAGTCGATATAAGTAGTTTATAACACAAATATGCAAGCAATATAATTAAGTTTCAGTAGAGGAGTATAAAAACTTAAATCTACAGCAGTTAAGCACTTAAAATGGTCCAAAATGCTTTGCTTTAAAAATAAGTAAGGCCATCTTTCTTTTAATGTGGAAATGTCAACAGTCGTGTTAATATCTTTTCTTTGAAATGCAAAAGTCTCATATATTAATTTTACAACCTCTTCAATCATAACATCAAAAATCACACTGCATTTTGGCTTCTTGTCGGACATCACAATGAAGGAAAAATAGAAAACTTTTAAAAATACACGTGCTTTCAAAAACTTTCTCAATACCCATTCCAGCTTTCAAATATGGCTGAAGTTGATATGAAGAGGCTTTACTCTGAATAGTCTTACTACTAAAAGTTATTTGTGATTATTCTATTTTTAAAACTTCCTTTACAAATCACACACTTTCTTCATAAATTCTTATTTTCCCAAAACATAGATATATTTAAAAAATTTTTAATAAGTGTGACTGTATTGGAAGGTAGTATTTAATGTGCACAATAGTATTAGAAAAATCTTGAGCACGATATATTTTAAATATGTTAGGCAAGAACAAATTACAAAGTTTTCACTCATGTATTTGTTTCTGAATTATAATTTTAAATTAGCTTTTCTTTTTATGAATTTCAGATTCCTTCACTAACATGTAAATAAATCATAAATAGCACTACAAATTTTGCAACTTTTTAATAAAATAAAGTAAAATTTGAAGTAATAATGTTTTTTTAAAAAAATGTATTTCCTGAAATGTTGTTTTATAAATATCAAAAAACCAACAAGATTTCCCAAACAGACTTTTAATTAATGTTCTAATTAGTAATATAAATTTAAGAAATTAATCATGGTTATAAAATAATGAATTTTACATCTTCTAAATAAATTGCCTTAATTCGAATAGTACTTCCTAAAATGTATTTAAAAAAGGAATATTTCTTTATATATTTGTTATAAAATGATGATTTTTAAAAATAAATATTTTCAAAAAGCATTACATTTTATCATTGAAATGCATTTTTACATTTCATGCAAATTCTAAACACAAGACCATTTATTATAATAAATATCAATATTTGTAATATTTTATTGAAAGAATTTACAAACATTTATGCCTAAAAAATTATTATTTTAATGCATGTTACAAAATGGAATTGAATTAATGATCATAATTAGAATGCAGTTTAAAGATCTGCTTTGAAAAATAAAACATTTTTTTATAATATTCTAACCAAAAAAATTATTTAGAAAACATAAAAAAATTATGTTATATTTAGTTAATATACAATAAATTATATCATTTTACAATGAAAGAAAAATCAAGAATTTTCAACAACGAAATAAAATACAAATTCCGTTAATATATGTAATAATATATATCTAAAAAATATATAACAATAAATGATTATTCAATTTTAATTTCGAAAGAAATACAGCTAAGCGATTTTTATAACAATGGAAACACTTGAATACAACTCTAATTTCGTCAAAAATTTGATAATTAAAATACTAATCAATTATGTTACCAAACTACTATAAAATATGTTTAAATATTAATAAAAAGTAATTAAAAATATTGACACTGAATTAATACACAAGTGAATATGATCGTTTGTAAATTCAGCTTAGAATGTTTTGAATTGTTGTCAAATTTATAAGAATTTATATATATATCAAAGTTAGCTAACAGTTTGCATTATAAACAATAAGAAAAGTATACGTTACCTTATATTTGGTGGTTAAATTTCAATAGAAATTCAACTAGAAGGAAAAATTATTCTCAAAATATCACCTAACTTCTCCAAACGAAAACTAGTGCAAATAAATGGCGAAATTAATTTGATTCATTTGTCACAGGAACAGAAGAAACTTTTATCCCGCCAATTCAATGCGCATGCCCAGCAAACGATTTTCTATGGCTGAATTTTACAGTAAAATGTACTGTAATCATTAATGTTCCTATGACAGCTATTTAAATAACAGTGATTTTTACGGTATTTCTTCCGTTCTTTTTACAGTGTATAGAAAAACCTATTTTCAAGTTTCAGACATTGATTACAATTTTCTGCGTATTCTCTTCAAATTTTATGACAAGAATCTGTGCATTAATGTGATCAATAATAGCTCGAAGAAATTCCTATTACTGTTCATCATATTGTGATGTAATTCTGATCATGACTAATAAATAAATATTTTTCACGTATTCTAAAGGAAACAGTCACAAAGCTGCCAGTCAGTCTTTGGGGATTATCTGGTGGATGCCTAAGTATCGCGAATGCAGTATCCAACTCATAGGTTTGTAAGTTTCTTATTCCAATGTGACTCATTTCTCTGTGTCAATGAAGCGGTGCTCATTCTTGTTTGGAATTAGGACATCATAGGCCCTTTAAAATGATAACCAAACTTACAGCAACCCTGAGCAGGTTGTACTCATAACAATTTTCTCTAAATGAAAGGTCCATAAAACTTCTTACGTGATACTGAGTACATAAAAGACATTCACGTTAAAAAAAATATCTTTCGATATGTTCTATAAATTGAGATTTGCAATAGCCCACATTTGGATGCTGTATTGATTCTTTCACCACTTAAATGGAATATCATCTCATCAATGAACACGAATCTGTAAATTGAGATTTGCTAATGCTCACATTTGGACATTGTATTGATTCTTTCACCACTTAAATGGAACATCATCGCATCAATGAACACGAATCTGTAAATTCTGTTCTGTAAATTGAGATTTGCTATGGCTCACATTTGGATTCTTTCACCACTTAAATGGAGCATCATCTCATCAGTGAACACGAATCTGTAAATTTTGTCCTATAAATTGAGATTTGCTATGGCCCACATTTGGATGTTGCATTGATTCTTTCACCACTTAAATGGAACATCATCTCATTAGTGAACATGAATCTGTAAATTCTGTCCTGTAAATTGAGAATTGCTATGGCTCATATGTGGATGTTGTAATGATTCATTTCACGTCTTGAATGTAATATCGTCTCATTTATAAAAACGAGTCGGAAAGTAAGTATATTATTTTTTATTGATTTCAGGAAAATTTCCTAAATTTTTCACCGGTTGATGCTGTTGTGGTTGTTACACTTATTTATTTAAAATTTTTTTACTTTTAAGGACAACCTGTGTCCGTGAAGTGTGAATGAAGCAATAGAATCTTATAGTGGTTTGGTGAAATGTATATTATAACTTCTTTCCACTGAGCAGTTGGGAGGATTCTGACTTTTTACATCGTAGCGCACAAAATGATTTCTGTTGATTTGCTTCCATTTTGTTAACTGTCATCATCCTACTGTCTGCAAAATCACAATAAAACCAATTTCTAAATTTAAGGAAAAATATTAAATTTTTATGAAATTTTTGATTAAGGAATTTTATTTTTTATCCAAATTCTTAATCAATGCAGTTTATAGGAACTGATTAATTTCTTCAACAGATGTCAATTAAGGTCAAATTCTAATGATTAATATTAACATAAAAATATCCATTTATCAACATAATAAATATTTATTTTAATTATATTAACAGAATTGAAAAGTATAAAAGGATTATATTCAATATTAACGTTAACATTAATTTCATACATTTTTATAAACTTTTTATAGAATTACCATTTTAATGTAAAAAAATATCTAGATGCAGCCAAGCAGTTTGCATAACTATCACGATTATTGGAAAAATTAGGAGTAATAACTAAAAAAACTAATATAATAATCATATATATAAATTTGAAAATATGATGCTTTGATATATCAAACTCCTATTTTATATAAATGTCACGAGAAATCAGTACTCAAAATAGCTTTCATAGCAATAAAATGAATTAAAACTGTGAGCACAAAAGGGATTATTACATAAAGCAAAATAATTTACTATTTTGAGTTATATAAATGAATTTTTTGACTTGATTCAAATTGCAATTCAAATCTCCTTCAGAACGATTTCTTATAATTGTTTATTATATACCAGCAATTGGATTGATATTCGTACAGATATCAATAATTTATAGATCCGCTAATGTGTCATTAATATAATAAATATTTCATCGAATGTACCATGCATATATTTCCTATCTATTTGTCCAATTTCAGTCGCTCAACATTCCATGACTCGCTGATTATCAGTATTCCTCAGAATAGTTTAAATGCTTGAATGTATATTACTAATACCTGTGGTCTGACGTTGTAATATAAACTTAAAGAATAAAAATCCCTAGATATAATTTGGATTGAAACATATTATATATTTTTGCAATAAGTTTAAAAAAATATGTGCATTATACGCAAGTTTTAAATCTTTGTTAAAATATTGTTTCATTTCAGAAAAACTTGTAATAACCTTTCAGAAATATTGCACATTATATTTAAATATGCCTACTTCTAAAATGCTTTTGAATTTGCTGTTGAGAGTTTGTTATCACTAATTTTCTCATTGAGAGCTTTTTGATTTTGTATTTAATGGATTCTTTATTTCGAAAATTATTATTTTTGTGTTGTTACAAATGACACTTGGACATGCCAAGCTCGCTATGCCTTGGCTATGCGAATTTAAGTCAATTGGGAGCGTCTTTCATTTTAATCAGAGCACCATGAAGGAGAAAGAACGACTTTGCTCTACACACATGCCCTAGGGACCCGTTTATAGGGTAGGCAACCATTCACACCTCATTCATACAAGGAAAGGACAAAGACCGGATAGATAGAGAGAGAAAGTACATCCATGCCCGAACCGAGATTCGAACCCAGGACCTCTTTATCCGCAGTCAGGCACGCTGACCACTATACAAGTTGGGCGGCATTTCGAAAGTTGGGCGGCATTGGAATATCAACGTTTAAAAACCCCGAAGGATCCCATGCCCGAGGAAGACCACCAACAAGATGGCTCGTTGACACTGAAAATGACCTCAAGATTCTGAAAGCTGGGAACTGACAAAGTGTCGCTCAGGACAGACTGGGTTGGAAAAGGCGTGCTGTAGAGGCAGCTAAGACCTGTAATAGGTTGTTACGCTATTAAAGAAGAATTGACTGTATTAATGTATTATAATTACAATTAATAAATATATTTATAATGTATTTATTCATTTACAAATAATAAGTTCATTACATTGTTTAATTTTTTTAAAACAATTATATAATTATATAAATACTATATCTTTTTAAATCGTTGTAGGTTACGATATGTCTGTTGTTTTTACTGACACAGCAAAATCTTCTTTAATTTAATCTTAGTCTCCATTATTTAACTGTATTTTTTACCAAAAATTTTAATGCCTAACCTGTGTGCTTAATGTAAACTATGTTTTAGATAAATTTAAAGCAGATTGGCATTCTAGTATTTTTTGTATAGTATTCTTGTTATAAGTATATTCTATATATTATACACACATATATATAATATATATATATATATATATATATATATATATATATATATATATATATATATATATATATATATATATATATATATATATATATATATATATATATATATATATATATATATATATATATATATATATATATATATATATATATATATATATATATATATATATATATATCCTCCAATGGCGGACACACACTTGGGGGACTAACCCTATGCCACAACAAGGCCAGAAACTGCTCTCGTTTGTCCTTACCCAGCGGGCACCTGTGAACCAAGTCACAGAGGCGAGTAGCGTTACCCGCGCCATACCACCACAAACCCGTTTATAGGGTGGGTCACATTCATACAACATCACAGAAGAAAGGACAGGGAAACACGGAGAGAATAGAGAAGGAAAGAAACATCCATGCCCGAACCGGGATTCGAACCCGGGACCCGCAGCTCAGGAGTCAGTAACGCTAACCACTATGCCATCGGTCGGCATATATATATATATATATATATATATATACATATATATATATATATATATATATATATATATATATTATAGAATATGTTTCGGGGGAAGCGCTCTAAAATGTATTGTACCCGGACGAAACTTGTGTTCGCTACTTAATTAATAGTTAATCAATGTTTTTTTAACAACCTGCAAATCATGAATAAAATAGCTAAATTTGACATTAAGATTTTCACTGACCGCAGCAAAATCAATTATCTTGCAGGTAGTGGCATCTACATGAAAACTCCAAAAGATAAATTTTTTCTTATGAAAACGTAGCCCAGCCTTCTGCTTTGTTTTCAGCAGTAAACTGCTTGCAATCAGTGCTTGTCTTGAGTTCGTTGTGAATGAAAATAATTATGATAACTTTTAAATTTTTACTTATAATCGCATCTCAATACAACACCGCTATAATTGGATGTGCATTGGAGATAAAAACAATTAATGCTATATTTCTCAAATTAAAGCTCATTTCTCTTCAATATGGCATTTGCTTATTCTTCTTCTTCTTCTTAGAATTGGGTTTGTATGTCATTGGGCACCTCTGCTTTTAACAGCATTTTGTACCAAGGGAACTCAGAGGCAATCTTGTAAAGGGGCAGCAATGAATCCTTCACTTGAGGTAGAAATGACCTCCAAACCATCTTCTTCTGGTGAAAGTCAGGAAGCTATCCCTAGCATGACTGACTTTCTGACCAGATGGGACTGTTTCAGCAAGACTCTATCTGCTGGAAATGTCATACGCAAGAGGAAACGCCAGAGCATATCATTTACGAATGCGAGGCTGTTGCCATACCTAAATGAACTTCTTTAGGCATCATCCATACTAGTGAGTTACACCTAGACTCCATTAAAGGATTATCGGACTTTATTAATAAAGTGGTTGACCCGAGCAACTGGAACTAGGAAACATTGGGTTTGGAGTTATTGGTACAAAATGACATTTGCTTAACGTGGATTCCATCCCAATTTGAATCTTATCTTATAAAAAATTCTAAGCTAAGAAGGATTGGCTGGAATCGCCTATTCACTCCTGGTACAAAGCTAATAAACAAGATATATTTCTAACACTTTCAAGTGAGAGAAAGAACTACATCAGCCTCGTGTGTTCTACCACCTGCCATCTGAAATGCATTATGTTTTCTGAAGGGGAAAAATCCTACCCTCTTTGTCCTAAACATCACTGACACACCAGACACTTGCTGATCACATCTTGGAGTGTTTAGATCTCCTTTGGGAATAAATTTGATATTCCATTCTTTTTATTTACAATTTTTTAAAAGTTAGCGGATTCATAGATTTGGCTTGGAGATTATAACAACAATATTAATCAATTATGAGAACCACAGACTGGGCAGAAGATTAAAAGCAATATTAATCAATTATGAGAATGTTTGTTATGGTATACTGGATTCGTTTTCCATGTCTCCTATCACATATAATCCGAAAATGCTATATTTTTCTGTCACGCGCGCGGTGGATAAAAAGGTTTGAGTCGATGGATAGCTTTTGAAATTTATAACCATCTGCAAGCTTGTGACGGTCTTGTTTGTAAGTTTTTACAACTTTCCCGCATTGCAAAAGTGAACGCGAATGGTTTCAGCTGATTCGGGCAACTTATTTGACAAACTTCCGATATGCTTGTTGCCAGTTTCAGTATGCTCTTCTATCGCAGTTTCCAGACCATCGTTATTTGATAATCATGGGACTTTTCATTGCGCAGCCTCATTCAGAATTTCTTCAATGAAATAGGCTTCCCGCCATCATCTTTGAGTTGTAAGTTCTCGTATTACGCAGTCTTTGAACGGTCAACAGATATTTTGACCTACTTTGTACTCATGTGATACCATTTAGGACATTGAAATTTACATCCATTAGTAAACTTATTTTTTGGATTCAAATACCCAATGGAAATCAAGCAAACTTTTGAAGAAGCAATTTTTACACATTACCTATTTAAAAAATGTTTGCAGAATTTTTTAACAAAATTTTGATTTGAAATGCACCATAGCTAAATGAAACAAAATATTATCTAATCCATAATAATGCGTAAAAAATATATAGAGAGAGCCATGAAGATGTATAACAAAATTATAATATATTGTACATATAAAACCATTAAAATATAAAATATATCCTTAGGGAGAGAATATATTGTGCATTTGCAATTACAAACATACAGTTGCCAAATAGTTGGACAAATTGCTTGAAATATACAGTACTTATCAATTATTTAATAATATGTCATAACAAGACTCTATAAATTAAGAAAAACTATGCAAAAATGTCAGTTTAAATCAATAGCGCACTAACAGCAAATAGGAAGTTTATATAGATTTATAACATCTTTTAAAACAGTATTTTTGTCGTTAGAAAATTGAAGTATATAAAAGCATATTATATTAATCCTTTTTTTTTGGAAAAAAATCGGAAATGAAATTAAAATGATAAAAAATAAAAGGAATAGAAAATCATTATTGTGAAAATATATTTTATATTTATATGTAATTCATTGTTGACAAGATTGTTTAATATTGCAGGAGAAAAATAGTGATTATAAATAAAAAATTTCAATTTGATTATTCAAACGAAAATTTCGAATTCCATTTTTTTATTAGTTGATGTCATTTTTAAAAATTCTGTTTACATCAAATTTTATCAAGGTAGCTTAAAAATTCAAGAACAAAAGTTTAATTTAGATGAAATAGAGTTTCAGAACGATTTATAGAGAAAGGAACTGTTTTAATTCATTTAAAACTGACTGGGATTTTTTTATTTTTATTTTTTTTTAATTCTAAAACATTGAAATATTCAATATGAATTAAACACCTGAAGGCAAGGAAGGAAAATTCCATTTCTGTAATTGAATTGTGTGTGTGTGTGTGTGTGTGGACTCGAATATCGATTATTTCACATAATTAAATAGTTGACAGAACTGTTCCTGAAGAGTTCTTGTTCTCGCGAATCGATGATGGTGAAGAATTCGAATCTGATTGAATTCCACACGTGTTCTAGAATCGTTCTAGAATCGCATACAGAAAAGGACGAACTCAAATTTCATTGAATACTTATTTAAATTTAAATTCAAATTAATTAGATTTTTTAATCTAAATAATATTATTCGTTTTATGTAAAATTTGCGTAAGCCGTTAATACCAGAACCTAAAATTCTTGTTACAATATTAACAGAATTACGACTTTCATTCAATTTCAAAAAACAATTTTTGCTACTATTTATGTATCAATCTAAAACTATAAATTTGTAATGTATTATGGGAAGAGGATAAGATTCTAAGAATAGTCACAAACCACCAGTATTTTTTGCAATATATCATTATATTATATTTTTAATAGGATAAATAAATTACATCCCTCATACATTCTACTATTTGAAAAATATTTCAACTTTCTTAAAAATATGTATAGATATAGTGACCTAACAAACCATGGCCGTAGTTTTCGCTCTCTGCGCTTTCCAACTGAAAATATGTAAATAGTTTTTGGAGAAAAAGAACAGTTTGGAAAAATAATGATATTTACTATTTACTTATTTTTGCACAAAACTGTGTTTAGCACCACGATATTGGGTCTCACATATTGATCATCTACCGAACAAATGGGAAGGCCTGAAAATTTTCTTTAATATGAAGTTACTAAATACTGAAATCTGGTCTTTTTTCATAGGCATTTCCGACTATTACAATGTATTTCCGACTATTTACAATGAATTTCCGACTATTTACAATTTATTTCCAACTATTTACAATTTATTTCCGACTATTTACAATGCATTTCCGACTATTTACAATGTATTTCCGACTATTTACAATGTATTTCCGACTATTTACAATGCATTTCCGACTATTTACAATGTATTTCCGACTATTTACAATGCATTTCCGACTATTTACAATGTATTTCCGACTATCGGCATATTGAAAAAATCGAAAATGCCTTCATTTACAGTGCGTAAAGACAAAATTTTTATCAAAATATGAAACAAAATTAATAAATGTCGTTATTTTTTAAAAACATTTTATTGCGGAAATCCAAGAAAAAGAAAGGATTCAAAGTTATGTATATTTTTCTCGTCTCCCCTGCAGTAACTCATAGATGATAATTTTAAAAGCAGGGAAATCTTCCATTTATAAGACAAAGATTTCGAACGGTTTGCATTGTGGCAAAAGTAACATTACAATAAGTCCAAATCAGAGTTTACAATGCGAAGAAAATATATTAAAAACGCTGCGATCAGAATTTCGAAATGAAACAGTATAAATGGCCGGCAACTAACATCGTAATATACAATAGATAAAAAAAGTATTGGCAATTACCTGTGATCAAATTGATCATACTTGCTAACAAAGATATGTTTACAAATTTTATTTTAACATACCGATTACAGAAGGAGAAAAGACAAACAAATATAACGAAATTTTCATTTGAATATTTTTTTAATCAGAATTTACGAGAAGATCCAAAATTTACATGATAAAAAAAGTATTCAAAATTATAAAATTGACAAAATTAGGAGCGAAAACAAAATTAGTATATGTTTAGTACTTTGTATACATACCTCCTGCATCTGTAACAGCTTGTAATCTATTTCTCATAGAGGAAACGAAGGTCTTTGTTGTATTGTTGGGAGTTTTGTGCCACTCTTGCAAGAGTATAAGCATTTGAAGTCGTCTTTACTTAAAATTTTATGTTTCCTGATTTCTAGATCCAGCAGATGACATAAATTTTCAATTGGATTAATGTCAGGCGATTGAGATGGGGTTTTTAGCAGGCGAGGAGCATTGTAGAATAGCCATTCTCGGGTGAGATTCGCTGTATCCTTTAAGTCATTGTCTTATTGAAATACGAAGGATGTTATGGCAAGCAGTTGGGGTCGATGTTGAAGAGGGTTGAGGCAACAGGGATGCAGTTGAAGAGATGCCTCGGATCCAGCGGAACTCCTGTGCAGTGCCTGCATTCTGCATAGATTCTAGATCCATCGGGCATAATTTTCATACCCCTCATGTGCCCAGTCCGCATTCTGCGGATGGTAGAGGTGATATCATGGTCAGGATTAAGCTCCGCTATGCTATATTTTAGTTATTTACTATCAATGAAAAAAATATTTGAAATGGATTGAATAAAGAATGTAAATCAAATTAATATTGCCATTCATAAAATTGATTAAAATCGGTTAAATTAAATAAACACACAATAAAAACATATATATTGATAAATATGAAAAATGGGACAATGCCTGAGGTGGCCATCATCCATGTTCTCCTTGTGTCACAGGGGGTAACAAGCCGAATCGTTAACTCCAATAACATGCAAATGCTTCTGCAAATAGTCATGTCCAGTAAGCAAAGGAAAGGAAGCAAATTCAACAGATCGTAGCAGGGAACTTAAAATTATATTACTTCTGTTCGGCAGGGCATTCCACCTATTACCTTACAGCTGTATCCCTATACAAGGAGGCACTGTTATTTTTTTGCAAAATTTATTCTTAATTATTCTTTTGATGCAGAGACAGAGGAGAGTGAGGTTGTGACTTGAGAGAGTCCGCTTTAGCAAGTTTGACAGCTTTCTCGTTTCCAAAAATGCTATAATGGTTGGGAATCTACTGAACGACAATACTTTTCCCAGTCTCTTTAAATTCAGTTAAAATCACTCAGCAGAAATGAATCAAGTTTTCAGTAGTAGCGTTTTCATTATATCTTGAATTTGTAAGTGACAAATAGCAACTTGAGAATTGATAAGAAACACAATATTGTGCCCAGAACACAACTTTCCTATATATCTATCGCAAATGATATTGTCGTTATCTCACCGTCAGAATAGTTACAATACTTTCCCTACAGGGTGACTGATAATGAATGGGCTTGAATAGGCTTCAGCATTAGTGTTTTCAATAGCATCTTCTGCTGAGTCCACGGTGTACACGTGGAGCCATTTGTCAAGAGGACATCTGCAATGTGTAGTAGCAAGAACAGCACTTCTTAAATAATCCTGAGTAGAAAATTGCTTGAAATCATTCCAAACAAGATCCAGGTGGTTCTCTAACGTCACTTGCCTCAGAATAGGGTTCAATTCCTCTGGGACTTGGCAGTTGAATGTAAGAATATCGTAAGCTATAAAAATCATAAGCTGTTGAAAGAAAAGACTTATTGGTTTTTAATCTTTCCTTTGAAGGTTTATAATAATTTAGAAATTTGTTTCTTCTTCTCAAGACCCTTTAAATAAGGTTTACTTCACTTCTTTGGCTCCTTTCACTCAAAGGTTTCAAATCTGTCAGGAGTTCCATTGCAACTATAAAGGTTGATTTGGTTTCGGCAGTGATTAAATGCAATATGCTGTGTTGGAAAATTGGCATCTTAAAGAAGTGGAATAAGTGTCAGACCTAATCCTTAATATGAGTTTTGAGAATCTATCCCGATGTTTTATACCATATATAGTGAAACAAATTTATACTCATGGACTCATAATTGAACTCTCCAATCATTCCATCAAGCTTGAAAAAGAACTGCTGACCACACGTCCCTCTTCAGAACGGAACTCATCGCCATCATGAGTGGACTTTCTTTCTTAGATAACAATACACAAAATGATTTCTCGGAGATATGGATCCTTATAGACAGTCGATCCTCGATCCAACACCTTTTCAATTGGCAATCCACAGGCGACAACACTAGTAGAAGTATTCTACTCTTGTTGAAAAGCCTTTAAGTTCAACACCCAATCCACCTCCAGTGGGTCCCCTTGCATGTTGGTCTGCCTGGGAATGAAGTAGCCGATGACCTTGCAAAGGCTGACGCTAGTAATCCTTTGAACCCGGAAGATTGCATGGCACTGACACCATCACAGATCTCTTCCATTCCTAAACAACTTACTTCTAAAACCTGGGCTGACCCTCCTGCTCATCCTTGGTACTTCCAAAGACATCCTCGTGCCGCCACAACATTTAAGGGCTCTAGAGTACATCAGATGACACTGTCTCGACTTTCTACTGGCCACTTGAAGTGTATGATCTTTGGGACGGTGAAAGAAAATACCCATTATGCCCCAAGTGCGACAATGCTCCGCTTTGCCAGCAACACATCTTGAAGTGCTTCGGGCTTTCTCGTGAAGAGGCTGTGAAAAGTCCACATCTGCTTTTGGCCTTTTTGGCTATCTATGATTTCATGGATCTGGTCAAGTGGAACTAGACCAGATGGGGATTAGTCCCACCACCACCACCACAAATTTATATAATTAAAAATAAAAAATAATAAAATAAAGGGAACAAAACAATTTGTACCATTGATTGCAATAGCTTCGGAATTGTTTCGAAGTCTTTCGCTCTTTGCTTACCTTGTATTATAGTTTTGTCTTTTCAAATTCAACCCTACTTATACATTTAAAGCTCACTAAAAGTAGTTGGCTATTTTGTTACATCTTTTAACGATGTGCTTACAATTAAAAGAACGAAGAGATAAAATTTAAATATTTTTTTCACCAAGGATATTTACCTGAGGCTTGAGCAGCTACCAGGCTCGTCGGCAGGTGGTGGATAGCCGAATTTCCTGTAGAAATGACAGGATAGCCTTGAATATAGAATCAGAGGCCGTGAACCAGCTCCCGTAAACCCTGGTGTTATGCGACCCGTGCCTAGGGTTATTTGGTACCGCGGTAATGGTGTTTAACGGAGCCTCTAGTTTCCTGGCGAACTTCTAGAGTAATTTGCCTTGCCCACTAACTCAGGCAATGCTGGGTGGACTATCATATTACCTGAGCTTATTAATTGTTATCTTGTGGCTGAAAAGACACAAGAAATAACAAACCTCTTTGCATTTGCAGGTGAAGCCTCTGAAGTAGACCTTGCTGAAAAAGACAAGGAAACTCAGAGGCAATCTAGTGAAGGGGCAACAATGAATCCTTCACAGGAGATAGAAGTGAGCTCCAAACCATATTCTTCTGGTGAAAGTCAGGAAGCTATCGCTAGCATGACTGACTCTCTGACCAGAATCATTTGTGGATCATTAGTGAGGATTGCCTCTGAAATTCTAAGATGCTCTAGACAGAAGATACGTTTAATCGTAGGCTTCATAACTGGGCACTACTATTTCAGAAAACACCTCCATAAAATGGGACTGTTTCAGCAAGACCCTATCTGCAGGAAATGTTATACTCAAGAGGAAACGGCCAAGCATATCATTTATGAATGCGAGGCTCTTGCCCTCACTAGATTAACCTCTTTAGGCATCATCCATACTAGAGAGTTACACCTAGATTCCATTAAAGGGTTATCAGACTTCATTAATAAAGTGGGTGATCCGAGCAACTGGAACTAAGGAACATTGGGTTTGGAGTTAATGGTACAAATTGCTGATTAAAGTTGAGGTGCCCAATGACATACAAACCCAACCTTAAGAAGAAGAAGAAGAAGGATATTTAGGTAAAAACTAATAATATATTTTCAATAACTTAAAATTTGCTTCACAGAAATAAAAGAAAAATAATCAAAACAAGAGAAATACAATTTTCCTATTCACTTTCCAAAAACTATTGTATTTATATGGTGGTCAACTATTTTATACTTTAAATAAAAAATGGGGCATCATTTTTCTTCTTAGTGTCTTTTCTTAATATACATTTTTTAATTTTTCAATGCGAAAGTTTACCTTAGTATTTAAATGCAAATTTTCATTTCAAGAAAGGGTTTCAAAATTTATAAAATTTAAATGAAGAGATGATGAATTGCCAATAAGAAAAAATATTCTTTTATCAGACATGCCTCACTCTCAATATTTATGTATTATATAGCACTTTATCTAATCAAAGCATTTTAATCTTTGAAAATTCAATTTTACTCAAACATTAAAATATGTCTGGCAATTCCTTTTTTATGATACATTTATAAAATAATTTAAATATTTTATTTCATAAATTTAGCTATCTATTTACAATATTAAGTTTGACTTAGTTAATGTTACAAGTAAAAATTCTAGTTATTATTTCCGTTTTCTGTAGTTACTTCCATTTTTCAAAGTTAAGCGTGGCGAAAAAGAAATCGTTTGAAACCTTTCTTTGATGACGATGACGGATATCCTCAAAACTGCATAATATGGCAGTTTATGACGAGTCATGTTGCGTCATATTATATTTCTCAGTGGGAAACCAGGAATTAAGGAAAAGGTTCATATAGTGGGAGAGAACATAATATTCTGTACTTCCCGCTATAATCCCAATAATTACTGAAGACGAAGATTTTTGATGCGGAAATATTCTACTTCTTTTAGCTTTCGAACCATAACCGTAACATTTTATCCATAACGATAAGTTTTATGTCGCGCGTAATCTTGAATTGATGATAGCTGTTTAGTATGAAAATGACAAAAAGGAATCAATATCAGCGCTTGCTTTATGATAAAAATATTAATTATATGTATGCAGATTTCTTTTTATGTTTAATTTTAGATTTAGAAACATAACAGCATCTTCCTAGTTAACATAATGATATAGTGATAATAATAGTATTTAATTTAATTTAATTTGAGAAAAATATTTTATTAAAATAATAAATCCCATATTATTTTGATTAAATTTATGCTTTCGAAAAACATTCACCACATAATTAAATTTCGAAAAGATTAGAGTCTTTGGATAATTCCTATTCTTCATAAATGTATGTTCTATTCAGATGAATCTTCCCCCTTCAAGAGTTAATTTGAAAATTTTATAATATAATTTCAGTGGTTAAATATATCGTAAGCAAAAATATGAAAAATATAGACTACGCTATCATTTAGAGCCGTTATGACTCGCTTGTCATTTGTGACAATTGAGGATATGCTGAATAACATCTCCCCTTCATCGTCACTTTAATTCCAGAGTAATTGCCATTTGCAACTTCCTCCTCAATATCTACATTTACTTCGCTTACCTGGAATACTTTAGAATTCATTCTGGACAGAGGAAGGTTTTCATTTACCATATTTAAATAATGGTCGACAAAAGTACGCATTGTTTGAAAAAAACTTTCTATGTTTCGAACAGTTGGAACCCTACAACATGGCCTTTTTGAGGCTTTGCAGAACCTTAGAATTATCGCAAGAAAATTTTGAGAATTAATATTAATTTAAAAAGATTTCACTACAAGTCAGGACAATATGTTGTAAAATGTTCTTATTATAAATCCAATTAATTTTTTTTTTTTTGTACATTTTTCTAAAAGTTGTTTTTATTCACCAGTCATCCAAAAGTACCCATCTAACAGCAGCCGTTAACATTTCTAAATTTTATTGGTTTCACTTGATGGTTCAGTTGGAAAAGTGGAGCACAGCACATCCCATGTTGCCAGCCTAGCTGGCACACGATAATGAAGGAATGAATTGATTTCACTTAGAATCTTCAATTTTTCTTGTACCAAGAGACAGTCTTATAGCAGAACAAAGAGTAATTTACTTGAAAATACAATTAATTTTATACTTTTACATATTTTTCGAGATGCTATTTTCCTCTATGAGACGGGAGAAGTATTATAATAGAGGGGGAGGGGTTAAGAACTCCTCAGTGAGATTTTAGTAGATATTTACTTTGGGGGTTTTCTTCAATTATGCGAAATATACTTTTCTATTTCTTTCAACTCAGCTGTTTCCCAATCTATTGATTGCAGAACAACCATTATTCTAACTTGAAATCAAGCAATATTTTATTCGTGCATATATTCGTGAGAACCATAAAAATTCTTATACAACATCATTTGGCTCATTACTACGGTTCAGCAAAAAAATATTTCAAATTTTGGTTCATTGAGAATTTTGTCATCACAAAACGTACAGCATCCAAAAGAAAAATGAAACCCTAATCACTCTTTAAGGAAACGTTTGTTCGTGTTTTGTTTTGAAAATGTTAGTCTTGAAAATTATAAAGAAATAAAGTCATAAACGCAAAATAGAGCACATCATTCTATCAAAATCGCATATCAGTATTTTTATTCATCTCAAATCAATTTCTATATGATTTGTAATAAGCGAAAATACTGTTTGTAATGAACAAAAATGTAGATAGCAATTCATTTTTCGATCACAAAAATAAATTATCTAAGAAATATTGCTTAACACATTTTCTTCCAGAACTAATAAAATGGAGTAAAGGAAAGTCCTTTGATAAGGTGAGGTTGCTACTTATAAATTTGAAATTATAAAACATTATAGATTGCTATTGTACTATAAGGAATGACTTTTAGACATTATCGAATTAAAATGTATCGAATTCGCCAGAAATTACAATGTAAAAATTGATTATAATGCCAACATTTTACTGGTAAGACAACTTACTAATGTTATAGGAATGTTTCGTCTTGGACATCAATATGCCGGCAGTTTTTTCTGAATTTATTTCCATGAAAAATAGCCTAATTTATTGCTTGTTTATAATTACAAAGAAATTTCTTAATTAACCTGATTTGAATTATGTAATATAAGAGATCTGATAGCTGTTGGGAGACATTTCTATAATGATTGTGACATAGATTTTAAAAACTAAAGGGGGATCTACTGCACGCTCTTGCTTAAATTTCCGTCTTAAAGAATGTACATTAGTAGTTAACTATTCAAAGCCCAATAAGTAAGTATTTAGATCTATCAACTGGATGACCGTGTCCTAATCATACATTTGGTAAAAAAAATTCTCAGATTCGAACCCAAATATTATTGAATAACAGGAGATAAAAGATCACTTTCTGCATTCATCTCTCTTGAAAAGAGTGCAGTTGGGAGTTTTTCGGGTTTACACTCTTGCCACACATAAATATGACCTATTATCTATAAAAAAAAGAGCTTTCAGAAAAACAAAGCACAAAATTACAAAAAAAGCTTTATCCTAATTTTTTTACAAGTAATGCGTATTATATCAAAATTAGAATATTATAATATCGACATAGCAGGACCTAGGAAAGCAGCTAAGGCTTCCTAGACATCCAAGGAACTTTTGATAATACTTCGCATCTATCCATAGTTAATACTCTACGTACTAGAAGGATCAATTGCATTCTTGTTAAATGGATTGAGACCGTACTCACGGATACAGTTATTCAAATGAACCTCTTTGATGAGTCACTTGTAAAGAAGACTACTAGAGGCTGTCCACAAGGAGGTGTCTAGTCGCCTTTACTTTAGATCCTAGTAGTTAATAGTCTAATTAAATATCTTAATGATATGGGCTATTACATTCAAGGGTACGCGGATGACATTGTCATCCTTATCCTTGGTAAGGATTTCAACATAACTTCTCAACTAATGCAAAGTGCTTTAAGTTATGCTAGTAAGTGGTGCAAAGAGAGGCATCTGACGGTAAGTCCTCGGAAGACCAATCTTGTACCTTTTACACGCAAAAGGAAATGGGATGGTTTTACTATCTCTAAATTTTTTGGCGTTCCCATCAATGTTGGTACTGAGGTGAAGTATTTATGTCTATTTCTTGACCAAAAACTCATCTGGAATAAGCATGTTGAGTTCACGATTAATCAATTATGACATGTAGAAGAATGCTTGGTAAAAACTGGGGTCTCCAACCGAAACTGATGTTATGGATGTACACTGCTATTATCAGACCTATTATTATGCCTCTATTATCTGGTGGTGCAAAGCGGAACAGTTAACCGTAAGGGACAGGCTAGGAAGACTGTAAAGACTAGCCTGCCTGTGTGCCACAAGAGCTATGTCCTCTGCGCCCTCCAAAGCTTTAGAGATTATTCTATATCTGACTCCTCTAGACATCTTCATTTGCAGTACTGCAAGAATGACTGCATATAGAATGATGTTTCAAAAGGAATAGTATGACAAGCCTTTGGCTATGGGTCATTCCATAATCACCAAAATTATAAAGGATCCTATTCTTATGATGCCTTCTGACACCATAGAAAAATTCTACGTGTTCGACAGACCTTTTGAGGTTGTTTTTGCAACCAGGAATGAATGGAGTGAAAAGTTTGGATAACTATGATCTCATCTGGTTTACAGATAGATCTAGAAAGGATAACCTCTCTGGACTTGGAGTGCATGGGGTATCACGAAGTGTCAACTTCATTAGGGGACTTGAGAAGTATGCCACTATATTCCAAGCTTAAGACCTTGCCATTATTGACTGTCTCTTATTAAATATTAGAAAAGGCCTCTATAAGAAGTGGATTCTAATTTGTAGTGACAGTCAAACTGTCTTAAAGGCCATTAATTCTTTCCAAATCAAATCTGGGATTGTCCTGGAATGTAGAAACCTTCTTAAGGAATTGGCAACCTATAATAAGGTTTTCCTTTTCTGGGTGCCTGGACACGTGGGAATTGAAGGTGATGAAAAGGCGGGTGAACTGGCAAAGTAGGGTTCGTCTTCTAACCCTATAGGTGCGGAAACTTTTGTGGCATCAATATGAAGACCATAAAGGGTACCCTACTCAAGTGGGAAACGCAGTAGATGAATAAATCTTGGTTTAACGTTTGTGGTCAAAAGTATGGTCGCTAGAGCATCGGTGAATGTTGCCTCTGAAATTCTTAGTTGTTCTAGGACGAAGATACGCACCATCGTAGGCTTCATCACTGGACACTATCATTTCAAGAAACATCTCCATATTATCTCCATACCATTTAAACAAAAACAATAATTATATCAAAAATTTAATCAATTATATTTTAGCCATTGCTATTTACAACCTCTTCTCACCCCTCGACCCATTTGTTGATGCCGTACCGCCAAAAATCCCCTGGTCTGATGTCAAAGAAGTTGTTGAGTCAGTTTTTAAGGATCTTTTTGCTATCGAAGGTAACGGCCCTTCATATGGTTTGACAATGAGCGGAAAAGATTGTAATCGGTCGGTGCAAGGTCCGGAGAATACGGTGGATGCTGAAGGGCCTCCCATTCGAGCTCTTGGAGTGCGGCTTTAACGACTTGTGCAACATGGGGCCTGGCGTTGTCGTGAAGGAGTATGGTTTGACCATGTCGATCAGGTGTTTTCAGTCGAAAAGCCTCATTCACGCGGTGTAGCTGGGCAATGTAGAGTTCCTTGTTGACTGCGGCATTCTTTTCGAACATTTCCCAGTGCACCAAGATGTCCTTAAAAACTGGCTCAACAACATCTTTGACACCAGATCAGGCGATTTTTTGGCGAAACGGCATCAACAAATGGGTCGAGAGGTGGGAAGAGGTTGTAAACAGCAACGGCGAATATATAATTGATTAACTTATTGATGTAATTATTATTTTATGTTTAAATAAGTCTTTGGTAAGAACGCTACAAATTTATTCCCCAACCTAATATAAACAAAACACCTAAAGCTTTTGAAATACGAATCAAGTAGCAAACTGACATACCTTTCTTTACAAGACCCGCCTCAGAGCCATGAGCAGACGGTGGTACGATGACATGCTCTGATTAGTTATAATCAATTCAATAAAAATCTACTTTTATGTTTTGAGGAAACCAGACTCAACCTTTAGCTCTCTCTCATTCATACGTATAAAAAGTAGCATGGAATTAAAATATCTCGTTCGCCTGTCCAAATAACAGCAGGTTTGATGCTTGACCAGCTGAAGATCTCTGTGTTAAAATTATTCCCGTTCTTATGATTTCGACGACCGCGAGATGGTGCTGAGGATGTAGAAAAACGAGTTTTAAAAATAAAGATTCTATTCGGCTAAGGAAGGAGATAGAGACTGTTGCGAATGTTATTGTGTGTTTTCGTTTATAAAATGTTTCTGTAAATTTATTTTTGTGTTCTGTGCAATCATAGACGATAACAAATATTTGATTCCTAAGATGATGCATAAATATAATTCAACGTCATAATACTTATTTCTCTCTGATGTGTTGCACAGATAAGATGTATATCACCTCAATTTTCTACTTTACTTAATAAGAGCAATCTAATGAACATAGGCTGTTTTAATACAGTTTATAATCCGTCACATAAATTGTTGTTGTTGTTACTAATGACACTTGGACAAGCCAAGCTCGCTATGCCGTGGCTATGCGAATTTAAGTCAGTTGGGTGCGTCTTTCGTTTTCATCAAAGCACCATGAAGGTGAAAGTACGACTTTGCTCTACACACATGCCATAGGTACTCGTTTATAGGGTAGGCAACCATTCACACCTCATTCATACAAGGAAAGGACAAAGACAGGATAGATAGAGAGAGAAAGTACACTCATGCCCTAACCGGGATTCGAACCCAGGACCTCCTTATCCACATTCAAGCACGCTGACCACGAGACAAGTTGGGCGGCTCATAAATTGTCGATTCATAGATAGTGAACAGTATTCACGTGTCGCAAAAAATGAAGCTTGGAAAACTCCCAAGCACTCACTCCGGGTGATATGCATTTAGAAGACAGAAGCGCGACACTCATTTCCTGCTATTCAATAATTGCTGGTCTCGAACCAAGAATATTTCTCACTGAAGAGCTACCAGTAGATCACGGTGAGCTTAAAACGAATTGATTTGGTTTTGTTTTTTTAAAACTATGAAACAATTTGATATGTGTAACGGCTTTAATAGCCAGAAATAAGAAAGCCGGATATGTTACTCAATTACACAATATGAAATAAAACACATTTAATAAAAATTGTTTGCTTTAGCAGCAGAATCATTTTATTGCGAACATTATGGAACTGACAAGGGTTAAAGCTTATACCAAAATAATATATAATTTAAATGAAAAATTCTTGAAGGATTTTCTTACACAGATGTTTCTTTATACATTTTTTATCATAGAAGTTATTCTAATATTGAAAAATATATATATTTTTCATAAATACATAATATTCGAACACCTGTTTTAAAAATAAATAATTGTTTTCATTTACATTGCTAGAAATTTTCATTCATTTTAAATTTTAATTTGGATAATAAAAAATGTAAATTTCAAGCTTAAATTAACGAGAAACGAGTATACATATACATATTTTTTTCTTTTCCGAAATGGTTCACTGACCTTAGTCTGCATGAGAAGTTCGGACAAGGGGTGAAGGAACTCACCCAAACTGGTATTTTGCACTCAGGTACAATGCAAACGACAAAGGTGGCCTGAATGTTGGTATAAATGAATTTCTCATTTCAAACTTCCTATAAGCAAATGATTCTATTACTCCCTTGGATTTCATTTAAAAATATTTTTATTTCTTAGAAAATGTGTGTGGAAAAATATCCTTTACTCTGTAGAATTAGCACTATAATTTTTTTTAATTAAATTTCCAACATATGATATTTTTATTTCATAATTCTCTATTCTTAAAAAGAACTTGACTTTGTTTCCTTATACGGAGTTTTCCATTTAATTGGAATTGTTTTTAAAGTGAATATTCTATATTAATAGAATTCGTTTATTAGGAACGTGTTGATCAAGTCTTCTATTAATTAGCTAAATTTTTTCGCTTAAAACGAGATAAATAAAGTATTAGATATTATTTATTTTTCTGACGTAATATTTTTATGGGTATTATATATCTTTTATTAAATTAATATTATATATTTTTAAATTAGGATGAATTACGTATTATTTATAATTAAAAGGAAAATAAAATATTTAATAATTTTGTAATTCGTGTTCAATATGTCTCATAGAATTGCTCTTCTTAAATATACATATTTTTATTTTTTTTTCTCATTAACTTATTCACTGCTTATAACGAGCATTAACGTAATATCATCTTTTCTTATTAGTGTACCATCTACGAAAATAAATCATTTCAGTACAAGAAACTTGAAGAAAAATTTAAAAACTCCTTTTAATGAACTATAAAAATAAGTGAAATGCAAATTCTCATTACCATAAATCTGAAATTCATTCATAATTTCAGATATTGAATTTAATACAAATGAAGATTTTAGGAACTCATTAGAAAAAAGTGAACATAGGTCACTTAAGAGCGATCAAATTTGGAGCTTTATGATAACGAATTGCTTACAATTTCCTTTGACAAAAGTAGACATTTTTATCAATTGATGCAATCAATAGACAGATTTGAATGCGATTGAGTCTTTGAAATTTATAAGCAGAAGACTCCAAGGTTTGGCACGCTACAGAGGTGTCATTTCACTTGAAGCACTAATCGACAATATTTTTAAGCTTACATTGAAGTGCTAAATATCTGCTCACATCATAAAAACCAAGTTATTTCATATCACACAGTCAGAAAACCTAATTGCATCTACTATTATGACTTCTTAATGATAGCGATACGAATAATGTATTTATTATAGTAAAAAGAAGAAGAGAAATAGAATAATATACAATTTAAGAATTTGAACCACCAATTAATCACGCTTTGAATGCCGTTTCCACAAAATTAAGAACAGTTCCTAACATTCAAAGTTGTACTCAAAATACTGCAAAATATTTTAAATGAATTAAAATTATTTAGAGTTAAGTATGAGAAAATTTAGAATATTTAAATATAAATTCCTCTTATTTATAAAATATATAATTTATTCTTTGGAAACTGGAGATATAAATTCGAATTTGAAGAAATTTTCCTTACAAAATTATGAAATGATTGTTATATTGTTCTATAAGTTGTTGAGTTACTCTCAGTTATTTAATACAAATACTTCAAAATAAGATAAATAGTTTTGATTTTGGTTTAAATTTTTAGACTAAGGTTTTTTGTTAAAAAATATAATAATACATGTTTGAAACTTCAAAATGTCCATAGTTTACAATATGTGAAAGAAAACTTTATGTATTTTTTATTCAGCGTTAACCTTTGTTTAAATCTTTTGTAAAATAAGAATATTTACAAAAGATAAAAGCACATTGGCTACCGAAATGTCCGCTACTTTAGTACTCACATACAATATCCGTTCTTCGTTATAACCGAAACGCGACTTATAAACTTGAAAATATCATTTACGCGGACGTATACAAAAGCTCTTGCAATTATAAAAAGAATCTTGGATTCTTCACCTAAGTAAGATATGGATTATGGATATTTGTCTCTATGACATTCTTGGTGAAAGCTCTTATGATTTTCAAGATGCAATCTTCAGTTATCATTCTAGCCAAACTAGAATTTGTAAACTTTGCTCCGGTAATCAGATTAATAAGAATTCCCATATCATCAGATGCAATGTTTGCTCAACTTTATTACCAAGATACAGCTTAAAGACTAAAGAAACAATTTTGCCACTGTAACACTTGTGATTTTCAGGATGCAATGTTCGATCTTTGTTTCAGACAAAATGTATAGATTAAAAAATAACTTTTGTCATCGTTATATAGTTAGTGAAAACTCATATGATCATGAGAATCAATTTGGTCTCCTTTCAAATGAGCCTGCGGCTTGTGAGCTTGAAAAAATCCTCTCAGTTATTGCAGCATAGTAAAATGTTCTTGTAATCATTAAAAAAGCACAATGTTAAATTCTCGTACCAGACCATAATAGGATTTATAGTGTAAAATAAGTTAAAATAATTTATGCTGTGACAAAATGGTTAGTAAAAGCTCGTACATTCTTCAGATCCCAGGTTTAACCTTTCTTCTAGCCAAGAGATAAGATTTATGAAGAATCAAACAAATTGCAGCTAAAAAAAAACCCTTTGGATGTTGCTGTGTTTGTAAAAGAGTGTTTGTTCTGCGATCTGGTCGTCAGAAAATATTCCAAAACTAGGCGATTATAAATCCAGGTGAATCATAGAAAAATACTTAAACCATCATCTCTAATTCATTTCATACTTTCAATGTTCATAAGTAACTAAAGTAATGAACTATTAAGTATATAAAATATCATCATAAGGAAGTACCCAACCATCGTCTCTAATTCATAGTATATTTTCAATGTTCGTAACTAAAGTATGGAAGTTTTAAAGAAGATCTTAAATAATTATTATATAAATCCAAGTACAAAATGTTTTTAGACATTTAACCTTAAAAAAATGTCTTCATTCATATATATTTGCATCCAATTTATTCTCACAATATCAAATTTAAATAATCCAAAATATTTGCAAAAAAATTAATCAAATTTTGTAAATTAGTCAGTATTTAAAATCTAGGCCTTATTTACCAAAAATAATGCGA
Organism: Latrodectus hesperus; assembly: GCA_037975125.1. Lineage (NCBI taxonomy): Eukaryota > Metazoa > Arthropoda > Arachnida > Araneae > Theridiidae > Latrodectus > Latrodectus hesperus. The sequence goes on along the minus strand of CM075851.1, from coordinate 10,346,698 downwards.
AAAATTATCAAAATATGAAACAATGATACCACACTTGTATTCCTATAAAAAGTATCATTTAAGTGCATTTTGCGGATTAAAAATAGTTATAAGGGTAATAAAAATAAAAATATGGTAACTAAGTTATATCTTATTTTCTAACAAAGATAAGTATCTATAATGTAAGAAAATTTAAATATGATTTAGCCCCAAATTAAACAAACTAAAATGCCATGAAACATGACTGCAATTCAGCATCCGTTTCTCACAATTTTCTTTCAACGTCGGTTATAAATAATTTTAACTGTAACTGACATAATAAAAAAATGTCAATTTAATACCCTTTTTTTATAATTAAAATACGAAATAATGTCTATATTACATTCTTGTTATAACAACGAAATTGTTCGTTTTTAAAGAATCTCATACTGGCGCCATCTGTTAGATTTAACACAAGACAAACGGCAAACACTACGAATTTCTGGAAGTTTAACGTTTAAAAAATACTGTTTAAGGTAATAAAAGCAACATATAGCTATGAAATTAATGTAACGTAATGCAAAATAAAATGTACAAGAAACGCTAAGTGTCTACTCATTCAATAATCATTCCCGAGTTTGACCATTTCATGAATTATGTGTCTTCTCTCTTACCGGTTCCTCCATACTATTTTTCCCTCTTTTGATATAAATAAATAAATCTTAAAAAAATAATTTCTGATATAAATAATCTGAGCATAATGTGAAAAAATCATTTTCTAGCAACAAAATCTCCCATAAAAATAAAAATAAAAATTTATGAAGATATTTTTTTTAAAAAATTTATTAATATATTTATTAAAAGAAGTTTAAATTATTAAATATTTTCGATGAACTTATTCTCATAAAATGAACTATAAAAGAATCAACTGAACAAAATGTCAAAAATATCGTGAAATGTTTGAAATTTTAATCACTTTCTCCAAAATGTAAAGGAACAAACACTCTGGTTAACTGATATTTTAATTGAAACTATTGTTAATTCATACTTCAATTTTTCAGTCATAAATAAAAACATAAAATGTGAATTTAAATATAATAAAATATGTAAACACATGAATAGCTACTAAGCTGCTACATCTGACGACATTCTTTACTTTTCATATTCTTTAATATTAATTTTCTAACCATAGAATTCCAGATGTTTTTTTTTAATTTGTGGCAATTAATCTGTCAAATTCCGACAGAAATTGTAAAATTTACTATTTCGTTAAGAAATCCACAATGATTTTAATGGTTGACAGGGTTATACATAAAAATTATGTTATAAATGCAATAAAATATTTTGTAATGCTTATGCACTGTAAAATTTTTCATTCCTTAAAACAGATGTTGAGGAAGTATACAAAATTTAAAACAACGAATAAGACAAAATATTTCGGTCAGTAAAAATTGACTTAAAAATAATAGTAAATAAGAAAGCATTTTAAAAATAAAAGAATTTAAAGTTTATATAGAATTCGCACACAATTTTTTGATCATAAATGCTACAAGTTCCTATATTAATTTATTGAAAATAAACATCTAAGCTCTTTCAAACAGAATATTTTTAGACTTTCATTTATTTTATAAACTTGCTTCGTAACAAACAAAAAAATGTAATAAATAGGTTTAAACTTTGTAGCAATCGAATTCGAATAAAAAAATTTGAGCATTGTAAAATTTATTATATTAATTGATTTAGTATAATTAATATATGGAATGAAAAAATGCTTCGATGCATGATACATTTTTTCATTCCTAAAACGGTGATGAAATTATTCGAAAACATAAAATGACAAATATTTTCCAATGTCTTTATCTTGATGTCATGTTATCAATAGTTTATGAAGTTTTTGATGAATATCCAATAAATTAGTCATTAACTGATAACAAGAAAAGGCAATTCGTCACTGGGATTTATTGGGATTTTATTGGGTTCACACTTATTATTTAGAATCTCTCTCAAGCAAATATCTTTATATATAATTCTCACGTTTATACGAATCACAGTTTTTACCTTTCCATCACCTGCTGTACTGGTTCTATATTACATCTCATTCTTCATCCTATAATTTTTCTCCAATATTCGCTTTTATATTTTCATTTCAGATCTAATTTTTATTCTAACTCAGACTGCATGTGTGATGCAAACTAACCCTTTTCAATAACTGTAAAAATAAATATCCGATATCATTTTTTCTTACCATTTTCTTATTATTCAAAATAAATAAATCAAATAAAGAGTTAAAAATTAAATAAAGAATTAATAAAAACTATATGCCTAAATATTTTCCATTTTCAGTTACATTCAATTTTTTTTTTTACAAATATTCTAATTAATAATTTTAAAAATTTGCAAGAGCACATTATTACATATTAATTCAAATTAAATGATTAACAAAGCATATTTGATATATATATATATATATATATATATATATATATATATATATAGATATATATATATATATCCTTTTCAGGACGGGGCGCCTTTGTTTAAGACGCGCGTTCAGGACGAAGCTGAAGTGAAAGGAATGATCTTACAGGACGGGGGTTTTTCTACGCTAAGCCTAACTTTAGAAGAAAATTCGTAAATAATAAAGTTAAAGTCCTATCGCCATGATTTTTGGTAGCCTTTTAGATTATCACATAATCTATCTTATAACATTAGAATTAGACTTTAATAATGTTTTCCCTTCAATTTATATGAAAATATATACATAAAAAAGTTGCTTATTTTGAGAAATAATTTTCGACAGTGCAATTCTAGTTTTTCCAAAATTTTTATTGAAAAAACACTTCAACATATTTGCAAATTAATAAAAACTATACAAGGGCTATTTACAAGAAAAAATAACAAAATTTAAAATGAAGACTGAGTATGGAAAATCTCAAATCACGGAGAAACGCAAAGTTCGACATTGCATGATTTACAGGTATAAAATGTTTGTTTTGTTTTCTTTTCTTTCATCACGGTTTGTGAGCAAACTATGCACTTTCTGCGACTTTTTTCTTCCTTTTTGTTCAAATTAAAGGTAGGAAAATGCCTACCAGATAATCCTCACCATAATAATCAGTAGTCGAGAATTTTCAAAACAACAAGAAAAGTGAGCAAATATAACCGAAAGCAGTAAAAACTGTAACGAAACTGACGTTAAAATCCTAAAAGACTTCCAATAGTATCGAAAACAAAATAAAAAAAGTGTTCGGAAAGCATCAGAAGCGAGAATGCTTAAATCACGTGGATAGTTGAAGAGCCAAACTGTGTTTGTTTACATTGAGATTTCCTCTCCCCCACCCACAGCTGATAATCAAAATACCAAAAAAAGCAGGAATATGAAAAAAGTGAAGGTCAGAACACTAAAACTACGATCAGTTTAAATGTAATGGACACATAGTGCCATCTAGTGATTATTAAAAATTGTTCCAGCTTAAAATGCATATATGCACCGCCCGGCCCTCACTTTCGTCCGTACGAAATGCATATATGCACCGCCCGTCGCGAAGAGGATATATATAAAGCTCTTACATTACATATAAAGGACTTGGACTGTTGCTATTGGGGCGCATTTAGATGTCACAAAGAAAAAAACTCGGAAAACTGTCAAGTATGCACGTTGTTAAAGATACATACATACAGGGAGTGGAATAGGATTATCCGTAGTTCAAACCTCGTTAAAACCAAATCGATGACAATCCACTCTTGAATGCGGGGTGATTTTACAGCTTCATATATAACTGAATAGCACTATAATGAATTTTTTTATATCATTTTCATTTGTTATCGATGAAATTTAATTTAATATAATCTAACTGTGTAACCTCATGAAAGTAGCGTATTGTTGTATTTTCATCAAAATTAAGTTTGTCAATTTTTTAAATAATCAAAATATATTCTCACTCTTAATTTCCTCTCAGTGTTTAAACTAAAAAAACAACGAATTCTTTATGCAATTTCGTATGTTATTTTACCACTGAAACTAATTGCAACTAAATGAAAACAGTAGAGTAGAACAGAAAGTTCTTAAAGTTGTGATAACATGCCTAAAAGAATGTTCTTTCTTATAAATAGGAAGCATGTTCTTTTTTACCTAACCAAAGGCAATCGACCTGATATTGCTCTTGTTAACAGATCACTATCACATTCTTATCCTTTTCCACTTCACAGTGTGATGAGAAAAAGGATAAGAAAATTTCTTCAACTTCAAATATCAATCTTGTCTCTGGACATTGTATTTCGAGTTTTTTGTGACATAAAAATAAATAGTCGAAAAAATAGATACATAGATTTCTCGTTTCATTTTATTATCCTTTCTAATACCCCCCTCAAAAAAATGCAGGCCTTTTTTTCTTCGCATCCAATCATTTAGTAGTACGAAAACGTTAGGTGTTATCTTGATATGCAAAGAAGACTTATTGGTCAAGATTCAATTTAATGATTTAAAAATGAAAGACTGATAACACACAAATATATCTCAGTTATTATATACTAATTTTATTTAACCGTGCTCTATCCTCATTTATAGCACTATTTTCTGCCATTTTCTGTAAAATATTTAGAAAGAAATGTCCAATATAGGAATGTTTCGGAAGTCATTCTGGCGTCATTAACTTATCCATTTTTGTTTCCCAAAACAAAAATGCATGAAGAATGTTCCATGTCATACATCAGTTAGATATTCATTGGTCTAAATAGGAATACTCATTTTTTTTACCCTGTTTCATTCTCATGAAAATTAATATCTATATATATATATATATATATATATATATATATATATATATATATATATATATATATATATATATATATATATATCATACACACGAGAGAGAGAGAGATAATACACATATATATGCAGTAAAAGCATGGAGTTACGTTGAGAAGACCTCATGGTCGAACCCAGTTAATATTAGAAACATTAATTATTCTGAAAATTATAAATATTTTTTAAAAATAAGTTAACAAGAAAGTTATTATTCAAAATGTTGTCTTTTTCAGCTTCTATTTCGATTCGTTTTCTGTTCACCTGATTGCAGAAATGTTTTTTTTTTTATGATCATATTTCCAGAGCATTTTATACCTTTATTTTCTCTCCTTTTAATTTCTAATGTTTTTCCCAATGCTACACCCCTTGCTTCTCTTTCAGTGAATACAATTGAACCAGTTTTTGATATTTTTGTGATAATTCCATGGAATAAAATATCACGGGAATAACATTCGCTCAGGCAACTGAAATGCTTTAAAAGCTTTTGAAACAATTGCAAGATTGGCATCATCTAGTGCGGCTTTTTAATCTATATCTCGTGCAACTAATTTAAGTGGGAATTTGTTACAGAGCATGCCACGCAAGCACATTTTGCATGAAACCACGGAAAGGCCCCTGCCGGACACATGAGCAAACAGAAAATAGAATCCTTTTTCTTAATTATTAATTTTTAACACAATTGAATCTTTGAAGTTAAAATTGTAATGACTCTTAAATATACTACCCAGTTTTTAAAATGAATTATTATTTTATACAGTATTTGAGAGACGAGATAAATTACAGGGTGTTTCTAAATGAACATCGGAATCTTAACGCTCTTTATAGAGTTTATTACTTAAAAATCATAATTAATACATAAAATCAAAGAGCAACTCAAACAGTTATACGTACTAGCTTAATTGTTCAGTGTAAGCACCTTTCTTCACACGACACACATCAAATCAACAGTTCAGTTCTTCCCAAACGTTGTGTGTGGTGTAATTGTTGCAACGTTGTGTATGGTGTAAATGTTGAAACAGAGCTATTTCAGTCCTGTTTCTTAAGTCGGGTTGGTCAGCTAGTTGGGAATGCTTATATAAGCACAGGTGCCGTATAATCTATGATTCCAAATTCTGAATTTTTTTGGCGATGAAGAAATGTTGCCAAGATGACGTTTCGTGACATGCACGATGACGTAAACTAGGGTTACCAAAATAGAATTTTCTGCATAATTCTTATAGGTCTCCATATGTTTGACGTAACAAAACAAGGTTGCCAGATACATAAGAAAATCCGCCAAAAAATCGCCAATTTCAGAATTTGGCGCATGGATTATACGGCACCTGTGCCCATATATACACGATCTTTTATGGACCACACACGTGGGAATCACTTAGCGTGAAATCGAGTGAGCGTGGAGGACATGCGAAACAGATGCCAGATACAATTGCTTTTTCAAAATACAAAAAAAAACCTTTGGATTTGTCGCAAAAGCCCCAACGTTCTGATCATTGGCGACTTTTGCGACAAATCCAAAGGTTTTTCTTGTATTTTAAAAGAGCAACTGTATCTGGCACTTCTTATCTTGATGCTCTGCAATTATGGCTATTCCTCCAATTGGCAGAGGACGAACCAAATAATTTCATTTGGCAGCAAAGTGGTATACTGCCTCACTGGCATAATGATGTGTGCGATGGCTTGCATATCACTATACGCGACCACTGAATTGGCCGCACATCTTGCTTATACGCATAAAAATATTACGAGGTTGTTTGTCACACCATAATTTATTATTTCTACAAAAAATTGATGTAATACTGTAACTATTTGTGTAGATGTCTAGCTAGTATTCTCAAAAGGCGGCTTGTGGTTCGACTTACACGCTGAAATAAATGGACAGACCAAAGTGTAAATAATGATAATGTTTATTAAACTTCTAACGCGTTTAATTTAAGTTTAAAAATCAATGATATCTTAGTTTAATACAATAATAGTTTTGTGCAGCAACTACCAGCTGCCTTTGTTTGCTGATTGGCGCTAACTAACTATATTCTTCTCCTAATATTGAACCATAGTCTAGTGACGAGATCAATATTGGAACTGAAATCCTTATGCCTAAACTTTCTAACTAGAAAGGCATTATTTCCTGCAAAAGCTTACAGCTGACTGGTCTTCGCAGCATGATGGTTAATCCATACCAGTGATACATGAGAAACGCTCTTGTCCTCTTTAGATCTCTCACTACTGCTTCAATAATATAATATTTTCCCTTACTACACATATTGCTTGTATTTACACAGATTGCATCTATCAAACTGGACGCAGGTGGGAAATAAAACAAGCTTGGGAATTCTGGAGATCATCCATCGCCTTACTAGGGAGCATGACATGAGTCCAATCATGTATTTCCAGAGGGTCCCATCCCACGTCGGAATAGATGGTAATGAAATAGCTGATGCCTTGGCGAGGAAGGCTTCTACTGATGGCACTTATTCAGAGATCTCCTCAATTATTAAAGTACACAGATGAACATGAGATGGCGTGCTCTTTCGAACCACTCCTGGTACTTCGCTAGAAGCCCTGGTGGGACACTTTGAACCAAGGGTACCAGAAAGCAACAAACAGTTCTTTCTCGCTTCATTAGTGAACATATTAAAGCTCTCGTTTTTCATCAGGGACAGAAGAGCTAAACGGATTGTCACTGGTGCGGGGTCGTGCAGGCCTCCCCTACCCACATTCTAAACTGCTTGGATTTTGCCAAAAGTGACATTCTTAAAGATCCTAAACTATTTTGGACTTGTTGGAAATAATGGGTTTTATGGAGATGGTCTAGCATTGCTTGATCATCTGAGATTAGCAACAACAACAACACAGATTTTTGGCATAAAGGATTGATAAAAATTTTTTATCACATTTAAAATCTCTGCATTAACAAAATAATTTTTGAACTGTTTCAATTGTTCTGGTAATCAAAAGTTATTTTATGTTTCGTCTACAACTAAAACGTTAATTCAGTGAAACTAAAGAATTTACTATACTGAATTTATTTCTTGTACTATATATATACGTATTTTTTACACAAATATTATGAATTTTCTGTGCTTAGTAATGAATATGATCAATATTCTCATTTTATTTGAAGATAATAAACTGCTTTCCAAGAAGTCTAATACTGAATAAAAATATCCTTTAAAGAATGTTAAGATTAAGAATTTGATCTATCAATTAAAATTATTATGAAAAAAAAATACTCTAAATATTGATTTGCATAGCATGGGATATTGCATCACGTTTTTGTTTTCTTTCGACAATCATGTATTTCAAATTTAGGAATTAACTTCAGAAATGCTTATGCTTTCTTCGGGATCTCACACGAAATTTCTCACACTCTTGTTAATTTAAGCATTATTCTTAGTAATGGTGAAACATTTCATTAATTAAAACACTTTGGTTTAATTTTATTATTAATTTCTGCTACTGATAAAGTGTTCTTCTTCTTCTTCATTGGCCTGACAGCCCAGGGTGGGCCTTTGCCTTCCTCAGAAGTGCATACCAGGACCCCCTATTTTTGGACAAGGTCATCCAGTTTGTCACTTTTAGTGTTTTTAGGTCGTTTTCAAGGCAGTACATTGATCTCACATTCCATGTTCCAAAAAGCAAAGTCCTCAAGCCGTTTCCAAGTCGTTTACCAAAATGAGGAGGCCGGATAATTCTTTCTTTGGATTTCTGAACAGTTGATTTTTTCCGGGGTGGGGTTGTTAATCCCACGCCCTGCCTGGTTATACCCCCAGTGACTGGGTCCATTTTAGTCGCCTTTTACGACACGATAAAATGTTCACAAACTCAAATAATTTCTTAGTTAGAATTTTCTAATATATTGGATGAAAAACGTGGGTATGCATCCAAAATTTGGATTAAATATGTATATAATAAGTATATGTGGGTGTTTGAATGTACATATGCATGTGCGCTTGCATAGCATCTACGAATAATTTGAAGAGATACCATTGCACATTTGATACAAATATATGATTTGAACTCTTAAAATTTCATCGCATTTGCCTACATATACAATTCTAAAGAAAATATAAAAAAGAGAGTTTTAATAAAATATTAAAGTTTTAACGAAAATATTTTGAGCAAATAAATTAATTTCCGTTATAAGAACTTTTTTTTAAAAAAAATTAATTTGAAAAAACTCTAGTTTTCCCATGTTAAACAGCCATAAAAACAAAATAATAAACTATAAATATTATTTCAGCATAAAAATAAATTGAAAATTAACAATTATGTAAAAGAAGTAAAATTAATGCGAGTATTGATTCTTTTTCTAAGAAAGTAAGAAAAAAAAATGCCAATTTTCATTTTATTCAGAGTTATAGAGCCTATACGTGACTTCATTAAAATGTAAGCTTAGCTATTGATAATCATTTATTGTGGAATTTATAATTAAAAAAGAAATTTTCCTTTATTTATCCTAAAATTATTTTAGTGCTGGTTTTATCGGACAAAAATGGTGACAAAATGCTCATAAAACATACATTTAATAAAAAAAGGTTTATTATACAATAAATTTTTAAAATCTGTGGAACAAATGAATTTTTGTTCTACAAATTTTCAAATCGTATCATTTAGAAAAATGTGTCAAAATTGATATCAAGTTAAAGATAATTTTAATAAAATTAATTCATAAATACGTAAATTTGTGGTTGTTTGAATGATATTTTTATTAACTATATATAAAGTGGTTGGTTCTTTCGTTCCAGTTGAGATCCTGACTGCGCACTTTATTTCAATTTTCATTAGTTTAAATATCCATGACGTCAGATAACATTTCACCTACGTCATATCGTATTGTGAAGTGTCGTAAATCTGACTTGCCTAAAAATTTGCTGTCTATTTTCAAATCGCATTTTTCCAGAGCCAGCAAACAAGGTGAAGTTGGCACAGGTGCCGTATAATCCATAACGCCAAATTTTGAATTTTTTTGGAGATGAAGAAATGTTGCCAAAATAATGTATCGTGACATGCGCGATGACGTAAATACTAGGGCTAAAAGAATAGAATTTTCTGCATAATTCTTATAGGTCTCCATATGTATGACTTAATAAAAACGCGGTTGCCAGATACATAAGAAAATCCGCCAAAAAATCGCCAATCTCAGAATTTGGCATCTTGGATTATATGGCACCTGTGCTGCGAAGTTCACCATCGAATGTCTGAATATACTCTCGAAATTCATTTTGTTAATAAAACGATTTCTTATATAAGGACCAAATCATCGGTTTAAGAAGCCGTTTTCCATTGATTCAAGCCATTAACACGTTGACAATAGAACAGAAGAAAAAGCGGTACTTTTCCATTTTGCCAGCGCAGGCGATAAAGTCGCCAAAAATGATACAACCGGCGCTAGAGGGAATATCTCCTCTGGTAACCTTTTACTGCTACGTTTCCAAAACATGTGACGGCCTTTTACTGTTCGACCCTTTTTTTTCCATTTCATAATTTTATGCTATGTTCCTATATATACAAATTTAATAATTTCATAAAATCTCTCTAGAAAAAATCGGATTTTAAAAATATATCTTCAAAAATAATAATCGTAACAATTTCACATAAAAAAATATTTAAAAAAAATAATAAGATTTTGAAATATGCATCACTCGATAAATTGTAATCTAATATAATAAGTAAATAAATTGAGGCTCTGGCACCCATCATTCCACGCATAACGTGAACACGAGAACAACAATTAAATAAATAAATTTAAATTTTTTTATGTAAAACAACATTATTTAAAAAATTTTATGTGTATACTGCGTGTTGTCGCCAATTGGCGACTTAATTTTCGCTTGGCGAGATTTGTGCCGGCGAAATGGAAAAGTACCGAAAAAGCAAAATTAAAAAGACAAGACAAAACATTCACTTCCTGGTTAGTTTATATTGGCAAGAACTATTTAAATTTTTAAAAATTTCATCAATTAATAGAATTCTGAATTAATAATTACCATATTTGTATAAACAATCTATTTTAAATATAAAGACTAATTTAATGCCTTTCTTACGCCAACATTAAAATTTTTCTAATTATTTTGTGTTGTAGCTCCTGTTATTGCTTATTCTTATTTTCATTTTTTATCTATTCTGAAAGAAAAACTATACTTGGGCAAATTTAATCAAAAAATGATTTCAAAAATATGAAATTAATTAATACGATTTAATATAAAATTCATATGCGTTTTTAATTAATACCAAATATGTGTTTCCATTCATTTACCTTGTAGTTTTTCTTTAAATACTTGTGTGTATGAACGAACGCGAGTGCAAACATTTTTAATGTACCTACAGTCCTATTTTAAATATTTCATTAAATTTTTTTTTACTTAATTTTACTCATTAATGAAAAATGACTTCCATTTCTTATGAATGCCTAATGCATATATGCCTAACTTTTCAAATTGATAATAGATAACCTTGAAAAAGAATTATAAATGCATCAGATCACAAATTCCAATTTTATTATGTCCCTTCATAAATTAATTAGGAAAAATCAAATAACTGTTTTACTGTAAAATATAAGGTATATTGTTTCAATTTTATGCTGCTTAAAATTGTTTTAATCAAGATACAGGTTGGATTATTTCAATATTGCAGATTTATAATATTAATTGCAACTGTCGCTTAGCATCAAGTACTGATTTCGAAAATTCCAAGAATCAGAAACTATTAGTTTGCTTCATCATGGCTTAGTGACAAAATTACAGTCTTCGAGACAGAAGGTCCCAAGTTCGATTGTAGTCACAATAGAACAACGGAATAAGAATATTGTATTTTGTATATCTGTCAGTGTAAATATCGGAAAAATCTCCGTATATTTCCATTTTACGCATGAATACCTAGTAATTTCTATTAAAAAATCAACCAGCAGGGAAATATACACTGAATTTTGTTAAAAGCAGTTTTCACTTTCAGATAAATGATGACATCCCCTAAAAGAGAAAAGAAGTTTGATCGTGAAATTTTCTAGCAGATAGTTCTGGAATGTTTCCCATGGTAATGCAAAATATGAAATAAATTATTCCTGATTCATTGAAGCTGTAATATGGAATACCTTTTGATAGATTCAAAACAAATTTGAATATTTCGCTGTTAACCAAGTCTTATCGCGCCCAAGATAAAATAATTGCCATAAATAATAGCCAAGATAAAAGATTGGCGATAATTTGCCTTTATTGTTATGATTTGGCACGTTTTATCGAAGTACCTCTAATGGAAAAGTATTCTAATGTGCCATATATGTTTTAAACTGTTCTAATTCTTTTTCGGATTTTTCAGTAATAATTGCTTTTTCATTCTATTCAATTTAAGTAATTATTTTATTTCATTACTAATTTTTCGAAGAGAAATTTTGTTTCTCTATAAAAGGTCTCTAATTCCAAATCTCATTGAATCCCAAACTAAAACATCTTCCTATATATAAAAGTTCTTCAAAGAGCAATCTTAACATAAAAATTTATCACGTTTTTTAAATAAGATATTGGCTCATATCAACTGAATTTTTAAGATTTCTTGTATTTCTAAGACTTCCTTTATACTCAGCCTTAATACAATTCTTGTGTCCATCATTTTTTTATTATTTCCCATAGCCACGTTTACAAAGCTCACTGCGCCACAAATACAAAAAGAATAAGTAGACAAGTGAACACCGAAAAGTATATAAAGCGCTGAGGATGTCTCGAGCACGCCAGTAGCGATCGCACAAGGAAGGGCTTGTGTCCATCATAAAACCAGCATTCTCAATTTGCTGATTGATGCAGTTTTATTCGATTACTTTCATATAATCATTAATTTTTTTCTTCACAATTCCAGTAGTATCAAACAGTAGAATATTGCATCATTAACGATTGAATACCAAATGATTCCAAATGCATTATGAAAAATTCTATATAACTCTTCCATAAAATTAAGGAATGCTTAAATATTGACTGATTTGATATCAAGAAGCTCTAAGGAATTATGTATTCATTAGTAAAAAGGTATAATTCGCGAAATATTTATTTTATTTAGTTTATATATATATTTCTTTTAGTTTGATAAAATTTACTACCGTACTGATGAGAACTTTCATAAAAATTATCTCAAGTTCTTGATGAGTTGTATAAACCTGAACTAAAAAAGAATCTTATTAAAATTTGGCAAGTGGTTGCAAAGGGTTCGGACAGATGCTGAACTTTCAAAAGAGCCGAAAACTGATAATCAATCAAAACAGAAAGAGGGGACAGGAGAAAATAGTCTATGGGGAAAGTCAAATAAACTGTCTGTTGATCATTTGTGGCACATGATCGATCACTTGTTTTAGAGCCATATCTAAGAATCTCAGAATTAAGGATCTCCATTTTACAGTCAATTTCTACATAGTTTACTTGTTTACGTCCTACAGAAGGAATTTTACTTATGATTGGATCAATTTTAAAGTCAAGTGATAAAAAATATCACCTTCTCTGTTAAAGTTGTCTCTTTGCTTGTTAAATTCGATATATTTAACCTTCTGCGTTTATCTGTATACATTTAGTAGCTTTCTTCTAGTGATTCATTTGGATAAGTAAACTTTGATAAAAAAAAATGTTCCGTTATCACTAGTTTGTTGTGGGTAATGTCTGAGAACGTTGGGGAAAAAGATGGATGATAAAGATAAAATGTTTAATAAAATATGACACTGGAAGGATCTCTCTGGGCAACCTTAAAATTGGTTAAAACTTCTATCTTTCTTTATCTAAAAAAAATCGCATATTTTGCAATTTTTATCCTTAGAAGTCCATGAGTGAATTTTTTTCAAGTATATTGTTCCTTGAAAAAAATTTTCAAAACTGAACCACATGTTCATGATACAAACTCGGTGTTTCCTGGAATCCAAATATACATAAATTGCCATTTACGTTATAGCGAGGCATTATTTTTAGAAAAATTTACATTAAAAATGTTTTAGAAGAATAGAGAAGAAAATGTGAATAACTATATTTTTTCGAATATATAAAAAATAAAATAATTTAATTTTAAAAATTTAATACCACAGAGAGAGAGAGAGAGAGAGAGAGAGAGTTGATATTTAACATTTAAATATTCACGCGTAGAAAAACTTTTTTTAGTTGATATTTGAAATGTTATGTTTCTTGTGTTTACATGAGTTTTTGTCGCATATTTACTAAATCAATATTGCACAAGATTTTCTCTCTCACAAGCAAAACTGGTTTCAAGTTATTTTCATAGATCCATTTTTCAAAAAGTAAATTTTGATTTTTCTTGACGTATTTGCTTCATGATATATTCTAATATATAAAATTCTCGTGTCACAGTTTTCGTTGCCATACTCCTCCGAAACGGCTTGACCGATTTTGATGAAATTTTTTGTGCTTATCCGGTATCTATGAGAATCGGCCAACATCAATTTTTCATCCCCCTAAATGTTAGGGGTAGTACAACCCTAAATTTTTTTAAATTTTTTTGGTTAGCTCTGTAAGTTCCTAATAGATGGTGGTTTAGCATCTAAGTTGCACAGGTATTCGGCAGATGGCGACGTGTTTATTTTTCTAGATTATACCATCTTCGAGATAATTATCGTGCGCGCGCAAGCGCGTGGTTAAATATAGAATTTACATATATTTTCATGATGTATAATGATACTATAACAATTTTTCGTGAATCATTTTCATAATTATACTTTGTATTGTGTTATTATTGTGCAGTATTCAGTTTGAATATTTTTAATATTATAAATAGTAAAATAAAATTTTATTTATTACTGTTTTTCTCTACTAATTTTCATACCACCTCGAAAATATGTAAGTATTTCTTGATAGCCTTTTATTATTTTTTATTTTTATTTTATAATTTGATAATTATTAATTTATTCAGCAGAACATTTTGATCTAATTTATTTATTCAAATGATAAATTCTTTTAATTTTTTTTTATTTCAGTATAATGCCATGGAAAAAATTTTTAGTTTTAATATAATTTAAAATTAAAATAATAATAGTTCGATGTCAATGTTATCTACCTCATTTATAACAATTTATTTTTAGATGTCTTTAATTTATATAGTATATTTTATAAGTAAGTCACTGATTAAAAACTATAATTTAATATAAGATGAATAAAATGTAAATTCAGAAAGTATATGTTGGTTTGTACTTAATTTCAAAATTTCGATACTTTACCTGTTACTTTTAAATTTTTGCGAAACGTTTTATTTTTAATCTCAAGAATGAACCTATTCTAAATTTTTTTAGAAAATATTAATTTGATTGAACCCAAGAATTAGTAAAAAATTGATTCAATGTATTTTAAAAACTCAGCCACTGCAACACGTGGCTGGGTCAGCTTGTATATATATATATATATATATATATATATAAATTTCGTGTCACGATGTATGTTCCCGATAAACTCCGAAACTACTGAACGGATTTTGATAAAATTTTGTAACCATTTATAATATAGTCCAACTTAAAAGATAGAATAGTTTTTATCTCTTAATTATTATTTTCAATATTTATTATACGACATTAATGTTTATTTATTGTTTAGTTCTGTAAGTTCCTAATAGATGGCGGTTTAGCATCTAAGTTGCACAGATATTCGGCAGATGGCGACGTGTTTATTTTTCTAGATTATACATCTTCGAGAAAATTAACGTGCGCGCGCAATCGCGTGGTTAAATATAGAATTTACATATATTTTTATTATTATATTTTCATGATGTACATATATTTTCATATATATTTTCATATATTTTCATGATGTATAATCATACTACAACAATTTTTTGTGAATCACTTTCATAATTATACTTTGTATTGTGTTATTATTGTGCGTGTTCAGTTTGAATATTTTTAATATTATAAATAGTAAAATAAAATTTTATTTATTGCTGTTTTTCTTTACTAATTTTCATACCACCTCCAAAACATGTAAGTATTTCTTGACAGCCTTTTATTTTTTTTATTTTTATTTTATAATTTGATAATTATTAATTTATTCAGTAGAACATTTTGATCTAATTTATTTATTCAAATGATAAATTCTTTTAATTTTTTTTATTTCAGTATAATACCGCGGAAAAATTTTTTAGTTTTAATAATTAAAAATTGAAAAAATAATAGTTCGATGTCAATGTTATCTACCTCATTTATAACAATTTATTTTTAGATGTTTTTAATTTATATAGTATATTTTATAAGTAAGTCACTGATTACTAACTATAATTTAATATAAGATGAATAAAATGTAAATTCAGAAAGTATATGTTGATTTGTGCTTAATTTCAAAATTTCGATACTTTACCTATTACTTTTAAATTTTTGCGAAACGTTTTATTTTTAATCTCATATGAATGAACCTATTTTAAATTTTTTTAGAAAATATTAATTTGATTGTACACAAGAATTAGTAAAAAATTGATTCAAAGTATTATAAAAACTCAGCCACTGCAACGCGTGGCTGGGTCATGTATATATATATATATATATATATATATATATATATATATATATATATATATATATATATATATATATATATATATATATATATATATATATATATATATATATATATATATATATATATATATATATATATATATATATATATATATGTGTGTGTATATTGATATTTGCACTGACATCTCATTCGATATACACTAAATTGTTTTTATGGATCATTTATTGAATTGGAAGCTAAATAATTAACAATAATAATATCTTTCAATAGTTCGAAAAGCATTCGATTCTTACCAAGGCCATGAATGTTTAGATTTTCAGAATCCACTTTATGTATATATATATATATATATATATATATATATATATATATATATATATATATATATATATATATATATATATATATATATATATATATATATATATATATATATATATATATATATATATATATATATATATATATATATATATATATATATATATATATATATATATATATATATATATATATATATATATATATATATATATATATATATATATATATATATATATATATATATATATATATATATATATATTCTCTTACTTAAATATTACTGTGGACTTTATGGCCGATTCCTGTTTTCCTCCTTATTGTTCAAGAGTTAGATGTTAAAATTTTTTTCCTTGTCTACTTTTGGCAACCTGTTGTAAAGCTTTTGCCGAACAGAAAGAAAAAAGAAAAAGTTATAAGGCACTGCATGTAATATAAGAAAATGATTATATTTATCGAATTCCTTTGTAACTTATATAGGAATCATTTTGAAGTCTTCATGTTGAAATATTTGAAATATTTTCCGAATTTCTGTTTGCTGGACCTTCAAAAATTTGGCAGGTTGAGCTGATGGTGGATCCGCAATTGATTTGCAAATTAAAAACAGTTTTTTAATACTCCACTATGCGTATCCTTGATTTTATTAATATGGCCGTGTTCTTTCTGTTGAATTTTTTCCTACAATTATTTTAATACTTTACATATGTATTAGTCTTCCGTCTAAAATGAATCGTAAGTATTCAATCTCAGGCAATTATTTAATCCAGAAATCTTATACTTTTTGAAAATGTTATACCTCGTAATTTTCTAACATTTAATCATTTTTATATGCTTAACCATAAACGAAGCTTGTGTGTGTTTTATATCTTTACTTAAATTACTTTATTTTTTGTATCAAAATAAAAACATATCATTAGCAAAAAGTACTGATGATAAAGTAAGCGTGTTTGACGGTATTAATTATTTATAAAAATTAAAAATGAATTTAAACCTAGCTCATTACTTTACAGAATTTTAACAAATATACTGGTAACAGAAGTAGTATCTTTTTATCAAATAAAAAGTCCTTATCTTAAAATAACCTGCAAAGTACATATAATGAAATTAACTGAAAGTTTCGAGAAAATAAATTTATAAATCACAGTTCCACAATCAATACTTTATGGAAAACTTTTGAAATATCTAAAAGTACAGGATTTTTTATTTTAGGTATCCAATAAATATTCTCAACAATTCAAGAAAAAAATTTACTTAATTGACAGTTTTCTCAAAAGCTATGTTTTTTTTTCATTAAAAATGATCTTTTTTATACAGATTATCTGAAATCTAGATAAATGAAATGTAAAATGCGAGAAAACTATCTTTAATTAGGAAGTTTTTAAATATTGGTGTTAGGATTCTTTTCCTTAGCGCGTTCATATTTATTTTCGACAGTTGACATATTGCGAAAGGCGAAAACGCATTCTCTGAAAAGAATAACAACAATGTTTTTCAAAAATTAAAATGGAATCCAAATTGCTTGGCCTTAAGAATTTTATTATGGGCAAACTTTTCTGATTTTACAAAACATGATATCTTCTACAGCTTTCTTTGCGAAAACTATAGACTAACTGCTCCATAAATTTCTGATTTTCCTATGACTTTTTCAAAAGTTTTCACTCTATTTGTTTCTACTGAGATAAGAAGTATATTAAATTTTCATTTAATCTAAAGGTTAATTAAATTATAAATTTTAAGGTCTAGTTTTCTAACCTTCTTATCTCTGGTATTTCGTAGATGATAGTTTTTAAATTAATTCAATTGCTTTGTTCGGAAATGCAATAACATGTTACGAGGCACGCTCTAATGTCGCTATATTTTACTCAGTTTAGACTTTTCTCCTTTTTTAAACAAAGTTCCTAATTGTTTGAGCAGACGTTACTCTGTTTTCTTGTTTTCCCACTTTACTCCCTCCCCATAAAACAAATTAGTAAAATTTACCATGTTTTTTTTTTTTTTTTTTTTTCGAAACAAGAAGCAAAAGCTACAACATTCCTCTGCCCATTATCAAATAACATTTCTCAAATATTTCCCATGAATACCTAAAGCTATCACAAATAACTCTTATCAACATGCAGGTCTTTTAACTAGTATGAATACTATTCTTTTCCAATCACAAAAGAAATATCGTTTTCAATTTATCAGCTTAAATTACCCATGTTCCATCCCGAACTCTTTTTTTTTCTTCCTGAAAAATGAAGTAAATGTAAAAAAAAAAAATAGTTATAGATTTATAAGTGAAACATTGCAAGCAGATACATATATCACAATAAAAGCAACAATGCAGTTATTTCAACTGAACTCTGCGAGCTGGCAGCCGAATGGTTAGCGCTCTTACCATCGGTTCAATAGTTCGTGGGTTCGAATCCCACCTTGGGAGTGGATGTTTGTTGTAGTTCGAAATCCACTTTAAACCGTAGGTCCCAGTCTAATTAGCCTTGTGTGCAAAAATTGACCGTTGAGCGACGAACAAACCAAACTGAGAAAGAGAATCCTCTGATATGTTTTGTTTATAGTTTATCAATAATAATAATAAAAGAAATATTTAACTTCATATTTAGAAGCATCTATCGAACAAGGCTCATCAAGAACATCCCGCTTCGTACCGAAAGGTTCTGGGTTCGATTCCAGCCAACAAACTACGGAGAATGGATTAAATGATTTTGTCATTTATCGGGGTGGACGCTTTGGAGTTTCATGTGTTTCTTACAGTTCCCAACTGCTATCTTTGAAACTACCTTGTCTATCCTGAAAATAGTCCTTATTTTTGAAAGCTCCACCACTTGCAAATATATCCCCTAATTTTAACAATAAAAGTTCGAACAATATCACATAAAAATTTCCATTTCAAAAACATTCAAAAAAGAAATATCGTTAAAGATCTTTTGTTATTTATTGATTTAAAAGAGATATCCTTTACGTTTTTCATTTATAATTCTACAGACATACACCACAATAAATGAAAAGAAAGTAATAATGATAACAGTTAAAAAGATTTATATATACTCTTTTATTTATATCTAACTTTATTTTTAGATTATTTGATTAATTATCTAAAAAATACAATTACAATTTAAATTCAAATTAATGTAAAAATAATTAGAAATACAGACTAAATTTTAAACAAATTTAAAGATAATTTTTTATCTATTTTTTTCTGTATTTTTTCTGTTATATGGGTAAAGATTTTAAAACTCTGTGTAAATTAGAAATAGAACATATGCAGTTTGTTGAGCATTAATAATTTAGTCATTAATTTATTTACTAGAATAAAGTTATCGTATGATACAGAAAATTGCTTCGAAATACTCTGCAAGTCAAATTCCTCGATTTAATAACAATTTTTGTTTAAATTTTTACTTGGAGGAAAGCAAAACCATTTTAATTACGTTTTGGAGGGATATTTATTCCAAACTGCAAATATATCCCCTAATTTTAACAATAAAAGTTCGAACAATATCACATCAAAAATTTCCATATCAAAAATATCCAAAAAAGAAATATTGTTGAAGATCTTTTGTTATTTATTGATATAAAAGGGATATCTTTTACGTTTTTCATTTATTTATTTACTAAAATGAATATTAAATTTAACCGTTTTTGTGATTATGTAACATAAAGAATTTGCGATATGAAAACTCAATTTTATTTGATTAATAGAATATGATCAATTCAATCAAAGCGGATATTTTATCCATTCTATCTTTAAATGAGCTTAATATCTGAATCTCACACAAATTCTTCTTTTATTAACTTCTTCCAAAACAACCAATTTTCCAAATATTCTCAAGTGGAATGTAAAAAAAAAAAAAAGATCAAAGATACCGAAGTTCTTATCATTATCTTAGATTTTATCGTCACTCAGTCTGTGCTAACTCCTTGCAATATCAATCAAAACCCATCTGGTCATTTACTGTAGTCATTTAATCATCTTGATTTGTCACGTCCTCTTCAATGCCATGCCTGCAGTTTTTGTTAAAACTGACAGGCGGTAAACCGTTTCTAATCAAAAGTGTCGCAGTGAAAGTTTTCTTTTATTATGAATACTTTAAACACTGAGAATACACTCATACATCTTTTATAACATTACTAGATTCTTCAATACATTACTTCTTTTACTGTATTGTCCCGTAATTTCAACTTACAGCATTCTCATAAATTCTGCATGTACAAATTTTATTTTTATAATTTTTAATTCTGTAAAATTTTGCGAGATATTTCATAGATTGCCAAATTTCAATATTCACAGTTGGAAATAAAAAGAAGAAATATGTCTTCAAATTTTTAACTAACGAAGCTATGATAACAATTATAATTATTCGAATAAAACTAGTGCAAATTGATTTAAATGTGAAAAATATACAAACTCATTTATTTCGATTAAGACTTTTAACATAACTTTAAGTGAATAAACCTATTGCTGTATTATAATTAATAACTTTATTCATTATAAATATCAATTTATAATGAATAAGACGAGGAAAATAAATCTGCTATATTCAATATTTAATAAATTAAACTGATTTGTTGTAATGAAAATTTACTAAAATGGATATAAAATTATCATTTATTTTCAAATTATAAGAAATATTTACAATCAAGTAATGAACTTCATTAAAATGTCGCAAATATACATGTTTTTGAATATCATGAATTACATGAGGTATGGAGAAAAACTTTAAACTATGATGATCATAAAGGCTTAAAAAATAATTTCGACTCAATAAAATAAACGATAATCTTTTTTCCAAATGCAATCCTATTTTGCATACATAAACAAATACTTAACTACATTTTCTTTGAAGAACTTTCTATTCGCCGAATTTGCCCTTAACATTTAGAATAAATTGGAAAAGCATGTACTTGTCTTCTACTTACATTTGTGCAACGAAACATCCGATTAGAACTTTCCCTGAATAGCAAATTTTATATATTTTTACCTCTGTTTATGTATTTATAATAATACAATTCAATTCTGCAAATCACGTTTAGTGATACGGTATCACAACAAAGTGAGTATCACAACTAAGCATAACACAGTGCCTATACAACTTCAGCATTTAGGATAGCAAATATATATTTTATATTTCAAGTATTTCTGTATGGATATAATCAATTAACTATTTCATATTTGCTCAAAATTGCTTTAAAATATTTAGTGTACATACATATATGCGTACCACAGAATTCAAATGACAAAAACACAATTTAATTTGATATTATCATGAGTAATTCATAATTTAACACGAATGTTATATTTTTAAAAAAATGTAAATAATAAAATATTAAGAAGATTATGAATAGAATATATTTTAAAAGCGAATCATATGCATTTTATAAAAAAAGTATTGATAATACAATCCTAAATTTTGTTTCCTTTGCTTTTAATTAAAGCTTCAAAACAAATCACTATTAATAGTCTGAACTATCATTATGAATTTATACATTTTATATTTCGAAAAATGTTCTAAATCTTGAGATTAGAGTCTTATATTGAAATTTAAAGTCTTAAAGTCTCTTCTTTTATATTGAGCCTTTTACTATTTTTTTTTCGAAAATGCCTTGATTAAGCAGTTTTTCTAATTAATTTTTTTTCTCTTATTCTATATTTAAAAATTATATATTTTGATAAATGTAAATTTGGATGTCTATTTGTATATTTCTGTTAACGAAAACGTGTTAAAAAAGAGTCAATGTATCATGCATTATAAAGAAGAATGAATAAAAAAATATTGTGTATATATATATACATACATACATACAGATATATATATATATATATATATATATATATATATATATATATATATATATATATATATAATAGAGAGAGAGAGAGAGAGTAGTTGATAAAAAAGGTATTACAAAAATAAATAATATAAAAAAATATTTTTCAGTAAAGTTTATATCTTGATATAGTGTACATGCTAGATAAAAGAAGGTTTAATTATTGAACAATTAACAGCGTTTTCAAAAAATTATGAAATCTGATGATGAATTATGATTTGAAAAATATCATAGCTGCTCGCGCTATTATTGTTCATAACGCTGGTATTTCTCAAATAGAACAAGTGGTTAGAGTTCCTGTCTTCTGAGCTGTTGGTCCCGGGTTCGAATCCCGGTTCGGGCATGGATGTTTCTTTCCTTCTCTGTTATCTCTGTCCTTTCTTCTGTGATGTTGTATGAATGTGGCCCGCCCTATAAACGGGTTTGTGGTGTTATGGCGCGGGTAACGTTACTCGCCTACGTGACTTGGTTCACAGGTACCCGCTGTGTAACGAGAAATGAGTAGCAATCTCTGCCCTTATTGTGGCATAGGGTTCAACCCTCTTGTGCCCGCCATTTAAAAAAAAAACATTTGAATTAAATTGGGTTTTATTTTAAGATGTTTCAATTATTCTTATAACAGTTTGTATAAAACTGTAATAATACGCTGAAAAGGCTTGCTGTAAGATTAAAAAGTTCATTTAATTTTAAAAATGTTAATAAACTTGATGCCTTACTGTTTTTTACTGATGAAATTTTTTATTATCAATAATATATCAATTAATAAAATGTATCCCATCACCGTTTGATGTTTTTAAAATATCAACGTTCAGTTCAGGATATTTTTAATCAACTTTCATTGCCGGGTCAGATGTTAGTACCATTTTGAAATTATTTAAACCATATGTCCCATTTGCATTAGTTTTCATAAATAAAAAATAAACCGCAATGAGACAAAACAATTAAATATAATGGCCTGTTCGTCTATCAACGAGGTAGATAACTTTGTACTGTTTGAATTAGCATGAAGTAATAAAAGTAATGCATACTCATTTCTTTAAAAAAAATATTAACTAATATACAGAAATAATACTCCATTCGTACTGTACATTGTATAAAGCAATTTAAATTTAAACACTACTCTGAGAACAGTATTCACTCTGTCTTATTTCCGAAATTGATTTAAAAAATATTGGTACTAAAAGTTATTTATTGTTTGTTAATGTTATAAACCATGCAATATTTAGGTCAAAACGAGAGTAATTATGATTTTGGTATTTCAAACTGTGAATACGAAATGAAGTTGATATATCTGTTTCTTCTCAATCCTATCATAATTTTGTGATGCATAATTCATATATTTAATGCTATTTCTTTGTTTTATACAAAAAAAAGTATGATTGTTTTGCTTCTTGTAAAAATAAAGTAGCAATAAAGTTTGCTTTCCTTATATTTATTTAGATCTGTTTCAGGCATTTCTACAAATACTAACAAAAATAGCAAAAAACAAAAGATGGCTCGAAATCAGTTGAAATATATTTAAATCTATTCCGATTTACTTAAATCACAAACTGATACCATGAAATAGCTTATTATTTTACCTAAACTACATAGGTAGAGAAAGCATTCAAAATTGCTGTGTGCGAATGGGTATTAAAACAAAATATTGTTTCTCAAAATTATTTATAAAACCTTCAATTTTACTTTAGAAGTTTAAATTCAAGTGATTTCCAAAGATATTCTTCTGTTCTATTTACGATTACTATTGAAGATTTATTAAATTTAATGAATCCTAAGTTTCAAAACCATTATTTTACCCTTTATCTCTACCTATATAGTCCAATGATTCATGTTAAATCTATTAATGAATATTTAATTAAAGTTTTGTTGTATTTAAATTTAGAAAGCAAAATAGTTTTCTTTTTAAGGAAGATAAAATAAAAGTTATTTAAAATGTAGAAATATATTTCCATATTTTATTTTAACATTTATGTGTTAATAGGATTAAATTTGTAAATTAAACTATCGAAAAAAAATCGAACATATATTTAGATTAGAAAGACAATTCTATGTTTTTCCTACGTTTAATATGTTTCTAATTTAAGTATTTTAAAAATTTTTCTATTAAAGATTATCTCATATTCTAATTTATAGCTGAACTTTAGAATAAAAAATCTACCGGAGATTTATTATTTTTTTAATATTTTTTATAGTGCGTGTTCCAAGTTCGAAGAAAACAAACGACCGTTTTAAATAATTTTACTGTGCAGAATGAATAGATGAAATAAAATGCTTAAAGCTTTCTGCTAACTATTTTTAGTATAAGTCACAACATATCAATGCAAGTGAAGTGTGGAAAATTATATTTCATTTAAAATAAATCTTTGTTTTAAAATAATGGTTTTGTTAATTTAAAGGGGTTGAGAGTATTTACAGAGTACTGCATCCGAGGATATTAGGGTTACTTGTTTTACTCGTTGAGTTGGCAACACTTTCTGTAATAGGTTATGCATTTTCACCCAAATTGTAAACACCAGCTATAGAAAGTGGCAAATTCTTGATTATAAATCATAATGTCTGGACATGGTCATAGTCATGGACATTGTGAACATGAAGCTCAAGAACAACCATCCGATTTAGGAGTTGAATACAGTTTGTATACCAGAATTGATACTGAAAATATTCAGTGCCTCAACGAAGTGGTAGAAGGCTCTGGTAAAGAAGTTTTCAAGCCTTGGGAAAAGCGATTGGATACTGAAAAAGTAAGTTTATGATTCTAATAACATGCGATTTTCATATAATTTTAGTTTTGTCAAATTTTTTATCAACATTGAAAACTATTAATTATTGTGCCCAGCGTTTCCTTCTGGGGGTGACATATTTACTTATTACTCACCTTATATTATCAGGTTTCATTTGTTATTTTCCATTTTCTGAAACAGAACTCTTTATTTGCAATGTCTTGATATTTGGTTTATTCTCATTTATTATCTGTGTTGCAGCTATATCTTTATTTGGTTAATAATTCACTTGGTGGGAAGGTAAAATTTCAAAATTTATATTTTTTTATCATTTCAGATTATCTAGATTGATTAATTTTGTACCTATTTTTAAGTGTATTAATTTCAGTTTATAAAGTTATTGCACTGTAGAATGATATATATTTATGTAAACAGAACTTTTCTTAAAAACAATGTATAAATGTTTTTTGACAGATTCTTAGATTTCTAAAAACAATATCTCACAACTCTTTATTATGCACAATTGTCTAAATATATATTGTAAACATTAAGTCCTGAAATTTGAATATAATTTATGCAAAATTATCTAGTATAGAAATATTATCTATTTAATCAAATCATCAGTTGCTTTCTGTTGTAAATTACTTTTATTGTTACTATTTGTAAATTACATATTGTCAGCAACATTTATTATTATTATGATTTTTATTTCCACTTCTCAGTTATTTTATTTGTAAATAAACTTTGTTTATGTATGTATTTTATACAATAAATCTGGTCTTAATTAGGAGTGTAATTCATTTGTGTTTCTCATAATTTCACAAATTTGTTATAATTTGATTGAATTCCAGTTTGTCTTATAATTTAAATGATATAAAAATAGCTCGATATTTTATATGAAATCATAAATTTTAATGCTTTTTACTCATATTGATATTTTACTGTTATCAATTAATTCTGTATCAACAATATCGTTTGATACCAAACATTGCTTCATTAATTTTCTTTGTCTTTTAAAATATTATATATATATATATATATATATATATATATATATATATATATATATATATATATGTATGTATGTATG
Organism: Latrodectus hesperus; assembly: GCA_037975125.1. NCBI lineage: Eukaryota > Metazoa > Arthropoda > Arachnida > Araneae > Theridiidae > Latrodectus > Latrodectus hesperus. The sequence continues at coordinate 10,320,493 of CM075851.1, read as the reverse complement.
TATATATATATTATTACTTTCACTGTATTACGTTAAACTTTGGCAACTAGCATTATATTTACTTTATAGTCAACAAATTGTAAAACTTTCATTTATGATGCTCTGTATAATGCATTTTAAAATCTTTGATATTAGAAGTTAGAGCTTTACAGTTTTATCTTTATTTTGATTTTGTGATATTTTTCATTCAAGCTTTTTGAATAATATTAAATGCTGTTTTTTTTCTGTATATCATTAAATATTACATTAGATAAGTTAAATATTACATAAAATTTAATATATATAAAATAAATTGCATGAATTTCTTATAATTTATTTTAGCATTCATTAAATATATTGTGATATTTATTGCTCTTTTTTTTAACTTTCATTCAATGTATGAAAGTATCTACATATATTCTAACATTTATTTAATTGCTTTATTACTTTAAGCATAATTTTTTGACAAGAACGCTAAATTACATTAATATTAAATAGTTTGCTAAGTCTCTTTCTGTGTGCTATACTATTCGTTAATCATGTCTTCCAAGAACATCATTATTAAAACAAATTTAGAATTTTTATTTTCAGTTTGAGAATTTTCATTTTCAATAAAATCTTTGTGAATTAGTTAAGTAAATCTGTTAACAAAGTTAAATTTAATCATTTAAACATAAGCTATGTTAAATAGTAAGTTATAATCAACTGAAGTTTAAGTTTTTGACATATCTATTAGTAAATATTAAAGTTTCAATCATAATATTTCTGCATTTAATCTTGTTAGAAAATTTAATATTTAAAAAATTTCCTTTCATTTTTTTATTATAAAGCTAACGTTAGTGGTATTCCCATTCAAGCTTATGAAATTCTTGTCAAAAATGAGACCTCACACAATTTTCTGAGTATTTCAAAAGAATAATCAAAATTGGATAAGTTTATATATACATGTATTATATATTACAACAATGAAATACGTTATTCAGAATGTGAAAAATTTAGATTCATTAACAATTTATTCCATTAAATAATCATCCACATTATAAATTTTTTCTGCAGCTGCTTTTTAATTTATTCTTATTCTTAATCATCTGTGAATAATTGTTGTTAGTATACAAGTAACCATAACTTAAGCATTTCTTACTTTAAAAAAGCTTTAATATCCTTTTGTAATATTTATTTTTACCATGTGGTTTTGTTATTGTAAATAACTGTTTTTATTTTATGTATTCTACATGAAATTGATCATTATTTAATGACTTGTGTTATTGTAATTTTTTAAACTGAATAATTTGTATAGAACAAACTTGATATAGATTTAAAATTTTGCACTAATTTTTTATTCCTAAGTTAGAATAGGTATAGTGAATATGTATTTTATTTTCTCGTTTACATTAACTATAACTCTCCTGAATGAAGGAATATTTCTTATTCTGGAGCATCTTCAAAAGCAATAAATTATTGACATATGTAAGAAAACATTTAAAAAATAAATTTTTAAAGAAAACCTCATTTTATTTTTCATTAATTAATGTATGCACAATATTAATAATGTGTAAGTTTCATTTACCCTTAATTGTTTCTAGTTTTGTATTTGTTTGTATATTTATGAAATTGAAAATTTACAGCTATAACATATTTTTCTTACACATCAAAAGAGTGTATACTAATACTTATTTTATGTTTCATTTTGAATGTAATGTACATAATAATCATCTTGTTGACAAAATTACTGAATTTTAAAGTCTAAAAGGTAAATAAATAAAAATTAAAGCTTATATTTAATTTGAATTAAATTGTTATTTAAAATAATCTTACTGAAAAAAGATAATTGATGCAAATATTAAATTTATTCATTTTACAGTTGTTATGCATCAAATATCTAAAAAGGAGATATTTGTATTTAACAGTTAGCTTTTGTTGGTTTTTTGTGTACTTTACCTGTTTATTGTATTACAATTATAACAATTTATATGTTGTGTTAATGCTGTGTGATATGTTTTCTTTTTATTATATTAGAAGTATTTTCTGTCTATTTGAATATTTTTCTTGATAATAACATGAGCTTCATTGAGGAACAATCATTCTTTCATAAAAAATTGATTTTGTTATTCGAATTCTTTGCTAAATATTTGTATAATTTGAGTTGTATTTTTATTTCACTATAAAACTTCAATACAACATTAAAAGAACCTCTGTTAAGCAACTTTAAACCTTTCATTACAAATAAAACATTTTTATTGAAAATATAAAATTATAATTGTTACTTTTTAGAGATAAGAATTTTCTTCTTATTAAATAAATATAAGTTTTAATTTAGTTGTAATCAATATTAGAGTATGAAAAAAAAAATCATGTAAATAAATTTGAAAATGTATTTTGATTTTTTAAATAAGTATTATATAAAATATTTTCTTTTTGTTTTTTTAATTTTATAATTTTTAAAATTATTGAATTTTTGTATGAAAACAATTCAGAAATCCTAAGTTTTATTTATTTACATACTTAACAAATTACATATGAGCTATTCTCGAATTATATATGTTTTTTAAATTTTCTGTAACACAAAATGACCATGCTCATTATTTTCATCGGCAGGCATCATGATTGATTTATTGTTGTCAAAACAGCAGATAATTGGTTAGAAATTAATAAAATTTGTTGTTAAACTTTACAATTTAGTATAAGTACTTTGATCATTGAAACTAAGCTTGGTTTTTTTTTATCTCGTTTTAATACATGAAACAAGTTAAAATGTTTTTGCAATTTATGTAACAATAATGGAATATTTCTGGTTAATTTAGTATTTAGATACAATTTATTTTAAATGAGAAAATTAATTATAATTTTATGCTACCATTTTTTGATTGTATTGAATAGCTGCCATTGAATTTAAAAAATGAGAAAAGAAAAAAGTTACTAAAATATTGTGAATAACATTTCTGTAGATGTTAATATGAAAGGCATTTGCTTATAAATTCTTATTTTTCATCTTAATAGTTTAACTTGTGAAAAAAATTCAAATTATAATTTGGTACAATAATATTTTTTGGATGATAAAACCCGTATAATCATAACTTTTTATAATTTACCAATTATCTTGAGTTTAGGTTAATAGTTTCAAAAATGTATACAATGCAATCATTTTTACCATTTTCTTTGAAGATTAATAATTTCTTGAACATTAATATTGAATTTTTTATCGTATTTCAAGTTGATGCAATGCATATTTTTTTACATTGAAGGATGGTTGCAGTTGGTAAAATACTATGTATAAATAATATGTCTGCATATATATTTTCACCTTATTTGCATATTTATATTCAGATTTAAAAAATGAATTTTATTGTTCTATCACAGGAAATTTAAATTACTTTTATTATATTCTTCTATAATAGTACATTTAATAATTTTTCATATTAATTTAATCATTTCTTTAAAAGTTTACACATTTTGTATTTTATAGTATTTTTATTACTATTAAAATAATTTTTAATTATTTTATTCTGAAGCTGCACTTTTTTTAAATAAAATAAATTATCTGTGTACACATAAAAAGACACTTAAATATATACACTTAAAAAAAGTTGTCTTAAAGATTTTAAGCTTCTGAAAAAAAATTTATAGGAATTATAATTTATTAATTTCATAATTTTCTAAATGTTATATGTCAATCTTTTATTTTGCCAATTCATGTAAGTCAATATATTTTCCATAACTATGTATGTTCAAGTTGAACATTTTGATTTAATTTTTAAATTAATATTAATTATCATAAAATAATATCCTAGTGAGCATGTTTTTGTAGATATAAAATTTACTTTTCTATTTTTTTTTATTCATAAGGGAATTAGTCAATACTTTGTAGATTATAAATTCCAATTACTTATTTCAAAATTTTTAAACAGTAGATGCAGTATCATGTATGCATCTGCTATTTTTTTATAAGTAATTTTTAATAAAAAGTATTTTGTTTTAGTAAATATTGTTTTACTAATAAAGAGTTTGAAAGTAATTTTTTTAAACAATCATTAAAAATGTGTTGCTTTTTAGAAAAATTCTAATTAATTGTGTTCAATAATTATCCATTGTCTAGGTTTTCCCTATATATATATGAAAAAAATTTGTAGTATGTTCTGCTCTTAAAATTTCCTCTCTTTTTCATTGTAAGCATTTCCATCCGTTCTAAATTTTATTTCTTGTGTGTTGTACTCATTATTTAAAAATATCACTAATCACCTAATATATCACCTTATCACTTAAAACTGAAATTAAATTTACATCTAAGTTTGTGTTTGTCTACTTTTGGTTGCTGATCAATAAAAAAAGATCATTTGTAAATTTTCAAAATTTATAATTGAGACATTGTTTTAGAAAAATAATGAAACTTAAATCACTTTCACAGATATTTTATTAGTTTTGCTATTTTAAAAATTTTAAATGAAATTTGAGATGCATATTTGTGTGAATACTTTGCTAATAATATAGTATAGATTTGAACAAACTTATTTTAACTTCAAAAAGTTGTTAAAAGTTAAATTAAAGGATAAAAATAAATGATAAAGACATAACTTTTCTTTAAAAATCTTAAGTAAATTTTTTATTGAAGTTGGAAATAAATTTTGTTCAACAATTTATTCCATATAATCAAAAATGATTGAAAACAGAAAATTTTGCTTCTTTTGTGTAAGTTAGTTTTATGTGACTTATTTATGCAGATAAAGAATTTATAATCAGTCTCATAATTTCATGCTTTTAGCTTAAATTCATTTTAAGTGTAATTTATCGTTTGCTTATTTTTTTATTTAGTGTTGTACAAATTTGTATAGTTGAGGGAAAGTTGATTTAATTTTTCAAAAATTTTCAATAAATATATATTTTTAAACATTTTAATATCCTGATAGTCACTACTATTTCAATGTAAAAAAGGTATGTTTTTGTTTTTGAATTATGAATTCAATGTACTTACATTACAGAAAACATTTGTTATAATGAATATTTTGCATGGTTTTTCTGAATTATAAAGTTTAATATAATACTAATTTAAGTGAGATAGCTAGAAAATATGGGGACATGTATTAAAACCTTTCTTTTGTAATCATGAATTTTTGGGTACCACTGTAAATGTGTGAAATATTTAGTTTGTATCTTTCAGTTTGTATAAGTACTTATTAGTAGGCAACTTCTTGCATTGCAAATTTATCACATATTAAAATATTCATAGATGTCTTATAAATCTATCAATTTTCACTATCTACTGGAAACTCTTTTCATCATTGTGCTGTTCTACAATCAGTTTAGAGAATCTAGGGAATTTTTTCTTATGTATAGAATGGATTGCAAGTTTGGAAATCTTAAGTATTTCTTTATTAACTTTTATTTTCCACTTCGTGGATGTGAAAATCTAAGCATATCTTTAAACATGCTATTGTATCATTTGATAGTGTAAATTTCCTCAGCATTGTTTTGCTTGAATAATTAATATTCAATACTTTTCTATTACATCCTATTGAAAAGTGATAGTATATTTAGTTAGCTCAAAATATATTTATTAATATTAAATTAGTTTTGTTTTCCCATATTTTTATCCAATTAATTAAAATTTTTACAATTCTACAATGCTGGCCATCCATTTCTGGTAAATTTTTGAGCTACTGCTAGTGTAGTTTTCTTTAAATTCATTTAAAAAATTTAATGAAATGCTTTTAAAAATAAACTTAAGCATATTGTAATTCATTGCATCGATGTATAAATCTGGGGAAAAAATGTACTAGACTGTCGCTCTATGATAAAGAAAAGAATGGGAATGACACTACAACAGTATTTCAGTAAGTGTAATTATAAGCTTCTTATTATCCATGTGTTAATATTTTTATTCTTTGCCTTTTATCATGAATCATCTTAATTCAATTGTTGTCTTGTTATTAATATCAGATTTAGTATTGGATGTCAGAAAATTATATACTACATGTAAATTTAAAAATTATTTTTTGAATTTTTTTGAATTATTATATATAAAAATTGTTATTAATAATTGAATATATATTTTTTAAGCAATATGAAATGATAATTAACATACTAAAAAGTTTTTCTATGTAACCAATTAAAGTATGTGTAACTAAAAAATTTTAAATTATCACTATTATGATTTGTTTTTTTCTAATTTGAATAGATTTGGTTATTTTATTCCTTTTTATCATAATGATTTCTATATTACAGATACATTTATTTTTTCAATAAAAATAATCTAAAATTCAATCAATATAAATTTTTAAATTTCTTATCTTAGTCTTAATCCAGATGAGTGGATTTAAATTGTAATCAAAATCATGTCAATATTTGTATAATGTTAGAGTGGTAAAATTTTGACTATAATGAACTTCAAAAAAAGTAGTGAAATCATGTCATACTATTACTCTATTATGTGACTGTAATGTATCTCTCTAATTATAATGAACTTTCAATTATAAGAACTATAGTTCACAATTATAAATCAAAATTATATTTTTTAAGTTTAATTTTTTTCTCATTTTCATTGTTTTGACAAAGGATTTAGTTTACTATCGAAAAATTTGTGCATAATTAATAAGTTGAGCTGCTATTAATTATACAATTTTTTGAAATTGTGATAATAGGGATCAAAAAATATTTTGATTGATTATTAAATGATTTTTTTCCATTCATATTTAAAAATCCAAATTGTTTCAATTTCTTTTGTTTAAGATTGAATGTATTTTTAGATTTGAACTTTAGTTGAAAGCTACTATATGATAAAGTTAAGTTTTATAAGTTGTCAATATGCATTCATAGTTTGATGGTCTTTACTTTTGCTGTGCTGGCAGCCGAATGGTGAGTCCTCTTGCCTTTGATTCAACAATTTGTGTGTTTGAATCACGCATTGGGTTTGAATGTTTGTAGTGATTCAGAATCCACTTTAAACTGTAGATTTTCAATTATCCTCTAGTGCAAAAAAAGATCGTTGAGCGACATACAAACCAAACCAATTTTGTTGTCAATATTGCACACTTTTTTTATGGTTTATTCTTTGTAATATCTCTTGATTCAGTTAATTTTTGAGTAATTAGCAAAATTTCAAGCGTGGTTTTGTATATTAATATATTCATAAGTGTGAATGAAATTTTATCTTGTAATTTTTTAAGTCTTGATTAACCCCCTATATTTTCTAATGCAATTTCCTTGTTCCACTTCAAGGGTTCTACTATCAAAGATTCTTACATTTCTTCTGTAAACTGCACTTGTTTTAAATGTTTTTAGCTCTATGGCTGTATTTTATGTCAAGACTGATTGAGAATGAAATAACAATCTATGTAGTTAATTTGGCTTCTTTTTCTTTTGTTCAGCATATTATATTTCTTGATGCATAGAAATGATTTATAATGCTTTTATAATATGAAAATTCTTCTGTTTTTAGAAATCTTGCTAATTTTTTTTTATTTTTACATCTAGAAAATAAATTATTTATTTATTAGAACTTTTGTAACCTGCTTTATTGTAAACCATTTGAAGAGTCCTGATAAGCTGGGCTTACATTATTGCTGGAATTAAATAGGCTTTCATTTTTGATCTTAAAAAAGCAGTATGAAAATTTTTCATTATTTTTTTCCAGCAAAGCATCCAAATATTTTATGGGCTCTAATAATTGTTTTCTTAAATCTTTGATTAACCCTTTAACGCGTGGTGGTCACGCCATGAAACCACCAATTTTCGATTTTTTTTTTCTTAATTCCTTTTCACGATTTTTCACTTAAATTTTATAGATTTCATATCTTTTACTTTTAAATAACACTAACAGATGGCAGCACCCCTAAATTTCAGGTCGGACTCCTTCCAATATGGCGTTATTTAATGTTCATTTTTAACAACATAAAATAACCTTTTTTAATATAAATAATGATAAATATTAGAAATTTTTTCTACCTATATCTTCATATCTGTTATAAACAATATAAATGCAGCAGTAATTTGAACTAGATACGTAAAAAAACTTTCCTTTTTTGAGGGAAATTCCTGGTGGTTGCATGGCGAAACCACCGCACAGCTAGAACACATGACTTACGTGAAGAGCAGACTATATAAACATGGCCGGCGCTCACTGGCTGTCAAAGGATGGAGTATTTATTATGACTGGGAATTAGAGTGTTTAGGAGTATGGTATGGGGGAGGGGGATTTGAATCATAGGGTTATTTTACTTGTAAACAACATGTGGACTTAATATCGCCAGTGAACAAGTGCTTTCGCTATTTCTGTTTCAGAAAGACTTTTCAGTTTCAGAATTTTCTTTGCGTTGAATGTTGCGTTTGCTCCCAGGCTAGTACAGAAATTTTTATTTAGTAGTATTTTGTGTTTTAAAATTAGTATATATATATATATATATATATATATTATCAAAAATAGTATTTACGTAAAAGTTTTATTTAAATTTAAAATAATTAATAGCAATATATTTTAACTGTGTGTAAATATTTTTTCCACTGTTCAAATTGAAAATGCCTCGCAAAGGGCTAGGAATAGCTGAGGCATTGGCTTTATTTGAAGAACTTCCTTCAGATCAAGAATCAGAAATCTCGGGTGATGATAGTGACAAAGAAGAAAATTTGCCATTCACTGCTAATGATAATCTTCAGGTGGAAAGTGATGAAGGATCAGAAGATGAAGACAATATCGATATAAATTTAACTGGTCCTTCCCGAGTAACCCAAATAAATTGGAATAGAAGACTAGAAAGTGAAAAAATCGTGTTTTTATAGCAACAAAATTATATAAATGTTTAATTTTTCATTTTTCCTACTCTTTACCTTGTAAAATATTGTAAAAAAATAATATACTGCATTTTAAATACAAACTATCTAAGAAGTTTGCAATAATCGTCATTTATTGAAAGCGCTGACGAAACAAGGTAAGTTTTTTTCCCCTACTAACTCAGTAAGTTTTAAGATCCTAGACGCGCGCTGGCTGCGCCTTGCGACCACCACCCACAGATAAATGGGTGAATGTAGATTTTTTTAAATTCATATATTATTTGTCTGTGGGATTATAACATTCAATTTTTACAGTTCTTTGGTTTAAAATTAAAAAAAAAATATTGTGCGCATCAAAGGGTTAAATCTTTCCTGAAGAAACAAAATATTACAAACTATTTTCTTAGAAATATTTTTTGAAAAGATTGAATTAGTGTAAAGTTATTTAATTTTAATTGAGATGAACAAGTATTTCTTGATATTAAATTTCTATTTATTGTTTTCAGGATAGATTTATCATTAAATTAATAATTTAATCAATTCAATGATAAGTCATAATATTTATCATTCCAATATATAATATTCTTAATATTTATCATATAATTGGCTCATTTTAATGATTTTTAGAGGGAAGTTAGATATTGAAAGATGTTCATTTTTGTGAATTCTCAGAAACTGTTAAAATAATTCTTAAAATTGAAATTTTGTAAAATAGAAGAGTGTTATACCTTAAAATTAATTTTATTACACATTTGCATACTTTTTATAAATGCAATAGAATTTTAAAAATATTTAATGTGCATTATGTGAGAAACCTACACAAAATAAATTTCTTACTTAAGAGCAATTCTTGAATATGAGATTTATTTATTAAAGAAAATTTAAACAGTTATAACTTATAAGGGGTGATCAAATGAATAGGTACGAAACGACATGGTGAGTACAAATGTAGACTTTATTCAAAAAATTTTGGTTTGGCTTTTTAAGTATCCATTGAAAATCTTGAATCATAATTTAGGTTTAGGACATTTGCATAAACAAATATGTATATATGTATACACACATTTCATTCATTACTTTGATTCTGTTTAAAACTAGACTTATTTTCATATTAATAGTATCTTTGAGATTTGAAAAAAATGTATTTTTGTTAAAATGATGCCTTTTGCTTATAAAGATTTTAATGCAAATATACCTTCCATAAAAAAATTCAATTGTTTAACTCTTTGCAGTTCAGTATTCCAGGTGATGGAACACCAAACTTTAAATTGTTACAAAATTGTTGCATTTTAGGATAAATAGATGAAATTTGGCTTAAAATATTTTTTAAACTCACTTTTTTGATAATAGATGGCAGCACTACATAAGATCAATAATTTTCAATTATAACAGATTATTTAAATCCATTTATTTTGAAGGAATATTTCCGAATTTTTTTTCCTTTACAAAAATAATTGTTTGAAAGGAAATTTCTGTGTTATTTTGTAGCCTGTGCCTTGAACTATTGATTCTATATTACTTTGAATTTTTTACACATAAAGTATACGTAGAATTATCTGATAAAACAAGGTATTCTATCACCTAGAACACTTCGCCACAACGGCACTTTTCCTTTACATGATTTAGAGCACAATTAGCCTTGAACTCAATGCTGAGGGGAACAGAACTAATGTTGAGGAATGTACAAGGAAGGATTACTGATATAGATAATATTTCCACACCCTTATTGGCCTCTTGAATTGGGAAGCTTCAGTGTGTGTTATAGGATTATATCAGTTAGTTCGAATTCTCTCTAGTTAAAGATTGTTTTTATGCTCTTGATTTTTCTTTCTGCTGCTATTCATTTTATAATATTATGTATCTATTTATTTGAATTTATATTTTTAGTTTACTTTTTGGAAATATAATTTTAATTTCTAGTTAATTTGTTAATTGCAAATAAATGGCACGTAGAGGTCTTAGTCTTTCTGAAGCAATAAAAATGTTTCAAAGATTGCCCTCTGTTATTGAATCAGAGCATATGGATAGTGATACAGAGAAATATGTTCCTAAACCACTTGATCAGTCTCAATCTGATAGTGTGTAGCATGCCAGTGAAAACGATGGTGATTTGTCTCAACTAGGCTCCTGTATGCAGCCCCAAAACCTGACTTGGATAATTAAAAAATTGTACAGAAATCTTTATTTCATTTATTATTATTATTTTTGGTGTAGGGTTACAGGCCTTCTTGTGATACACCCTGGACCACGCTAAATCTGCTTTGCAGGTGTAATGCATTGTTTTTCATTCATATGCAAAAACATTGACGCGTATATGGGCTTCACTGCAATGCTTGCTTTTTATGACCTTTGCAGTGCAGTGTTCCATGTGATGGAACACCAACAAAATCGAAATGGTACATGCAATCTTTAAAAAATTTTCACTGTATACTCATATTGGCCTAAGTAGACAACCTGCAAATTTTTTTGTTAACAATTCAAATTTAAAGAGTATTGCACTTGAAAGGGTGAAAGGGAATCCAAATAATACGAAACATTTTGGAATTAAAATATTTACAAATTCTTATTCATTTTGGATTTAACTTTTTAATAGTTTTCTAATTTATGTAACAACATTAAGCAAGATTATTATAGATTTGATCTTTTTTCATTAGAAGCAAATTCAGATGACATTTTTTCCAAATTTCCCTTTTAATTATTTATTTTGTTCCAAGCTTCATAAATTATTTGGTATCAATTATCAAAATAGTTTCACATTTTTTTCTTGCTTAATTACTTTAAATTTTTGTTTCCTTTTGTTAAACTTTCTGGCAATTGTATTGGATGAATTTTTAAGAATTGCATATGAATCTTGTATATAAATGGAAAATTTTCACATTGGTAAAAAGTAAACTTTTTGTTCCAAGATTTAGTCTTTCCTAATTATGCTATCTACTATTTTCCACTGAATCTTCTGCAACACTTATTTCTCCTTTCTCTCAAAGTAAATCTTGAAATTATTTCTGAAAATGTATCTATAGAATTAAAATAATTTATTTTTTTAGTTTGTTGAGAGTGATGTGGATGAAGAGCTGTTGTTCAATATTCCGTAAGTAAAACATTTGTGATACAAGATTTTCTCATACAATAATTATATAAAAATACACTTCAGTTTCAATAAAATTTACCGTAAAACTGTAATTGATACATAGTTTTGTAAAACTCGTTTAATTGACCAATAAGGAAATGTTAATATACTTTTTTAGTAATTTGCATAGTTTACTGATCTTCCTTTTTATTATATATTAATATACAAATTTAAATTTTTCAGATAAATTTAAATATATTTTATGATAACTATTGAAATTTGTCTTAATAGAATGAAATGTTTAAGGAAAATCTCTTCTTAATTATTTACAATTTAGTATACTTTTATCTGTGTATTGCTTATTTTTTTATTGTATTTATTTAAAAATAGTAGAAGAAATTACATTTTATAAACTACTCTATAATAACTCGACTTTAAACCTATTATTCACAAACTAAGCGCTTATTTTAATTTCTCCTTTATACAGTCTTCAAATGATATACAACTATTTTTAATTAGTCTTACTTTCATAGTATTTTGTCTTAAATAAATTTCTAAAAATAAACAAAAAATACAAACAATAAATAAAAATGTTAGAAAATGTAAGTATGAGTCTATTTTTAACACTCCATGTTTAGGTAACTTAAGGAATTATAGTTCTTAAAATGTGTTAATTTTCTGTAATAAAAATTAAATTTGAAAAACCATTTTAAAAAATGATATTGAAACTAAATATTAGATTGTTGCATATAACAAGTTATTACATTTTCATATTTTTTTCTTATTTTATTGTAAACTGTGTTTATATTGAATCATTCTTATTGCTTTTATAATTATTTTCATAAATTTCATTAATAGCTTTACAGGGATAGTGAAACTGAAAGGTATCATTGTTGTTGGAGGTGAAGATAATACCCATCCATCAAAAATGAAATTGTAAGAATATTAATAAATTGTTCGAAAGCATTTTGACTGTTATTTAATACATATTAGATACTATTTTTCTGGCAAATTCACATATTTTATTATAAATTTTGCAGTCTAACTTTAATATAAATGTGTCATGATTATTACTACTTCTGCAATTATTTTTTCTTTAGCATATCATTGCATTTTACATTTTTTCTAATTTTTTACACTTTTGATGGTGTTACGCTTTCTAAATTATTTTATACTAGTTAAGTATTTTATTGGATTTTATGGAAATATCTTTTATATTTTGCTCAAGTAGATTATTTCAATTATACTTTTATATAATGAATTTTGGCTTCATACATAATTAATTTTTTGAAAAAGCTTAATTTTTAATATTCTGCATTTATAGAAAATGTAAATATTAATTAAACATTTCAAAATAATTTCTAAATTATTTACTTCTTTATTAAATATTAGCTACCTTACAGATTTGTTTTTTAGTTATGCAAAAATATTAAATTAAAATTTTTTCGTTAATTTATACGATATATATCAAAGACTTTTTAGTGATGTAAAAATTCTCAGTAAATCCTGATATATAAGTTTTTAAAAATCTAAAATGTTCCTTTTGCAATGAGGATGATATAAGCATTATTATAGTTTATAATTTAAAGATTAGTTATGCAAATAATAACAAAGATGATTTTTAGATTATTCTGTATTTATTTGTTTTAATTATATTTTTAGATTCAAAAATAGACCTAACTTAAATTTTGATGATGTAAATTGTGAAGCTGATGAAGAATTTGAAATGCAGCCTGATCTAACTGGAACTTTAGAATATCCTATAAAGTAAAATTTTTTTTATCTTGTTTAAATTGTTCAGAATAGTTAATGGGATTTCATTTTTTTAGATAAGATATTACAATTTTTTAAAGAGTTTTTTTAAAAATGATTATTAGATAAAAATTGATTAACTCTATGTCCAGAATTTAAGTTTGGGAACATTATCTGTATATTTAAGTACTTGGTCATTATTATAATTAAAACTCTTATAGCAGTGCTTGGTTGTTTCTACCTTTTCTTTAGGTTAAAGATTTCTTCAATATTTTGTCATAAAAATGGTTTTTATAGCTCAATTTAGTAAAATTTATTTTTATGAATACATTTATAATTTGGGAAAACTAGAATGTATGTAATTGCAAATCAAATAATTCTTAATTTTTTCAGGGTAGTGAAGTTTCCAAATGTTCACCATTTGGCTATATATTTTCCAAAGAATTTTGGAGCTGAATCAACTAAAGTCTATTACATTGGTCTGAAAGGGGAATTTACAAAAGTAAGTTTTTTTTTTTAATATTTATTTAAATGTGCTGATTTATAAATTATTTTAGTCAACTCTTATAATATGTTTGTTTTAGTATCTAAAACTTAGCTTATTTTAAGTTAATTGTATAGTTTAAAATTTTGTTTTCTTTATTATTGTTTTTTGTGCATTATTGATATAAAAAAATTCAAAATTATGTATTGGAATATTTTTAACAACACTTTTAGTTTTTAAATGCTTGTGTGTTATGAAATATTTTATTGGCTTATTTTGTTATTTCTAGTTGCCTCGTCAAGAGATTACAATTTGTACCTACGAAGCTGCTCCAAATCCTTGTGATCACAAAACCAAGGCCTTTAATCCAGTTACCCATCAAATTCGCTGAAGACTTTTGTTACAACTCCATTATTAACTTGATATGCTATTATTAAATTTTGTTTCTTGTAATGTAGGATTTAGCTTATCTTGTATGATATTAGTAATTGTGGAAATTTAATTTTTAATTAATCACTTTTTAAACAATTAGATGTGAAACATTTAAGTATCTTATTTGTATATGGATTTTCTGTTGAGTTACATTAAAGTTTGCTATCAATAAATTGTGTGTTAATTTCTGTTTTTCTTCAAAATGTTTGATTAAATATTTTATAACTTAGTTTACTTATTCTACCATTCATGGATTTATAATAAAAAAATCATATTTTCCTTCAAAAATGATGTACACATTTAGATCATAGCAAACGAAGCAACAGATGAATAGAGTGAAATATCAATGTTTATTTCATCAAATATGAAATGTAAACATTTTGCATTACTTCATCTTAAACTATTTTTCATATTAAATTTTTACATATAAAATAAATGTTATTTTAATTTATCAACAAGACATTGCATTTGAAGTTTGAAATAAAATAAAAACATCAGTATTACACTGGGATGGTACTTAATAAAATTGAGAAAAATTTCTTGCATAAAGGATACAAAATTTAATATTCTAATTTATATTAAATGTTGTGGTAAAATCATTATTTTTAAATGTATTGCTACCTAGAATTTGAGATGTGAAATTTAAATAAGCCACTTGTAAATATTTATTTCTGTTGGATTATGTTAAATTTGTATGAGATTATTTTTTGTATAAATATAAATAACTATTATATGTGTGTGTTTGTGACATAGGTGTTAAGATTTTGAACAGTCTTTAGCAACATGTTAATTTGCATTTTGCACACCAAACCTTATATTTTATTGAAGTTTTTTTTTTGAATTTCATGATAAAATATTAAAATTTTTTGTCATTGTTGTATTTTACTTTTGTTGTAATATTACTTGTATAATTATCCATCCATATATCAGATAAATGGGCTTAATTATTTTAACCCATTCAATCTGAAATGGTTTCTGTTGCATCAAAACTTGTTACTAAATTTTAATATTTAAAATTTTGACTATATAAAGGGTTTGATTTTACTGTCAGAAATGGAAATAGGCAAATTTTGTTTATTTAATCTTTTTATTTGGTGAGTAGTAAGTAATTTCAAGTGATATTATATTTAAAATCATTTACATGTATATTTATTATAATATTCATATTTCTGCATTTTTTACACATAAATTTTATGACTTATGATTAAGTTTGATATTGATTCAAGCTACATATTGTGCTTAAAATAAAATCATTAATTCAAATATTTTTATAGCATGCATTATAATTTTTTTAATTATAATTATTAATACCACCTATTTATTTTTCAGCTCCTGTGATTTTGCTGGATTTGAAGTTTCTTCAAAATGATTGTTAGATAGATACTGATCTCATTACCTATGAATCATGATGAATGGGAAAGGACCTAGTGTACCTATAACTACATTAGCAGATATACAAAGTTTGACTGACCTTCTTCTAGAATTGCCATTACCAAGCCCATTACCTGGTATCACTAGACACCAGAGTCTACTTTCACATTTGAGAGATTCTGAAGAAGCAAAAAAACTGTTGAATACCCAGGAATCTATACTAACCCCCCCACTAATAGAAGCTCTCATCTGTTCTCCAACTGATCATATTGAAGTTAAAGATGGGTATTATGGCGGCGAAGCTTATAATGGACAAATTTCCCAACTTGTGCAATACCTTTTGGCTACTAATCCAGGCCTTTTCAAAGGTCTGGTACCACAAAGTGGTACTAGTAGTCACCAGGTTTCACCTGAACAGTGGTTACCCCAAAGACAATGCTCTTCTAATATTCCAGGACACCCTCTGCAACAAAATTTTAATGCATCTGATGTATCATCACCTTCTCAGATACCTCCTGCTCAAGGGAATAATCAAAACTTTTACCCTCTTGAGCACCCAGTGGCATCACAAAATGCAAATATTGTATCGAATAAAACTTTGAATTTTATTCCACCGAACTCACCTGCAGTACATTCTCCGTATACTCATGGTGTTACATTACCTGGCCAACAGTCTGCTACTCATACTCATAATTCTATTTCACAAAGTTCTGATAATTCTTCTACCAGCCAACAAGGCAACATGCAGATATTTAATTCTTCACTTGTCAATCAATATATTGTTAATGTACCCCCACCTTCACCTATAGTGCATCCATTTAGTAATGGAAATTGTATAGATGGTGTTAGTTCTCCAGCAGTTAATGCTGATATAAATGAGAGGACAAAAAATCATATTCTTGATACAACACAGGTAATAAGTGGTATGGCACCTAATTGTTTACCATTAATGTCATCCTTAAGTGAACCCAATGATGTGCCTTTTTCATCTCCATCATCGTCATCATCATCATTTGCGATACCACAGGTAAATTCATCAGGTGAACCAATTGGTCATACAGGTCAACAAATGCAAACTTGCTCTGAGCAAACAAGTGGTTGTCAGTGGCAGTCATCCTCAAATAATACTTTTAATGCTAACCAACAAAATTATGTAAAAGAAAATGAGAACATCACACCCTCATTTGCATCCAATGTACAACCATCTGGTGTACCTAAACCTGATTTGCCTAAAGATAACCAATCACAGCCAAAATTGGAATCCAAAAATTCATCCAAAAAAGAATGTTCTTTACAAGATAATTCAGTTACTCAACCTCTTTTAAAACCAGTGGTTTTGTTGTCTAAATTAAGTACAGAAGAGCAACTTCTAGCACAGAAAAGTGTTAAACAGTTTATTAAGACCAAGTCAAGTGTAGCCTCAGAAGTTGCATCAGATTCTCCCAGCAAAAATTCTAAAACTAGTGATCAGCGCAGAGCTTCAACAACAAAAAATTCACTATTGAAAAATAAAACTTCACCACGAAGATCAGATTCTAGCTCAAGCAAAGTAAGTAAATTTGAAAAATCAGAAGCAAAAGTTAAATCCTCCAAGAGAAAAATTAGTGCATCAGATGAAGAAAGTTATAATCCAAGTTCACTTAGTGAAAGAGTAAAGAAAAGACGAAGTAAGAGCAAACAAACGACTTATATAGAATCTCCCGGTTCGGAAGATGATCAAGATAGTGATGCTTCTTTCAAAGAAGCTTCACCTCCAACACCTGGACCTTCAACTCCCAAAGCTAAAAAGTTCAAAACTAAAAAAGTTAAAAAGGAATTGAATACGGAATCACTTTCGATTGAAGAATTAATGGATACCAATACTTATCAACACTTTTCAAGAACAGTAGACATCATTTTCGATTCAATGGAAGATATAGATTTTTCTGCTGTGATAGATGAAGATGCTGAATGTGCAGCTGAAGTACTAATTCCATTAGGTCAGTTGCAAGAGCTTACCAATGAAGCAGCAAAATTGAAGAGACTTGCGGCAATGAATCAATTTCCACCTGAAAGGTTGGTGCGTTTACTTACAATTCTTGAAAGAAATATTGTTGATGGTGCAAAATTGCTTCCAATGCAAACGATGGAAGAGCAAGATGAAGAAGAAGCCCACTTATTTGTAGAATTGACAATGGAAAGAGTAATGCGTAGTGCTGATGCTTCGTTAACAGCTCTTTATATTATGACATCACCAAAAATGCCAGAAAAGGTTTTTCTAGAAGATGCTATTGAAAGAATAGTTCTGTTCTTAAAATATCAACTTCAAAATACGGTTTATCCTGTCTTTGATCCAGCATATAGATTAGATCCAAAATCGAAAGATGGCTATGCAGGTAGCATAAAACAAAAAAGATCTCATGGAAATAAAGTCAAAGAAAAATCAACAATGCAACTATATAATAAATTGCATGAAGCAGTAAGACTCCTAACTGAATTACTGGAATTGCAGACTTTGACAGATACTATAATTTTGCAAGTATCAACTATGGGTGTTAGTCCATTTTTTGTAGAAGGAGTGAGTGAATTGCAACTTAATGCTCTTCGACTAGTTACTACAGTTTTTTCACGGTATGAAAAACATAGACAACTCATCCTAGAAGATATTTTGGCATCAATAGCAAGGCTACCAACAAGCAAAAGAAGTCTTAGAAATTATCGTTTAAACTCTGAAGAAAATATTCAAATGTTAACAGCTTTGGTATTGCAATTAATTCACAGTGTTGTAAAACTGCCAGAACCTGAACGAAACGAGGAATTTAGTGGAACTGATAATGTTTTGAAGAATTCTGAATCTAAAGAAAAAGTTTATGTTGATAAAGATGTTTTAATCACAACATCATATGAAGCATCTATAACCACAGCTGTGAATTTTGTGTCAGTATTTCTAAAGAAATGTGGTACTAAAAATGAAGAAATGGATTATCGACCTTTATTTGAAAATTTTGTGCAAGATTTACTAAGTACAGTAAATAAACCAGAATGGCCTGCATCTGAGCTACTTCTCTCAGTTTTAGGAAAGATCCTTGTATCAAACTTCAGTAATAAATCTATGGAAATGACTCTTCGAGTTGCTTCTCTTGATTACTTGGGAGTTGTTGCTGCTCGTTTGCGTAAAGATGCAGTTCATAGTCAAGATCGTAAAGATATGATAAATGATGTCATTCAACGTATTGTTGCTGATATTGAAGAAACAGATTCCAGTCCCTCTAAAAACAAGAAGAAAAATAAGAAAAAGCCTATAAAATATGATGAAACTCAAATACTCCAGA
Source organism: Latrodectus hesperus (assembly GCA_037975125.1). Lineage (NCBI taxonomy): Eukaryota > Metazoa > Arthropoda > Arachnida > Araneae > Theridiidae > Latrodectus > Latrodectus hesperus. The sequence continues at coordinate 10,301,340 of CM075851.1, read as the reverse complement.
AAGCTTTGCTTCAATATCTTGATTACAATGCTGAAAGTGATCCAACACTTCATTTTTCTCGGATATTTTACATAGCTCAATGGTACAGAGATGCTGCTGCTGAGATTAAGCGCTCTGATAAATCTTTGAATTTTCCAAAAGAGGAAACTGAAAAATCTGAACCAACAACACCTAGCAGTAAAGGTAAATCTAAATCGCGTACTAGTCGTAGACGTTCATCTCAGGTAATATATGAAGAAGAGGAGGAGGAAGAAGAAGAAGTAAAAACAAAAGAAGAATCAAAACTCGAAAGTGATGAAATAGATGCTAAAATTTTAGCATTAGCTGAAGAAAGAAAGCGATTTTTATTAACTGTAATAAAAAAACAAGAATCTCTAAGGATTAACAATAAGGAAGAAGAGCATATAGATTACAAAACTGCTGAATTAATTTCTCAATATTTAGCTTCTTCAAGATATTTTTCAAAGAGTTTTGATTTATACCTTTCCCAAATTTTGAGAGTTTTAGGTGAAACTGCAGTAGCTGTAAGAACTAAAGCTATGAAATGTTTAACACTTGTTGTTGAAGCAGATCCTAGTATTCTTTCAAGACCCGATATGCAAAAAGGAGTTCATGGAAGATTATTAGATCAGTCAACTAGTGTTCGAGAAGCAGCTGTAGATTTATTGGGTAAATTCATTTTAATCCGTCCGGAGCTCATTAATCAATATTATGAAATGCTTACTGACAGAATATTAGATACTGGTGTAAGTGTCAGGAAAAGAGTAATCAAAATTTTGAAGGATATTTGTATTGAACAACCAGATTTCCCCAAGACTCCAGAGATATGTGTTAAAATCATTCGTCGAGTTAATGATGAAGATGGAATTAAAAAATTAGTTGGTGAAGTTTTTCAAAGTATGTGGTTTACACCAATTTCTGAAAAGAAACCAGAAAGAATACTTCAGAAAGTTAAAAATATTGCTCATGTTGTAGAAGCTTGTAAAGATACTGGACTTGAATGGTTTGAACAGCTATTGACCAATCTCTTGAAAAACAAAGAAGATGTTAATTACAAATCAGTTGTGAAGGCTTGCAAGCAAATAGTGGACTGTTTAGTTGAAAATCTTTTACAGTTGGAAGAATCTTCTCAAAATACTGAAGGTGGGGCAAGCACACATTTGGTTGCTTGCTTGGCTACATTGCATCTATTTAGTAAAATATACCCTCCTTTTGTTGTACCACATGCGACCACTATTCAACCATATTTGAGCATGAAGTGTAATACTCAATCCGATTTTCTTTTATTAAAGAATGTAGCACAAACATTAGAATTAGTAGTTCCCCTTATAGAGCATCCAAGTGAATCATTTCTAGCTCAAATTGAAGAAGATATGATAAAGTTAATTCTCCGTCAACATATGGGATTACTTCCAAGTTGTGTAAGCTGTTTAAGTGCTGTTGTCAACAGAATAACCCATAATTATCAATTAGTAAGGGACTGCTTCCAGAAATTTTTTGTTGTTCTTTTAGTTTGCAAAAGAGAATATGAAAGGAATCCTGATAATGTGAATCTTAAATCAATGCGTCCGAAATTGCTTCGTTCGCTTTTCACAGTTGGATTATTTTGTAGACATTTTGATTTTGACACTATAGATGCAAGCTCAGAACAAAAGGATCAAATTTCTCTTAAAGATAAAGTATTTAAAGGTATCTTATTTTTTAATGAACATGAAGATGAAGTAGTTCGTTTGAAAGCTTTAACAGGTTTAGGTTTCATTATGATTCGTCATTATGAATTTATGCTTGGTCCTGATGTAAAAACCCTTTATCATTATTTGCTTACGTCTCCTATGCCTTCCTCTATATTAAAATGTCAAGTATTGAAGAATATAACTAATTACCTTATTGAAGAAGAAATGCAAATGATTCAGAAAGATGCAGAATGGAGTAAAATGTCAAAAAGTGAAGATTTAAAAGAAATGGGTGATGTTACATCTGGTATGGCAAGTACAGTGATCCAAATATATTTAAAACAAATTCTTGAATGTGTTCTATATCCTGACATAACAGTTCGTAAAGCAGCTCTTCAAGTGATCCAGTTAATACTTGGTCAAGGTTTAGTACATCCTGTACAGATAGTACCTTACTTAGTTTGTTTAGGGTCTGATGATGATCCAGTTCTTAGAACTAAAGCTGACCAATTGTTACAAGAGATTGAAAAGAAATATCCTGGTTTTATTCAAATGAAGGCTACTGTGGGTGTAAGAATGTCTTACAAAATGCAACAATCAATTCAAAATCATGAAGACAGCATTCTTAGAGGATTTCGATGTCTCGAAACACCAGTCAGTCGAAATGGATTTCTGTATTCAGTAATGAGGACAACAAGGCAAAGTAGGCGAGCTTTCTTGTTTTCCTTACTAAAATTATTTGATGAAAATGCAAGGACACCTTTAAATGAACTGCTATATGTGGCAGATAATATTGCTTACTTTCCATACATGGCACAAGATGAGCCTTTGTTTATAATGCATCAGCTAGATATTATGTTGAGTGTTTCAGGTTCTAATTTGCTACAGACTTTTCGTGAATCACTTTCTGGGAGGCAGTTACCTGAAACAACAGATGAAAATACGAATACAGTTGATGATTATGACGAAGATGATGATGATTTTGATTCAATTTTAGACCGTCTTCCTGATGATACATCAGTTCTACAGGAATGTATTATTGCCTCACAAGGTTGTGTCTTGTTGCTATATCTAAAACAGACTCTTAAAGAAATGTATGGCTTTACTGATAATAAAATACAGCAATATTCTCCTAATGAAGCTGCAAAAGTATATGAAAGACCTCTAAATCGTAAAGGCCATGTGCGTTTTAACCCAGAAAAAGTTTTAGATTTCATTCAGTCTGAAAAATCAGAAGGTAGGCTGGATGATAAAGAACAACTTGTTCAACAATATCTTCATTTCAAACAATTAATGTTAACAATAGATCCTGCTGATGATGATGAGGAGGAGGACAATCAAAACAAGCCTACTTCATCTGTAACTTATACAGTTGTCACAAACTCTGCAGAAAAGACTGCCTCTAATGAAACAAGTGAGGGGGATACTAAACCATCCCAACCTCCTTTGGAAAAGACAAAAATTGTGATAAAAGCAAATAAATCTCCATTGCGAAGTCGGAATCCAAGGAAGTCGCCGAAAGCAGTGAAAGAGAAAGTAAAAAAGAAACACAAAAAGAAACGAAAGCGTTTACTAGACTCTGATTCAGAAGATTCCGGTAGTGATCCAGACTATGGTGATTCATCATGATGACAGGTGATTCATTACATTTGATGTCAGTGTTTTAAATTCATCATCCTGTGCTAGCACAGTAACATGGTTTACTGTGCAACAATTAGCAATTATTCGACACTTCCAGTTGCAAGTCATTATCTATGGCTAACTTTGCACGAATTAAACCATGTTGGAACAATGCCCACAAACACTTCGCAATATATTTTAACAGTGCTTTTGACTAGAATATCTGGTGAAAGGTGTGGGATTATTTATTAAATATACATCAATATAATTTTTTATCCGCAGATTGTTTAAAGATTTACAGAATATAAAAGCATTTTAAGTGATGAAATGATGTTTTTATGAAATTGTACAGTTTGCAGGCTAGTTGGGCTACAGTTTTTAAAATTTTATTTCTTTTCTACTAATCTGTTATCATTGTGAATAATACATTAAATAATATTATTACTTATTTTTCACACTGCTCTTTATATGGCTGGATCTCTTATAAAACATTACTTGCACAAACATTTTAATAATATGTAAAAGTTGAAATTGCTTCTATACTCTTCTGTAAAAGTATATATTTATGTGCAAGTATAAAAACAAAAATTATAGTTTTTAGTAGATTTCATTGAAAACTAATTTAAGATTTTCATAAAATTAAAACAGTATGACTTGTAAGTTAATTTTTAATTTTATTGAAATATAGTTAATTAGTATTTTAATTCCAACTTAATTAGGCCACTCTTGAGTAGTTAAAAAATAATCTGCCAATTTTATGTGCAGTGATGTAGTATTTTTCTGATGTACCTCTCACCAAAGAGACCTTCAGTGACACAAGTCCATATTTTTGTATATAAACTAAATACATTGTTTTTATGTTTTCAAAGTTTTTACAGTTTTTGTAAAGCTCTATAAGAAATGTCTGTTAAATTATTGACAACATATTCATTGATTGTGGTCCATTTGTTGCTAGTTTTGAACAAGCAAGAAATTAAAGGAAAAATAAAAAAATCTTTTAACAATATTTTCTTCAGCTGGATTCATCTATCTTTACATATATTTATTTTTAGTTTAATATAATGTTCACTTAAACTTCATGTTTAAAAAACTTTAAATTATACCTCTAATTTAGGCAAAAATTAATAAAAATGTATTTTTTCATTTCAAATCAGAATTTACTCAGGGTCTAAATCATTCCATTAGGTTTTCTCCTCTTTTGTTCTTAAAAACATGTTATCTATTTTAAACTGAGGTTATTTTTTAGAATTTTCATTTAATGAATCAACATACATATATTTACAAATTCATTCTTTTAAGTATAAATAAATTTTACATATATATATTTTTAAATATTGTATTTTTTTAAGAATTATATTTTCATAAGTTAAAATTCATTATACAATATGAAAATATCTGAATACATAGCCACTTTTTTAATCTTAACTTTAAATTAGGAGCTGCTGAATGGATTTTAAACTAGTCGAATAATTGTCATTCCTTTGTAAATAAAAAATGATGATACACTTAATGTCAAAAGAAATGAAATATTTAAAAAATTTCTTTGTGAAAATTATTGTTTTTATAATTTTTATTATCTTTCTTGGTTACAGATAACCAGCATGAGGAACAGTATATTTTTTCTTTTAGATTAATATTTAACCACAAAGAAGCATTTGATGTTGACAAATTGCTTATCATTTCAATTAAAATTGCGATTTCAGTGTCATTAATATTTAAATTTTCTAAACATTTAAAAAAAAACTTTCTATTTTATGAGTATTTGAGTTTATTTGAAACACATAAGTGAAATTCAAGATTCTCACAGTATGCTAGACTTCACAAGATATATATTTATTTAGTAACGTTATACCATAATAAATAAATAAGATTAAGGAAATAAATAAGATTTCTGAATTGTTTTTAATATCACCCATTTAGTTCTATCTAAAATTAACACTTTTAATTTCAAAGACTATAAGGAATTTTTTTTAATAAAAACTTGGTTAGAGAATAAAATAATTACATATTTTAAGTTTATGAGGAAAATTGCAAAATACTCACAATTTAATTTTTTTTTTATGTCTGTAGTATTTGGATACATATGAATAAATTTATTAACTCACAATACTTTTTTTATATGAAACGAGTTTTACTATTGGATTATTTTAAAATTTACCTGTTGTCTGTAAAATATTGACATTATAATTTTTAAAAGAGTTAGAAGCAAAATTTGAAAGTTTAGTATAAGATATAAATTAAACATTTGTGATGGTATATTGTAAAATACTTAACAGATGCTATTTTCCTCAGACATGAATAAATCAGTGCTGTAAAAAATAAGATTTTGTACAGATATTTTTAATAAAAAATAATTATAGCAAAAAAGAATTGCAACGATTTATTTGCAAGCAAAAACTGAAGTGTATATCAGATTATACTTTTCAAAATATCATGTAATTCTGTCCTAAGACAGAAAAATTTACTATAATTACCAAATAAAGATTATAAAAATGTATTGAAGGATAATAAGGGAAATGCTATAAATATTTTAAAAATGATATTTTCATTTGTAAGAGATTTAATATTAATGTATTCATGTCATTTATTAACATTTTCATCTTGTAATATAAAATTTTCACTATCAATGAATTTTAATTACATGCATGTGATGTATGAAAATATATTAAATATGTTTTGTGGTAAAAAGAGCATAGAATGTAATTAATTTTCCAACTATTAAGTCGAATAGTGCAATTTTGGACCCTTCTCAAATTACGAAAGCTGCATAATATTAGAAGGGTATTGTTATTCATGAAAATACTATTTATTTTCGTTTATAAAAATAACATGACCAATAACTGAATAAAATATTTTTCTTATTTAAAAATATATAATGGCATCAACATTTATAAATACTAAAAAATCCTGCTTTGTTTATTTTTCTTCAGATTTAATTAAACAGGCTAATAAAAAAAAATTTTAAGTTTACATAAAAGTTTACCTTGACTTAAAAAAGTGCTTTGTGAATTTTATAAATATCTGAAATTTTTTAAATGAGATTTCTTGTTACAATTGCTTTTTTACATTTAATATAAAAAAATTCCACTTTTTCTGTTAATTTTAAAAACAGCAGCTTTAATTTAAATGATGTGTGTAATATTAAAATTAATTACACTAAGACTATATGCTATACATGTGAAATTAACATGACAGGAAGATGCTGGAATTTGAAAGTAATTGGCTTTTTAACATATTCATTTAAAATTAAGACAGTGATAGTGACACTTATGTGTTTAAATAGAGATTTCTCATAAGTTTCTTAATCACAAATTGCATTTGTATAGCTTGACATCGTGTTTGCAAATTCTGGCTTGTTTACAGTATTACTTCCATTTTTTTTAAATAGGCAACATGCGGAATATGCATTTTGACATTTTCAATATGAACTATCATCTGGATTTATGGTTTTATGTGTTAAATGCACATCTTTTTCACATAGACAACACTTGAACAATTGCCAATATATTTCTGTTGGTTTACAGCTTGTGACTCTACCCTTTATTCAAATCTAATTAAATGTTAGATGCCAGCAGGATAATACACAATTACATAATCCTTAAGGAGAAGTAGAGTGAAGCCTGCTAGTGTAACAACCACAATATAAAAATAAAAGAAATTCTGCCACTGCTTTAACTAGTACTTTCTGTTGATCCATATCAATATAAAACATAGATCAAATGATTGCCAACCACTTGCTCATTCATAATTATTATAGTCAATGAATTATGATATCATATTGAAGATGCATAAGCAACTTGGCTGTATATAGCACATCTAATCTGTGTGCTATTATTTCTGCAAGAGATAATGGTTCTAGGTATTAATTTTTTAGGATCAATATAAGTTTGTCATTTATATTTCTTCCAAATGTAGTAATTTTAATGATCAGTACTGTATGTGGAAGGCCAGATTTAAGAAAGTTTTCATTTTTATATTAAACTTTTTTTAAAAATGAAATCCTGGAATTTTTAAAAAGCACATATGGTATATAATAGTTATAAAAAGAAAAATTCTACTTACATTATATAAAAGTAAATTAACACACTATTGGAAAAAAAAATTTTCATATGCAGTTATAACATACAATAACTAAATTAACATTATTTTAAACAATTACATGAGAAATTAATATCTCCCTTTATTAGTAAAGTAATTTACCTAATTTTTACGTGTTCATGTAATTATGTTTAGATAGCATTTGTAGGAATTGCTTGAAAATAGTATTAAAATAATTATTTAAATTATTGAAGATGCTAAAAAATTAGCAATAGTCTTGCTCCCATAAAAATCATTTATCAGCAATGAATCCAATCCTGCTTTTCCTTAAAAAAATCAGTGTTCATAAAGATCTGATCTAAGGTATCTTTATGAACACTGATTTTTATAAAGATTAGGTAAGTATGTTATAAACTTTAGTTTAGGTTCCTTTGGTACTGAGGTGTGAAAGTAAATATGTTAACTCCAGATTATCATATCTTAACCAAATAAAAGTAACAGTGACTGTCAAATATCATAGTTAAAATACTTTTTAACCATTTAGTGAGATAATTCTTTAAGTTATTTAAAGGGGGATATATAATATAAATATACTTTAAGGTAACTTATAAGATACTGTTATATTTAAACTACTTTATATAAATTTATACTGCTATGAATAATGATTTTCACAAAAAAAAATTTTCCCCATATCTAAGTACAAAAAACTCCCAATATTGTGAAAAACTTTATAAAACCAGTAATCTACAAAGAATTATTCTCCATGAATGATTAAGAAAATTTTGTGAATGATTCAACACAATGATTAAAAGTGTTTTTAACTCAATAACAATTTTAACAATTAGCTTAATAACTGTTATAATTAATATACTTGTCATAAAATAATGGTGTTATTCAATATTGTTATTAAATAAAACTAATAGTTAAAAATTTGAGCAAAATTAAATGATTAATAATTGTGACACTAAATTAGAAAGTTAATAAAGAAAACAATCATTAATTAGTAAAAGTGTGTGTGTGTGACAGACAATAAAAATTGCCCATACTTTTGCACAAACTTATCAAAATTAGTCATAGACTATGCAAAATGTAAAAATACGTAGGAAATTATCTTTTTGCAATTTATATATATACAAACAAATAAAATGTTATGTTTGTAGTTGAAATAAGAATGACTATATGGAATGAAGTGAAATATATCAGGATGTCAATATGAGTAAACTGAGTTTCTTTTTGATATTGTAAATGCTGTTCAAAATTCGCCGTTAAATAGTTTATTTCACAATGTAGTAACTTAAGCTTTTTAAATATTTCAGTGCAAAAATCTTTCTACAAAAAATAAATGTATGATTCATTTCCTCTTTTTAAAATGCCATCTATGGTTACTGCTGATAGTAGAGAAAAACTATGACAATAGATTTTTTTCTACATTTCTCAGTATTTTTATTGCGTCCTTTTAAGTTTTTGCTATTGAAATTCAAAGACAAATTGAAACATTTTGTTTACAGATTATGTTTGATTTTTAAAAGTGACATTTCATATATAAAGATGCCAAATTTAAATTAGACTTAAGAATCTATAGGACTAGATAGCAAATTCCATATTCTTTAAAATATTAACTGCAAACTAATTTATATATATATATATATATATATATATATATATATATATATATATATATATTATACTTTTACGAGGAATTAAACATATATAAATATCTTATTGTCACATTCATATATACAATCTAAAAAATGAAAATGGATAATGTTTTACTTAATAAAAATTTTATGAAACTAATATAATTATATTCCTGCTACTTGAAATAAAATGTATTTTAGTTATGATTTTAGAAACATTTGTGCATAAAAAATGTCTTATTTTCTTATCAATATATACAAAATCCATTTGATATGAAATATTCTAGCCAATGCAAATTTTAAAATATTCAAATGATTTTAGAATTTGTGTTGAATAGTAGAGTTAAAAAATAATTTGTTAAGTAAATTAAGCTTACAAAAACTGAACATCAATGATAATTTACAAATCTGACTTTCAATTTAACTAAAAATAATAAATTAATTTGACGAAGTATTTTAATTTTTAAAATAATCACACAATTAACATAGCAATGCATTTATTTTAATTATTTTTTGAATAATTATTTACATACAAATTCAGTTAATCGATGAAATTTAAGAAATGAAATTAATGTTTTAAAAATTTCCAACCAAACTAGTTCATTATTAAGTTTAAACTTTATAAAATACATTCAAGTTTTGCAAATGCAATGCAAAATTTAAAAAGCAGAATTTTAAGAGTAAATTTGAGAAAAAGAATGTTAATACTGATGTTTAATAATTTAAATACTGAGAAAGACAATAAAAAACACATCTACTTATAATTTATAGTTTATTACTTCAGTTTTTAATATATTTTCATGTCTATGTAACATTAAATTCTTCACTTTTATGGATCAAGGGCCAAACATTTTGTCTCTTCTATTTTTGACATACTTTACTAAGAATTTATTAAGTAAAGCAACATTGTTACTAAGGGATTTTTTAATGATTAACATTTAAGAGATCTATTTTAAAAACTAAACTATAAAGTCTATTCAAGAGCCCTTAGATTTAGTAATTCATACACATAAACAGTGAATTAAAATGAATTTTTTAATGAAAAAGTATAATTCATAATGAAGTAAGTAATAATGTGAGAATACAAGTGAATGCTTTTAAGTAAACAAAAAATGGACAACAAATAAATATAATACTCTTAAATCAGGTCAAATGAATAAGAGGATAGTGTTTTCAAAATTCCACTTATAGCAATAAACCTGTACCTTATGATGCTGATTTCTATCCAAGTTAAACCAAATTTTCTTCATATTTTGCATTAGTAGTTGTAATATATAAAATTCTTAAAAAGTATCTTCTTTCATACATCATTTCTAAGAAAATTAGTGAAATTTAATCAAAAGAAAAATTTTCAATATTATTAGTTATTAAGCTTTATAGTAACAATCTTCTAATAAATATCAAAATTACTATTAATTTTTTAAGTATTTAATCACCATAGAAATATAAAATGAAAATTTACTTTTTCATTAACATGATTTTTATTGGAATGTAAAAAAATTTAAATAAAATTGACTGTTATATTTATGACAAAAGTTTTGAAAAACAAACGATATTTTCTTTTTTTAAATTAATTTTGAGCACAGCTAAGCTTAAATCAAAATCCTAACAATTTAAACAATTGAAGAAAAAAAAATCAATTATTTATGCACCAGAAAGTTTATAAATCTGATTGTTGCTAGTAATGACTTAAAAAACATTTTCATATAATAAATGTTTATACCATTACATAATGTATTTCAGGTGTAATAAAATAAAATTTTATATTAAATTCTTAAAATTTATTGTTGAAAAAAAATTAAAAAGATTTTTAATTTTCTTTAATTTTAAGGAAGATTATTTGGAATTAAAAAAAAATTGAAAGCATGGAACTACTTTATAAACTGCATGAAAAATAAATTTAAAATAAGCATGCACATATAAGGATATATAAGAAATTATAAATTTTATCAATGAGATTTAGTTCTGATATCACAAATAAGGGAACTGTATTTAAGTTTTAACAAATTGGTTACTCATTTACAAGGATACTGAAATAAGCTAAACATGTTATTATATAAATAAAACATGAATTATTTTATGAAGAATAATATTTCTTATGAATATTATGAAGCCAGGTGGCTTAGTAGCAGCGTTTCACGCTCCCATGACACAGGTCCGAGGTTCGATCCTCGGGCTGGGCAAGGTTGACTCAGCCTTTCATCCCTTCAGTGGGTCGATTAACTGAGTACCAAGCATGCTTGGAAACTAAACACTGGGGAGTCTTACGTTAGGCTGACTACCTAACTGGGACATATGCTTCGCACCCCAGGACCCTTGGTCATGAAAACAGTTATGGGCATTGTAGGCCTTGGCCCACATGAGCTGTCGTGCCATGGAGTTTAGTTTTAAGAATATTATATTTCATAAAATTATTGATCATATCTTGCTTTAATTAAAAATAATTTATTACAAATTTTTAAACTATTTCCAATTTCAAAACATTTGGAAAATTTATTTCTTAACCAACTTATTTTGTAAAAAAGAATGAGTAACAATTTTTAAGCATTAAACCGCCTAAATGTTTAAATTTTCAATGAAATATTTCTAGTTCTAATGGAGGTATTTCTGGCTAAATATAATTGACATTTTTAATATGTATACAGTTTAAATTTATAAATGTAAATCTTATTATAATATTTAAAATGTCTCATTTATTCAAAATTTAAAAAGAAAAAAATATTCTAATTAAGAAATCTTCAGAATATATAGATACAACAAATATAAAATGATTTATAAAAATGCTGTCAAAATTTTACCATAATATATTTTCATGGTGATGGTAGTTTAACATAGATTTTAATATTAATGTTGATAATTTAGAACATTAAAATTAAAGAAATTTTAATGTTCTAAAAGTAATTAATTTGAAAGTTGATAATTAAGAATTATCAACTTTCCTATTATGAAGTTAATACTTTAATTCATATAAATCAATTTTCACATAAATAATAAATTTTGAAACAATTATTTTCCAAATTTTTATTTTCATATGAAATCAAAAACTTCATAGATTTCAAAGTATATACTTAGTAAATATGTAATATTTTCCTAAAAATAAATTAACATTTTTGCACTAAAATATTGAAACTAAGGTATACTTCGTACAAAGTTATTCTTCAGTTTAACTTTAGAAGGCTTGCCATATAACTGTTCAGCTCTAGCAAGAAAAGCATTAACCATTTTTCGAACCACTTCATTAAAGAAAACATGGGCTAACTGAGAATGAAGAAGCGAACGAAATTCAAAAGAAACCTAGGATTAAACACAAAAAATAAAAATAGAATTATTAACTTAAATGAATTAAGAAAACATCCAGAAAGACATTTCATAAATTATACAGAACATTAACCAATACAACAAATAGTAATTTTAAAGTTAATATATTTTAAAAATATAAAAATAATTATCCATTTATCTAATATAATTTACTTTTGTAATATCCTTAAAAAATCTTTTGACAGCACACAAAACTAAGTGTCTAATATAACTCAACATTTTTTAAATTTAAAAAAAATGTCATTTTTTCATGACAATATATTAACTACATAAATATTTTTAGTAAATTTAAAAATAAAAAGTTATAAGCAAAATTAATTTTTGTTTTGACAAAAAACTAACTACTGAATCAAATGTATTTTATACAAGCAAGTTTAAGCTGAAATCAAACAAAACAATTAAATAAAATCAAAATTTTTCAAGAGCTGTAGAAAACGTTTAGCTACTTAAGAAAATCGAATAAAATATGAGTAATTGTGCCTTTATTAAATGGTGTACAAAATAAGGAATTACTACAGTTTTTGATCTTATTTTTAAATTTGCCATATCATTTGTTAATAATATAATAAAACTACAAAATTAACAAAATAAAATGCTTAACTAATTATGATGAATTTATTTTGCACATTTTATGTCATAGCAATAAAATTAAAATGTAATTACACTCTATTTTAAATTTAATAAAACAAAACCTTGAAAATAGCTATATATATTAAGAGCACATAAAGATATTTCTTACGTAAAAATATAATGTACAAGAATTTGGATTGCCTGGGGGCCCAGGTTTGATATTCCACACAGTTTCTAAGTGGTTAAATAAGCGTCCATCTGTACAACATGCCTAGAAAAAATTTAATTCCATTTTGAAATAATATATTGTGGTGGTCTATCTTAGATTAAAGCACCATAGAAAAACTTTTGAATAAGCAATGAATGGATATCAAATTGGTTCTAAAAATGCAACTAACTTTCACTAAATGCGGTTTAGCTACTGTGACTGATGATGTGTAACGCTCAATAAGTGGTGGGAAACCAATCTCCAAGTCAGCCTTTATGTGACCAGGTCTTCGTTTGGTCACAACTGAACTAGTACACCAAGGTAAAAATTCTTTATAGTGTTCAACTCCAGCAACAACCTCATATAGTTGCTCCATTGAATATCTAAACAGAGAAAACACCTAACTAAAACAATGCTATAATCATTTAAATATTTTTTACACTGAAAATAAAGAATTTATATTGGCCTTAGAAGATCTATCTATATTTATATAACAAATGGAGTCATTTTTAAGTTTTAGAATCACTGACATAAAATTAAGTACTTTAGTACTATTATATGATGAATATTTAAATGAATTAAATAAAACAATGCTTTAATTTGTTTTCATTCTTTAATAAAAAATACTTTTTTAAATAACTATTGATAGTTTTTTGTTTTTTTTTAAATATCTGATAAGATTTCTATATTTTGTATTGATAAATGTTTTAAAGCTTTACTATTTTAAAATGCATTATTTATTTACGGCTCTTTCAGTATGAATTAAATAATAATGTTTTATGCAAAATATTAGTAAAAATGTATTTTTATATCTAAATAAATTATTTATTGAGGAAAAACTATTACAGCTTTTGTGTAATAAAATTGCCTCATTTATAAAAAAACAATTAAAAGCCTAGATATTCTATTTATAGAATATCGCAAATTGAATGAATGGATTTTTCGCACAAAATTTCTGAAACTAACTATAGTTTGAAATAATGTCATTCTCTTTAATGAGAAATTTGAATGAAAAAAATAATACTTCATATATTTACCATACACTGTTTCACCAGATAATTAAATATTTATCAATTTTGAAACTATTTATGAAACAGAAATGTTGATTTGGAACAACTTCAGTTTGATTTTTCTTAACAAATAAATAAATTTTAAATAAGAAGTATTAAACATTTATCGTAAAACATGAAAGCATCATAGGAAACAACAAATTATTTTTTAAATGTCAAAAAGTTACAATGTTTTTGAAAAGTAAAAATTTGTCTATAAGATAATCCAATGAATATAGATATTAATCTAAAAAGTAACAGGAAGAGTAGCATTCTTTATACATCAACAGTTCTCAAACTTTCCACAACTGATGAATATTAGGAAGAAAAATTTTTTATGACATACATAATTTAACAAAATGCTATCATTGAAAGTGAAGGTGATCTATTTGCATGCTAACAATGATGTTACTATAAGTCAATTCAATGAAAAAAGTATAAATAATAATTCAATATTAATAAATAGTCATCAATGCGTGATTAATGACAAATGAAATACAATATCAGTATTGTTTAAATTTTTATTAAAGACCATTTTAGATTTTAAAAATTCATTTGGATTAAAAATTCTTCTGGAAAAAAGAAATTCTCATAATTTTTTTGTAGTTCTCTTAGAATACACAGAATTTTCATATGTGCCAAAATTCAACTTTTATTCACAATTTCATCAGCCTAAATTTTTAATAGTAGTTTTTAAATTGTATCTTTAAAAATATTAAATTAAGCAAAAATACTTATTTTAAATTTTAATTGAGATTTAAAAAAAATGTTTTTGAAAATAAAACTAGAATTTAAGGAGAAAAAAAACAAGCATGATATATAGTTTTTTAATGTGTCTTCAATTCTATTATTGTAAATTCCCCAAAATTCTCAATACAAGTACAGATTTCCAAGAATTGAATTCCAGGAGTCAAATCAAAAATTTCCAGGAGGTAAAGACTTTCATGTTAAACAATTTATTTTATTTATTACTTTTATTTTTCCAATAGTTGTTCACCAATTATACATATGCAACATTTTTCAATTATATTTGTAAATAACAGAAATAAATGATTGTAAAAATTAATGAAAATATTTTTTACTTAAGTTAGAATTATATTTAAAGAGGGCTTCAAAGCTTTCAATGAATTTACTGCTATAAGAGAAAATTTTATTTTATTTAAATAATCAATATCTTTACATTACTGAATTATACATTGCATAAAATTATGAGTAATTTTGAAGTTTTTAAACATCTTCAATAGATTCATATGGATTAATTTATTGAGTATCTAATCTTATCCCTATGAATAGGTGAGTCCTTAAACACTCGGTAAACAATACTTGCAGTAACCTCAATTTCTGAAAATGAAGAACATCTGCAGCTGTAAGCCTTGTGTAGAATGTGTAAGCTGCAGCTTCTGACATTTACAATATTTGAATGCTGTTTAACAGCCATTTTAGTGAAGACATACAATATTACATCTGGACCATCCATTGATAGCTGGAATAATCTACTTGTTCCTAATTCTAAGCACTTTTCAGTTATTTTTTCAAGTAAAATATCTCTAGTTAAGTGATCTAAATAGTAATACCATGATTTAACAGCATTATTATACAAAAATATTATACAAATATCAAAAATCAAATTGGCAGTCCAATTGTTTTGTCTATAGATGGGCATTTAAATTTTCATCAAAGAGAAGCACATAATCTTTAGCATTCTTAACTTTCAAGAAGTTGGAAAAATAAGATGCAATTCAAAGAACTGTTAAATAAACACTTTTTATCACCACAACTGAATTGTTTTGCAATACAAGAACTGCAGCTGAATCCACTGTTTAGAACTTTAAGGACCATAGAATTTCAGAACATGTTTTGGATTCACATTTTTTAGCAAGAACAGTAGTAGTAAAAAAATCTTTTAAATGAGTAGATTTTTTACCAGATACAGCCTGCTGTAATGAAATAAATGTCCCCCCTCCTTTCATAAGGGATTTGATATCCTTTTTTGCAAACTAAACATCTGAGCTGTTTTTCTTTTTTTTTTCTTTTTTTTTTTTTTTTTTTTTGAATGACACAAAAGTCCAATTTTGTAAGGCTTTTTATGAATCTACTGATCAGTGAAAAGACATTCTCCACCAGGTTTATTAAATAATTTATTTCATAGATAAACAATCAAATTCACATGATTCACGCAATTTATCAGCAATTTTCACCATAAGAGGTGATGAAAGTATGTTTTACCCCAAATGCTTAATATTTAAACATTAATATTCAGTTAATTTTATAAAATGTAAAGAAAACCGAAACAAATAGAAAAAGAATAAATTAAATTCACCCACCTAATTGCACCACATGACAATTTAATTGGTGATTACTTCATTTCAAACAAATAAATCTAAATACTATATCCTTTCTAACTGTACTGGATTATCATGAAGCAATTGCGGCTGACCTGCATCTTTATTTTTTGTCAACAGTTATTAACTCAATAATCTAACATAGATCGTGCTGCCATCTAGTGGTAACACACATTAGGAGTTTATAATCTTATTTTTGCACAATTTCATTGAAAATTTTAAAATATTAAAGCAAAAAATTTATAATATTTGCTAAAAAAATAAGCAAAGGCATCTAGGTATGTAAAAATTCCAGGAGTTTCCAGCAGTTGTGCAAACCATGTTGATACTAAATTTTTAAGATCTTCTTATTCAAGTTAAAATGAGATGAAGAGCTAGTCAATAAAATGGCTACATTTTTTTTATTAAATTAAATAATTGAATTCTGTTGCAGATATGAAAATAAATAATAAAACAAGATAATATGATTATAATTAAGAGGATGTCCAGAAAAGGACTCCCTGATTTCAAAATTAAATATCTCGAAAACAAAGATTGATAGAAGAATGCTGTAAATGGTATGTTTATTGTGAAAGCTGTAAGAATTTTATACAGCAGTTTGAAATAATAGTTACAAAAGCTGCTAACAGATGGCACTGTACAGCTCATATCAGCATAAATTAATGAAATAATCGTATGAAAACATTCTTTGCAAAAAATCACAATGTTTTCAAAATGTTCACCATTGGCACTACAGAGGTGGCGCAAACGAAGAATGAAATTTGCCATCACATTTCGTAGTGTCTCAACAGAAATGGATTCACATGCCACACAGATCGCCAATTCAAGCTTGTCCAGCATGGTGGGATGCATCAGACAATGTCTTTCAATGTGCCCCACAAAAAATAGCCACAAGGAGTCAAATCCGGAGAATATGGAGGACAATCCATGCCGGCACCAGTAAATTTGGGATATTCCAAAGCAATGACTCTATTCCGGAAGTATTCAACAAGAAAGCAAAACACTTGTTTGGTACGATGTGGTCAGGCTCTATCTTGCATAAACCATTCAATACGTGGTCGATCCTCTAACACTTGCTGTGTGGTGATAAATTATTCCAAAATTGCAACGTAACATTCACTAGTGACCGTTTCTCGAATGAAAAAAGGGCCAATAATGCCTCTGCTGCATACTGCAGCCCACACATTTAGGAGAATACAGGGGTTTTGCTTCACACCAATATGGATTTTCGGAACCTCAAAATCACCAGTTCTGTTTATTCACGAATCCATTCAGGTGGAAGTGAGCTTTATCTGTAAACCAGATGCAGCCAACATCAAATCCTTCACTATCAATCATTGTGAGCATCTGATTAGCAAAGTCAATTATTTGTTGCACAGCTTGTACGGGTATGGCCTGGTGAGTTTGAATTTTGAATGGAAACATGTATAGGCTTTTTCTCAGTATTTTTTGCGTGCTGGAACGCTTCAAACCAGTCTCAGATGCAATTCTACGGACAGATGACATTGGATTTTGCTGAATAATTCCAGAAACTGTGGTGACACTTTCAGGCATAACTGCAGTTTGCTTGCAGCCAACATTCTCCACTAGATCATCTGTTAAGCTGACTGTTCGTTGAAATTTGGCAAAGAGCGTACGAATGGTTTTCGCGTCAGGTCCTTTTGGAACATTAAATCGTGCTTGAAAACTGCGCCTTGTTGCAGTAGGACTCTCTTTTAACCTGTGGTACTATAGCACCAGAAAAACGCATTGTTCAATGGAGTACATGGTTTTAATCTCTTCCTTCGGTATGCTAACCTGCTCTCACGCTTCAATAGTAGAACTGATCGCTCTGGGCTTTGGATCACTATTTATACTAGGCATTACGTATGGCGATTACAGCGCCATCTATTTGCAGCTTTTGTAACTATTATTTCAAACTACTGTAAAAAATTCTTACAGCTTTCACTATAAACATACTGCTTACTTCATTCTACTATCCATCTTTGTTTTCGAGATATTTAATTTTGAAATCTGGGAGTCCTTTTCTGGACACCCTGCATTTCAAGATGTAAACTATCAAGGTTTAGCAGGTTAGAGATATTTTAGAACAAATGGAGAAAGCATAGCTATAATCACATTTTCTCAATCCTTTTTCAGACTTAATTAAGATAAATGATTATGCCTACTTAAGTACAAATATTATGTGTTTAAGTATAAATTCTAAATTAGAATTAGAAGGGTTCTTACAAATGCTGAAGAAAAAATTTCAGGAGTTTCATGGAATCTTCAAGTGATAAAGAAAATTTTTCCACGAGAAATTAACAAGCACATGTTGAATAAATATTAGTTTATGAATTATTTTTTACCAATCATCTGTGTAAATATGGATATATAATGTTTTCCAATTTAATTTTGTTTTTAATTATATTTTTTTAATAATGATAGTTATTAAACTAAAATGGAATGGCAGACCATAGGGGGCCAAGACCTACAGTGCACAGAAATGATAGTGATTAATATTAATAAAAACTAATATGAATACATTATATATTCAGATTTAATGATTACATCAAAAGCATTTAAGTATGATTGAAATAATTTAGTTTAAAAATATGAAATTCTTTATATTAATTACTTAAATACTGTACATAACCATGAATATTTTCAGAGTTCTAAAATTTGTTTACATGGTATCTTTCTATAATACTAATTTATTATATTCTTAAAATATGTAGGAAATATCGTTTAAGAATATAATAAATTAGCGAAAACGTTATTTCTAATAAACTGAGATCTTGTGAATCTTAGGAACAAATAAGTTTTCCAAATTTATAAATAAATTTAAAACATTGACTAAAATATGAGTCACACTTCTATTTCTTTAGAGATAACTGCTGCATACGTGTGCGGTTTTGAGGAGGACACAGGTATAAATCAGCAGCAATTATAAAATGCCCACTGCAAGATAATATGGCATCATGGTTTGGAGCACCATTATGTATGATTCCAAATCACCTCTATTTTATCTTCATGCCACTATGACAGCCTAACAATACAAGGATGATGTGCTGCGGCCAGTGACACTCCCATACCTTCACAATGTGCCCAATGTCCTTTATCAGCAAGATAATGCTCGACTGCACATTACTCACATCAGCCAACATGCCATACAAGGTGTACAGCTGCTTCCCTGGCCACTGTGCTTGCCAGATCTTTCATCACTCAAACACATTTAGGATATGATGAACGCCATTTACAGACTCTGCCACAGCCTCCTTCAGAAGACACACTTTGGCAAACCATTGACAGGGAATGGAGAACTATTCCTTAGAACACCATCCGAGCACTCATCATCTTTTTGCCTAGACTTGTAACTGTGTGTATCACTATCCATTGTGGTCCTACAACCTATTGACCAGACCTTGTTCTTGATCTGTATCATACATATCATAGCAAAATACAGATAATTTATTTTTCATTGCTGTCTCTCTCTGCTTGCTGAGTTTTGTTACTTTCTGTCAACTCCTTCTTGGTGTTGCATTTTCAATGTTGACCAATGTATGTATGTATATAAAAGAAAAACGTATAATTATTACATAATTCTTATACATTGTCTCCCCAGTATATTATGAAATTACTGCTTCATAATCAAACAAGATTAATAATATGATTAAACAGTATCATACATATTAAAATACAAACAATGATTATTGATAATAATAAAAAATTAATGTTTCTTACTTGAAAATTTATTTAAAGGTTATGGAAAAATTAATTATTTTGTAATAACTACATTATAAAATCTTAAACAGTAATTAAACTAAAATTTTATTATTGAAAAGTATTTAATATTTATTTAACTAATAGCATTTATTAAATATATAACTATTTAGAAGATTAATTGATTTATAAATAAAACAATTTTTTCTATTACAATTGTTTTCAATAAAATTAATTCACATAAAAATTACTTGCTATATGATTATTCATAAAGGTTTTATGATTAATCATATACAAATTTGCATATAACATAAAAGTTTGCCATTAAATTACACTTTTAATACAAACATAAAATTTTCCCCAACTGCAGTTCAAGTTATCTTTATGAACACTATATTTTTATGAACTAGTAGCTAGTTTCCAGCTTTACACCAAGAACCCAATAATTTTAAGTCCCATTTATGAACTAAAATTTTGAAAAATCTCCTTTTTACAAAAACTTCATTTTTGACAAAAAAAAAAAAAAAAAAACTTTCTGTTCTTTTATTTTTTAACTTGATATTTAAATTTTTTATTTGATTTCCTTTTTATATACGTTTGAGAACTTGATTCAATGTTGAACAATGAAATGATGTGTGCAGGTGTTCCAGGCAATTTTGAAATAATAGTCAAAGATACATGGATATCAGACATTTGATGGGAAGGAACTGTGGTGCTAAATTTGAATCCTGTCCTCCCTATATGTAAGAACATATAAAAAGGGGAAAAAATACTCTTCTCTTTCCCTCATTTGACAACATAGAAGGGAGAAACTCATTAAAAGTTTGAGCTCTATTGTTCTGGAGTTGATTTTGTTTCATTTGAGCAATTCAATTAAAAAGTTTTGTTTGTTTAGAGGGAAACTGAGTAAGCTCCAATGAGGTTTTGTCACATTTGAAGAAATGAACATGCTTATCAGTCAAAGTAAGAAAAGAAAATTCTAAAAGAATAGGATAAAAAAAATACTAAAGATAAAAATTGGCAAAAAATATTGAATTCCAAAGAACACCCTCTAGAGAATTTTAAAAACTTGGAAAAATCCTTGAAAAAGAAAGCAGTACAAGCAAGAATACTCTCTCTCAAAAATAGTATAGAGAAGCAAAAAAATAATAATAATAACTGGAAACAGTTTTGCTTGGTTAGCTGATTTCCTTTTATATAACATCTGAGAGCTTGAGTCACCCTTAAATAATAAAGAGACAAGTGCAAGCATTCCAATCACAGTGGGTGTAAACATTTGATAAGAAAGAATTGTGATGATGAATTAGATTCCTGTCTTCCCGTACATAAGAGCATAGAGAGGGAGAAAACTTTAAAATTTTGAACAAGGTTGTTTAGTAGTTTGTTTCATTTTATTTGAACAGCTCAATTTATTGTTTTGTTTGTTGAGATAGAGGTTGAACAGTTTCATCGAGGATTTCTTTCAGTTCAAGAAATGTGAGCATGTATCAGTTATAGTTAAAAAATATAATTCAAAAGTACCTGAAAATTATTAAATAAGACAAAAATTCCCAAAACTGTATGAAATTCCAAAGAACAGCCTCTTGATAACTTTAAAATCTTGGAATAAAATTGATAAAAAAAAGTGAAACAAAGAATTAGTGTTATTTACAGCGAACAGGAATGGAACAAAAAAACTGTCTCTCATAAAAAATACTAAAAAACTGCTTTTCATAAGAAAATGTTAAAATAAGTTAAAAAAATCTTCAGAAACTACCAGTTACATATCATGCAAACATCAAAACCTGGATGACTGGGAGTAGTTACAAAAATTGGCTGAAAGACTTAAATTGACGTTTTTATTGTAGAATCACGAAGTTTTACTAATTACAGATAACTGCACACTCACTATCTCGATCATGGATTTTGAATTGATTTGTGGGAGATTTCTCCTGTTTAATCTAACTTCTGTCTTACAGTCCATAAATCAGGACACAATCAACAGCTTGTAGGTCAAATATCATCGGGAACTTTTGCAAATAGCGATTATGGGTTTGGAATTGGAGCACCCTTATGAAATTGACCTTCTAAGAGCAATGTATTTGCCAAATCAATGTTCAGAATGATAAAGAAAAGACAATATCAAGAACATTTAAAAATACACGCTTCATTAAAGAAATCATTTCTGTAGAAGACCAAGTTAATTTACTTTATGACTTGAGCAAAGAAGAGTCATTCATGCATCAGCTCTAACAAAAAATTCCTTTGCTGGTTGAAATTTCTTTTGGGGATTTTTTAATGTACTCACAAGCGATATGTACAGAAGAAATTATAGAGAAAATAATAAATGAGAACAAAAAAGAGTTTTCAGATAGTGAACACGAAAAAAATTATGTAGAGCAAAAAATGTCTGCAAAACAAACAGCTGAATTTCTAACAGGGCTAAGGTACTTTATTGTGGAAAAAAAATTGTTAAATTCTATAAATAAAATAAATAAAAAAAATTGGTAAAAAATTTATTTTTAAAAATGTAGTTTTTAACAAAAAAAGATAAAATGATTACTTCGCCTGATTTTTTATCAGTAAAATGAAAGTGTTAAGTTTGAATCTTAACTTACAAGTGTTTTTTTATAATGCATTTTAAATAATTTTTTATAATAGATTTTATTTATGAAGAAAAAGTAGCTTTGTAAGAAAACAACTTTAATAACCTAATGCATTATTTTTCCATTTTACAAACTATTTGATTGGTCTCTACAAGTTTGTAAAAATTAACATCTTCTGTATTAAAATACACAAAAAATGTTAGACTTAATTATTATTTTTAACTGATCTTGCTAAAATATTTTAACTCTTCAGATCAGTATTAGCTTTACAAAACAATGTTTTTCATAAATTATTTCAATAAAAAATTTATTTATTGTAAGTTTTTAATCAAATGTATTTTGATATGAATTTTTGAATAAATCTTCTAAATCTATGATCTAAAGAATTGATGCAAAAATTAGTCGGGGATGTTATTTAAAATAATAATTTAATAGAATGTATATTTACCCAAGAACTCTTTTCTCTGAATATTCCTTGCGTTTACTTCCAAGTGGGCTAGGAAGTGAAAACAAATTCCTTTTATTATAAGCATTGATATCATCTATTGTGTAAGATGGCTTTTTTAAAAGTCCCCCATGTTGGACACTTTTTATGCATATAGCTCTGAAAAAACTGAAAAAGACAAAATATTATAACTAGGAAATCAAAGCTAAACATTAGTTATTTAATACATACACATAATTAACAGTAAGTTTAAATCTATGAAAATCAATAATTAAAACAAATTTTATTGAAAATTGAATTGAAAATTTTTGTTACCAATAGATTTATTGATATGTTTTTGATATTTTATGACGTCATGAAATTATAAATACTAGGGTTACCAAAATATATATAGAATTTCCTACATAATTCATATAGGTCTCCAACTCTATGATGTAAAAAACCAAGTTGCCAGACAAACAAGAAAATCTGCTGAAAAAATCGCCTAACTCAGAATTGGGTGTGCTGGATTATATGACATATTTGCCAATGATATAATACTCCAAGGAAACATTACAGAAAATCCGTTTTTCATGATTGAACACCTATGTTATGAATTCTATTGTTTCTCAACTGTTGGTGTTGATTTTTACTGTTTACCATGTCTTATGTGCTTTTGTCCTTTTTTGTTAGGCATAAATTTCACTATAATCAAATATCAAAAAGCTTCCAATAAATTTATTCCAAACATGAAAATTCTTTAATGAAAAAATTTAATTTTTCACTGCTAATTTTATTATTATTATTATTTTTTTTTTTGATATCAAGAATATAATTTAACAAACAATCCTTCAAAATGAAAAAGTATCATATCATTAAGTAATGAAAGTTTACTACTGCAAACATTAATTATTAAATAATAAATCAGAATAATTCATCAAATTATACAGAAATACATCATGAGATAGACTTCAATCTTTCATTCAGATATGCAATCAATAATTACCTTATGCATTTCTAAGCAATCTTAATTTCACTATGCGATCTCATATATTACAAGCATTTAAGAAACTGACACGGTAAAAAAATTTTCAAAATTTTTGACATAAAACTTAACAGTGTTCAACTTAATCACAATAATATGAGTAATACTAAAATAAGAGAAATATTTGGGGTATTGATGAAATTTTATTTTCATGGTGAAAGAAAGTTACTATGCGATTGATGTATGATAGCACTAGCCAATTGCTTATTCAATAAATAGAAAGAATAATATAACAGAGATTTTGCTGAAAAAATAATAAATGATCGATTCAAAATAATTATAATTCTTAACTTAATTTTTTCAATCATTTGATCAATAATTATTAAATGAGGTAATTATTTTTATCCATAATATTTAAATTTGCAATTCGTAAAAAAAATGACATACTATTAGAAACATATGTTTGATTATAAATAATTACATCATTATAATACATTTATAAAATTTTAATCAATTCTAATAAATGCGTATTAAAAGTTTGACGTAATACTTACCATTGATTTACACATTTTTTTCTTCCACTATTACTTAATAAGAATAATGAATTGTTTGCCAATGTGAGAATAAATCTGCGAGCCATTACATGCTCAGTTCAATGATTTTAATCAGAATATTTTATGCTTACTTTATAGAAGTATTTCTACTGTATATGTTAGGTTGAACAAATACTCAATTTTGACATTGGTTTAAGATTAATGAAATTTGACGAACATTCTGCATTGGTTGTTTTGATTTCGAAACTTAAGGTCTTAATGAAAGTGAAAGTGTTTTTTTAATTACACACTCTTATAGTTTTCTTGCAGAAAAAATTATAATATATATATTATTTTTTACAGTGTCACTAAATGAAGTATTCCACAGCTATAAATAAATTTAAATGAAATTTAAAATTGACATTCATATGATTTAAATTGTGAATTACAATTTGTTAATCGAAATCGATATTGCCGAATAGTTTCAATTTCAAGTTTACAACATGGTTGTTCCTGATCTGCAGAAATTCCGATAAGAAAGTTCCTGATACCTTAATATGAATTTAGAATGAGTTTATGAGATTGCTTAACTGTAAGCATTTTCATATACAACTTCAGTAAAATATTTTTAAGTTTCATATTTTACTTATAAACTAGAAACATTTATTATCCTCTTAGAGGAATTTCCTTCATTGAGAAGGAAAATTTCTGTTATATAATTTATATTATTGATTATATATATCGTCATTCACTATCGAATCTAAATATTTGATAAATTCCGAATCTTTAAATTAATTGTATAACGCTGAGTTCTTGTAAATTTTTTGTTGATTGATTAAGAATACAGTTAAATGCTTCACTTAAAACAAAAAACAGCCTATTTAATATATATCATGCTAAATAATAGAGTTTTTAAATTTTAGTTTTATAGCAACTGAGTGCTAAATGATATAGTACTTATAATTCTATTACTTAATGCCAAACTGATAGCAAAATGATTTGATCTGTTTGTTCAATTCTGCTTATATTTATTAATTAAACTATTCTGATTAAATTGACTGTATTTCCAAATGTTTTCTTAATTCTTGACAATTATGTAAACAAAATTATGAAACTCATTTCTGATTGGTAAGAATTTGTTCATTATGTAAAATGTATGTTATTTATGTATGTTCATTAAGTATGTTATTTATGTAAAACATTTTTTAGTGGTACTTTAAAATTTAATGTATTAATAATTGCTCATAAAATATTTTGGACTAAAAATAATTATTTTCCATTTGTAAATTGAATAAAATTTCAAGAAAAACATTTAAGATATAATTTACTTATAACAATCAATTTAAAATTTTATCAATTTTTAAAATTCAACCCATTAACATTATTTATTCATAAATATATTTTTTCAGAATGGAATTTCTTAAAAAAATTTTATCAATAATTAATTCAACATCTAAATGCTAAAATATATTAAATGAAGTGTTTGAAAAATTTGGTTGTATTACTTCAACTTACCATTGAAGTAAATTACAATTTTTTCTCACCAAATGCTTTGAAAATCTTTTGTCAAATGAAATATGGAATTAATGTTGATTGGAATAATATATATTATAAATATTACAATATTGAATATTTCTTTTAAATTTTCTACTAGAGTTAGAGCTTACAATAAAAAAATTAATTTTTTGCAATTTACAAGATTATATATTCAGCAATACAATATAGCAAACTATGAAAAACTAAAAACTTCTTATTTTGTGGTTAATGAAGATGTTATAATTTTTATATAATATTTGCTTTTTAATCAAATGAACAGTGGTATGGACCTTAACATATCTTATGTAATATTGATAAACAAGATTTAATAATTTTGCAATGCCATTAAATCAATAACATAAATAACATTCTATTATACTTACATATTATAATCTTTGTGATGAGAAAGAAAAACACAATATTACTGTTATATATATTTGTGTTGTCTTATTTAACCTTTTCGTCCAAGTGGTGAAAGTGAGTATCTCAGAAGACAGCTATGGTACAGTAGTTGTGTGATGGATTTTTTCCCCTTTTCAAGCACTTAACTTTTTTCCACTCAAATTTCTTTGAGCAGTTGAGGGAGATTTAATTGCTACTCCTTTGTGTCTGAAAGTCATAAAAACTGGGTAATACTCACAGCAGAGAATTTTGTCAAAAATCGGATTTATTGGCTCTTTTTTAAAAGAAAAGTATATTCATCCTCACTTTAGCATATATTATAACCAGTTACTCTTTCAGTCACCTAAAAAAATATTTTTGATGGCTTGAAGTCATAAGGGTTTGACTGTTGAAAAAATGAAAAAGTTATTGGATGAATTAGAAGAAAATTTTGCTGTCATAACGATTCTGATTGCTGTGTTTGATTCTAAATTAATAGTTTTTTATGACTGCATGCAGATTCTCCATATCATTCAATTTTGATTAATGTAAAACTAAAACAAATGAGAAATTTATAATTTTTAAATTTACAAGAGACTTAAATATTTTTAAAGAAATGATTTAATTGATGAACTTGAATTATTTAATTTGATTTTCAGAAGGTATTGTAAATTTTATTGCAGATGAAACAAATAGCTATGTTTCACATGTATCGGATATAAAACTATTGGTTTATAAGCCCAGTGGCTTAGTGGTAGCATTTTACCCTCCCATGGCTAAAGTCTGAGGTTCGATCCTCGGGTTGGACAAGGTTGATTTAGCTTTTCATCATTTCAGTGGTATAATAAAATGAGTACCAAGCATGCTTGGGAACTAAACAATGGGGATTTTACATTAGGCTGGCAATCTAATTAGGACATGTTTTGCATTAGGCAGGGCTGTTCAGTCAGGAAAACAAGTGGGCATTATAGGCTTTGGCCCGCATGGGCTGTTGTGCCAAGAGTTTAGTTTTTTTTTACATATTGGTGTATATATATATATAGTCTTTTTGTTATAGCATACATTCTTACGCATGTAATATTTTTATTTGTACTTGTCATAAAAAATTAATCATAGTTCTTTTGATAATATTTATCCATCGATTGTGTTTTCGAACTATACAATTTCATATTTATGAGAGTTTGAGATTCTCACTATTGATCTTGTCCACTACTGAACAATGAAAACTAAATGTTTCAATTCTCTTTTTATCCTGCATACATGTATTTGGGAAAAGAAGTAGACAACTTTCTGGGTTTCTTTCTTGTGACATTTAAATAAGGCTATTTGCTAATGGACATATTACAGGTCGACCTTGTACTTTTTTTTGTTTCACAATTAGAACATGTAAATAAAAATGAATAGAGATAAAACTTAAAATGAAAGTATTTCCAATCATAAAATGTTGTGTGATGTATATTGTAAGTTACTTTATAGTTGTCAGTAACTTAAACTTCTGCATAAAATTAAAATAAGCATAAATTCGGTTTTTTTTAAAAATAATTTAATAAGCATTTCCTTATGCAAAATTTAAAACACGAAAGATAAGAATTTATATTTAGTATTACAATAATGTTTTCTTCTTTCTTTATAAGAATTTTATTGAAATATTTTCTGAGATTTATAAAGTACATTTTGGGATTTACTTTGTGAATGAACAATTTTTAAGGGTTCAGTCATAAAAAATAAACAGAATTTTTTTATAATATATTATATAACAGAAGCAATTTTATAAACAATTAACCTGAATACTATGCATCAAATTAGTTCAACTCAAAACTAATCTCTCAAATTCATTGCTTAAAATGTTTGTTGCTGCTTAGTCACAGGAGCACAGAAAGGAAAATTCCAGTTTTAAGCCTTTTTCCTCAAAAATAAAAGAGCATATACATTAATCTGTTGAATATAGAAAATAATTATAACATAAAATATTTATAACAAGTGAAAACAAAAATCATTAATATTGCTAACATACAGATTATAATCTATTTTAAATAAAGCTTCGGTAATTTACATATATTCTTTTATTAACAAAAAAATTTTTTATTTGTTCAAAATATCTTTTGTTAGATTTTTTTAACACCAATATGCTGTTTTAAGGAATCTTTTTGAATTTATTCAATTAGTTTCTTGTTTATCATTTTTCTTATAGCCAATTACATTTCATTACTTTAAAATAATCTGCTATTTTAATGTGTAGTTTAATGGCTAAGAATCAAATAAATTATGGAAACTTATCATGTAATTATTTTAAATAATAAGTTCGGAAAATACTCTTTAATAAATTAATATATAATATGCTACATTTTATGAAACATACTACATCTGCTTCACATACTCAAATATGTATTTGAAAGTTTTTCTAATGTTTATAAATCTGGTTATATATGTTAAACAACAAATGCAAAAATTGATAATTATAGTCTTTATGGTAAACCAGGGCAGGATGGATATAAAACTCAAAATATAAAGATCCATTGTGGTGAAATCTTTGCACTTAAGGGGGTAAAAATGACCCTCTCCTTTCTGTGATAAGAAATGTCTTCTTACACCACTGTAAGAGCAATTTTTTTAAAAAGTGACACAGGACTCAAAAGATTTACATTTTAAAAACTACTAAAAAATAATAAAAAAATTTCATTGTAATTTTATAAACTATATAACTGTCATTTATTGACAAAATTTATTTAAACGCAAATTTTATTTCTGACAAAAATTGCTTAGCAATCGCTTTAATGATTGATTGTGGTGATATAATGGAATAGTACTGTATTTTCCTGTAGTCAGCGGATTATGTGTTTAAAAAAGCTTCAAATTTCGTTGTGTGCATTATATACCACCGCGGATAATCTGATAAAAAAACATTCTCAATCAGAAAAGCTTACAAAGTTTTGAAAGAAATGCCATTTATCTTTTGTAACATAAATAACAGATTGTGCCACAGCTTGAGAGACTTATTTTATTAATTAGCATATTCTTCAATTATATTTAAGAAGGAATTCTGTTCCTTGGAATGATATTACAGTTGCAACTGGCTAACGTCATTTTGCAATCTGTCATAACCGGAGGTTTTTCACTCTGGAAGCATTAAAATTCTTATATCGTTATATGGAAGTGAAAACATTTAAGTTAAACAACAAATTTTAAACTAAAACCTATAGGGAAGGCAAATAAAAAAATGTTGACAAACTGCGGTACAAAAGAAAAAAATGTATCTAATGTGCAGTTTGAAAATAATCCATTTTATTCATTTAATTAAAAATGAAACAAATATATTTTATTTTTAAAATATATCTAACCTCATTTTAAAAGTTATTAAAAACTGAAAATCGATAAGTTTTACTAAAATCTTCACATATCTTGATCAATGCTACGCTTTCATCTCAGTTTATCACACTTTGCATTGATGTAGATCCAAACAGATCTTTTTCTTTATAAATATTTTTTCTGTTAAATTTATTCTATTTTTAATAATAATGTTTGTTTTTTTTTAAATTTTATTTGGCACCAAATTATTAGCAGTATAAATTTTCGACGGGAAAATTTCCATATACTATATGCTGTTGTAGATAACACGCCGTTGTGGATTATGTACAGGAAAAATGTTGTAAACCAGGGCAGGATGGATATAAAACTCAAAATATAAAGATCCATTGTGGTGAAATCTTTGCACTTAAGGGGGTAAAAATGACCCTCTCCTTTCTGTGATAAGAAATGTCTTCTTACACCACTGTATAAGCAATTTTTTTAAAAAGTGACACAGGACTCAAAAGATTTACATTTTAAAAACTACTAAAAAATAATAAAAAAATTTCATTGTAATTTTATAAACTATATAACTGTCATTTATTGACAAAATTTATTTAAACGCAAATTTTATTTCTGACAAAAATTATTGTATATAAATAAATAACAATATTGGTATTTAACATTTCTCATAATAATTTCAGATACTTTTCCACAATACCAAAGAAATAGCATATTTCTTGTGAAGAAGCGAAAATAATATAACATAGATACGATAATTTTACTGGCTCAGAATTTGATTTTAAATCAAATATATTTTAAATAAAAAATTTTCTGCAAACATCGACTAAAAAGTTATAAATAATGGTAATCAAATTGAATACTGAACAAAGCTAAAGCTAGTTGGTGCAAATAATTGCTTAGTGATAATTTTGTCGATTAAAAGGAGCATTACAGTCACAAATCACCAATGGAAAAAGCAGCCAAATACAGCAAGATTTTATTTTGTTTCATTGAAGAAAGGTGCTATTATATTATGCTTACACACAAAAAAAGCAGCCAAATCTGCAAAAATATCTATCTAGTAAGATTGCCAATGAGATTGCTAAACAGTGTCCTCTAGAAATAAGTATTGGTGTTTAAATAAGTTTTGTCAATAAGTTATAATTATTTAGTTTATAAAATGTTTGTATTATATTTTAGTAGTTTCTAAAAACATAAACCTTTTTAAACAATACACGATGTATGCAAATGGAATATTTACTACAGTAATCTACATTTTTTTTCTCCAGTTATAATGATTATCGTATGGGGCTGTAATGGAAAATATCTAATTTGCTTGTAACAAATCATTATTATACATGTACTTCGAGAATTTTATAATATCCATCTAGTAAGATGTTTAATGCATGAAATATTAACTGCATGTTTGAGCCAATTCATATTTATTATTATATTAATTCATTATTTAAATTAATACAATTTTGCTGCTAGAGAAAAATGACTGCAACTGTATTACATTACAAATATTTGGTTAAAAAATAATTATGTAATTAGCAGTTTATATATATAATGTTGAATTTAAAATAAATATAAATTGAGAATAAAAATGAAATTTTTGTTTGCTTGTGAGATTATAATCTGGACATTTTTAGAACAGAAGATATAAATTCAAACACCTTTTAATATTGGTAGTGAAAATGCATTATTATATTCCAAGTATTAAAGATAACATGAAATATATACTTAACACTGAGTGTATTAGAAAGCTGTCAATTTATAGAAAATTTATTTAATATAAATCACCAGTTATTCCAGAATTAATGTGTAATCAATTCATATGTACACATAAAATTTTAAATTTATATCCATTGAACAGCAAAAATTGTTATTTAAGTATATGTATTCTTTCAGTACATACATAATAAATTATAACATTTTTTATTATTTTAATGGAAACTAGTATATTTGTATATGAGTATTAAAATGAAACTTAATTACTTACATAATTTTATACTAATAAAAATATTATACAGCATTATGGATGGAGAAAATGAAAGTCAGGATGAGGACTCCAATCATAAAAGAAGTTCTGGATTTTGGTTGAAGAAAAAAACATCAGATGGTATTGAACTTACTGTAACTTTTTTTTTAGATTCTGCTTCTGATACATTTCTTTTTAAAATTTAATTATGACTGTTAAATCAGTACTTCTCTAAAGTTATTTTTTTATTAATTCTTGTTAATTTATAATTGTCCACTCTAATAAAAATTCTATACAAAATTTTAGTTTGAGATCTTGAGACTAATCATTTGTCAATAAAAGAAACAAAATTTGTTCATATTAATAGCTGTTTTACTATCTTTTTTTTAATGAAATTTCTTCAAAAATAAGTTTTCATTTTAATGTTATGAAAGTTAAATCTCAAAGCATCTTTTAATATTAGTAATTGGTTTATTTATTGTAATATTTTTAAAGGATATAAAAAGAGGAATTTGATTTTAAAAAAAATTGTCCTTTTAAAAACTTGCTTGTGTGTCTATGTGATGTATGTTTGTTTTAAAACTTGCTTAAAGCAAGGCTCATTTTTATTTACTTATCTAAATTTTGCCTTTATAGAAATGTGTGATAGAATCATTTGTCCTTATTCTTTATGTATGTAAGAAATAAAATGAAGCATATTTGTAAATATCATCAATATTTGAAAAAGTATAAAATTTGGTCACAAAATGTAATATTTGATGGCAAGAAATGATTAAATTTTTGTAATTAAGATTCACGTCAAAGTATAAGTCATTTTATTAAGTTAGTAAATCTTATAATACTTTGAATAATAGATTACAAGATAATGAATATTATATAACAAATATAATTCATGAAATAGTTTTGAGTTTTTATAATTCATTTTGAATTTTTTTCTTCATTTGTGACAGAAAACCCTAGAAAGGGCCATGTCCTTTTGAACTAGATAGTCCAATTAAAAACTGGACTCTTAATTCTTAATTTTGGTGACTAAAGAATCCTCCACTATTAAACTTAGATTTAGTTTTCCTTGCATTACAATGCCTTGCTAAGAAAATTTCTTGTTGCAAATATTGTTTATAACTCACCAAATCCAATTGTGATTACTCATTTCAATGTAATAAACATTGATCTAATACTAAATGTTAGAAGCTAGAGCTCTTTATGCAGTTAGTGTTGTATTTCCTATGACAAATAATAATTTTTCTGAATTCCGCAAAACACCTCAAGACTCCAAGACAATTGTCTTATTTTATGTGGGATATGAGTGTTTTTGATCAAGTGGGACAAAAGTTTGGGTTCTAAGAATACATGAGAAAGGCCACAAAAAGGGTCGAGAGAGGACCTAATGGAGTGAGGTTCTACAGTGTAAACCAAAAAACCCATAGATAAAGCACATAAAAAAGGCTATCCCTTTTTAGTCTTTAATTATTTTGTCAAGATTTAAGGTAATTTACAATCACGTGAAGTGCCCCATAAACTTAATGAAATACTTTTTTAAAAGCAGCTCTCTACGCATGTACAGAGGTTGAAGGTCAGATTCAAAAAGTTGTTCATCTCCTCAGGGCAACTATTGTCCATTCCCATAACAATCCTGTCAGCACTCAATTGAACTCTTTCCAATTGCTTAAGATTCATTGCTAAAGCACAGGAAAAGATCTGACATCCCTATTTTAAGATCAGTCTGACTTAAGAGATGAAAGTACTTTATTTAACCATAATATATCTTAATGTATTTGTTTTAAAATTATATTTTCTACACATCGTATTGAAATATATATTAATACCCCTTTCTGTGAACCAAAATTGTAGTTATATAATTAGCACCCAGACTTTCATTTATGTTTACGCTATTAAATGAAATTATAGTTCAGAATCTATTTTAATTTTTATGTCCCATTTAAATTAACTTACAAAAATGTAGCTGAGTAACAAACAAAGCATACCTATTTTTATTTTAAAAAAATTAATAATGTTTAGTTGGATGGTATTTTTTTAATCATATTTATATTTTTTATGCAAAAATCTTTCTAAGCTAACACATTAATTTAATTATGAAAAATTATCAAATTAAAGTTTAAACTTTAATGTTATGCATTTTATGTAAAAAGTAAGTTCATTGTAAAACTTTTGGAAAACTACTCCAAACGCTCCTGGTTAATTGTTGAAAATATAATATATTGCAGGTCACACATAATTATATAAATTTCTCTTAAAATAATTTAATATGACATTTTTAATATTCTATTTTTTAAAATATTTTATTCAAACATTCGCTAGTTGAAAAAATTATTTTTAAAATTTTTTTAAATGTCTATGCTATGTAAACTATAGTTAAAATATTTTTATGAGTTTAATTTATATTTATATTGATTAGGAAGTAATTAAATTTTCATTATATACATTTATACTACAGTAAATAATTTTAAGTAAACAATAAATGCAAGACATCAGGCTTCATATAAATATATTATAATATTTAGTAGAATATAAATGTAGTCATAAAACTTATGTAAATAAATGCTAAAATAAATATTTAAATTTTTGTTCTATTGAACATTGACTGTTTGTGATTACAGAATCTCTTTTCTTTATTAAATTGATATGCATTTACACAAAACATATATTTGTTGCTTTAAAACTAAAACCTTTTGTGTGTGAACAGTTTTGATAAAATTAAAAGCTCTTGCGTTTAAAAAGAATTTTATTCTGTATATTTTTATAATTCATGTCTAATCATTAATTAAACTATTTTGATTGTTGAAATAAATTAATCTTCCTCAAACATAATAATATGTACTTATTATTTTTTTATATTCTTAAAATTTTTATATGTTTGTTAGGAGAATTTTTTTATTTGTAGTATTTAAATATTAGTTTCTTGAATCATACAAAATATATTTCATAGATTTTTTTATTCTCACATTTTTTATGAAGTAGATATCTCTTGGATAATGTTTTATCTTTTCTTTTTAGTTTATAATATTGACTCTAAATTATATGTTTTCAAGTTTTATCTGAAATATCAAAGAAACAAGTTATTCTCATAGGCTGTTTATGTGAATATTTGTCGTTTTAAACTATATTGTTAAAGTACATGTTTATAATGTAACTGTTTATTGCATGTGTAAAATGAACTTAAGACTTGAATGTTAAAATAATTATAAATTTCAGAGCTATTTAGTAAGCCATAGAGTTTTCTTTCAATCATCAGTTGTTTTTGTAATTTTCTGGAAGATACACTGAAGAAATTTTTCTTTAAATGTGTCATTTACTTTTATCAGAATCATTATTTTTCACTTAAATCTTGCATAACTTATTTTTATTTTAATCAGATTGGAAATTTATTCATAATTTGTTACATTTCATATTTATATTTAATAATTAAATTTGCTCAATTAATTATAAACATAAATGATTTTACTTAAATCCCTTTGCTAGATTTTTCTCACTTAAAATTATAACTTTCTACTAGACAATTCATGGAACTTGTTATTCATTCATGAGATACCAAATCTGAATCATTGATATATAATTGAGAATAAAAGTGCTTGTCATACTTTTGTTTTTAACTGGATAAAATTTTATTTCCTTCAGTTCCTTTTTTTCCCATTTTGTCATTGTCATTTGCCTTATTAAAAATTAAATTAAGCTACCTGTTTCTGATACTTACTATCAAGTTATTGCATGATTTTTTATATGAAACATTAGTGTGAAAACATTAGTTTTATCATAAAATATGAGAATAATATCAGTTGTACAATTATGGAAATTTATTTGTATCACTTATTGTGTGTATGTGTAACAATTCTTCATATCTTTTTGAAATTTTAATTGAGGTTATTTGTCATAGAAAGGAATTAATTTAATCAAGAAAGAGGATTTATTTAAATAATTAAATTGATGTCTAAGTGAGAGGTGATCTCATTTTCAGGATTTGAGTGATTTTTTAAGTTATATTAACTAGTTTGCTCCTATAAAAGTAATTTTGTATTAAATAATATTTTTCTTACAGTTCAACATTTATCTATTGTATAAGAATAAATATTTATAAGAACTTTATATTCCTATGTCTACATAATGCACATCAGATACATTAAATCCTGATTGCTATAAGTATTTTTGTTGTTCAGTTGATAAGCAATATATATTTAGAAGTCAGAACAATATATATGTTAAAAATTTCATTAATTATTTAAAGAAGGGTTCAGTATATATATGAAGATCTTAAATAAATCATTGATTAAATTACATCTTTTGATCTTTTATACAAATTTATTATTTTTAAATTTTTAAGTACATTAATTACTATTTCTGTTCTTTATTATTTATTATATTGATTAATTTTGTAATAATCTTTTATATTATTAAATATGGAAAACTTAAAAAATACAGGATTGTAAATATCAGATAAAAGCTGAATTTCAAAATAGCTTGGAAAATTTTTTTCTTGATCAACAAAAATAATGGTGTGAAAGAATTTCAAATTTCATAAATCAACTAACAAGTGAAATTCTCTATCAACATCAAAAGCTTTAACCTTAACCCCTGATGACATTTCATATTTGTGTAGGCATCCATCCTCTTTTTCACAGCATGAACGTTTTTGCAGAATAATCAATAGTTGATTCAAAGAAGATCAATTCCTGTAGCAATGAATTTTCTAGAGTCCCAGTCATTCCAAACTGGAAGGTGAATGATTAGCAGTCTCAATATGTTTGTAGTCTGTATGTTTGATTCCCACCTTTGGATTGAATGTTGTTAGTACTTCAGAATTCAGTTAAAAGCTGAAGGCCCCACTCAATTTGTCTCTTGTCTGGAAAAATAGCTGTAGGGGGATAATAAAATTTAATTCAAGTTAACTACCACTAAATAAAACATAAATTTGAGAAAAATCAAATTAAGATGTAAAAGATTACAATAATAGTATTTTTCCTTTAATTTATTAACTGTAAATAAAACTCCTTTGAAAAATAATTTATGAAATAAAAAAACTTATAAAGAATTTTTTTAGGAATATTCATGCTATCTAAACTTTCATGATATTAATTTAACATCTTATAATGTATTTAAACAGTTTTAATTTTTTTGTTTTCTTGTCTACTTTTGTGAAAACTAAAGAAAATTTACTATAAGATATGTTTATTTGTTTTTACCTTCTAATGGAAAAAAATGTTTAATTTTATTTAACATATTTTTAAAGATTTTCACTTGTTTTTAAATTTCTAATTAAAATTAACTTCTAGTTAATTAACTAATTATAGAAATTTGTATACAATGTTTTTTATTTTATTTAGTAGTCTATAATTTAATTCTTTCTTTGTTTGCCGAATAAAGATAGTTTCTTTGCATTTTTCTGAATACCAGCAAATGCTTTAAAATTTTAGTTTTAAGGTTACAAACTTTTTATATAAAGCTAGAGGTATAGTAGAAGTCTGCATTAGTAATCTACCTTAAAAATGCATTTTTAACCCAAAACATATTAGATGGAAATTTTATATGTAACATAAATGAACTATAACCTACAACTTTTTTTTTCACTGATAAAATGCTTGATATTGAAATATTGGTGTTTTACTTTTTATTGTACTTTTATTACTTAAGTATTTACTTTAAATAACTTTTCTATGTTTTAATAGTAAGTATTTACCAGAGTGCTGAGAATATCATGCCTGAAATGAATGATGTACGCAAGAATAGTAAGATATATCCATCTTTGCCAAAAGAAGCAGCAGAAATACAAACTCCTAACAGCTGGAAGTCTGAAAGTTTGGCAAGCTGTCCATCAACTACTACTCCAACCAAAATTGAAACTTTAGTTTTACGCAGTGCTGGAAAGTACGCAAAAAGTCATGAATGCATTAAATTAGATTATCTGAATTCTGGAAAACTTGATGGAATTGATAGTTCATCTTTGTTATCAATTGTAAGCATTTAAAATGGCATTTATTTGTACTGTTAATTTTAAAGTGCAGAATTAATGTGTATAAACTGACTGTAAAATAATGTAATTCTAGGACTAAAATTGAAAATAAAACAGAAATTGAAATCATGTGAATAAAATAAAGTATACTTCATGTAAAAAGTTTGCAATAATAAATCAATGTAGTTATTTTTTGTATCTAATGCAGCATTTTATGCCATCATATTTTGTCTATAATACATTGTCTGAATATACAATATATTGTTCACTGTCTCTGTAAATGTAAATGCACATAAGCTATTGAAAATCGTTTTAATTTCATTTAACTGAAAAATGTCAACTCTTATTTTAAGTGGTTTCTCTCATATTCCCGTGTGTCTAGTTCTTATTAATGGATTCATACACCTACAATTCAGGTTTTTTCTAATGCTGCAATTTCCTGAGCATATTCTATAGTTACTTTATTCATTAATAAGGGCTCCACTAATTTTTCATGTTATGTAAAAATATAAATACTTAGTAAATTGTAATGTAATTAGAATATCTTAATATGTTGAAACAAAAATATTAATCTTGTTGATTGTATATATAGTTCACTACTAATATTTTTGCATCCTGCAATTTAAAGAGAAATTTAAAAATCTATTATTTAAAAAAGTTACCAGGGGTTCATTAATAGTTGAACCACTCTCTCCTGAATAAAAAGTTGGCGTTTTAATATAAATATTGTTGAATGATTGGAGAGGAACATTTCCTTTCCAATTCAATACTTACAATAGGGAAATAATCAACACAAACAATAGGGGAATTCATTACTGGGCACTATTTAGAAACAACTTCTTATGATGAGGCTTTTTTAACAAGACCCTGTATGTAGAAAAAGCCACAAGAATGAGGGAACAATGCAATGTATTGTATGTGAATGTGATGCCTGTGTCTACTCAATTGGCTATTTTAGATATTCTTGATGCTAAATAATTGCACCTAATCTCCACCAGGGATTTTTTGGCATCATAAACAAAATAGAAGGCCTTTACTGATGGAGCTATGTTATTTTTGATTTGAAGCTTGGTACAAAATGCTTTTAGCAAATGTGCATTGACTTTCAAATCCAATTAAAAATGTTGTGTATTCCGTATACTTAAAGAACTAGCTTTACTTAACTGTGCTTCCTTTATGTAATTGTGAACATTATTTTAATAAATGTTTAATTGATTATTAGTAATGGGAGATTATATTAAAATATTTTTAAATACACTACAAAAGTTAGAGGTTTTAATATTAAATGCATTAATCTTTAATCTGCATACAAAAAATTTCTAATTAAGTTTTTAGTGTTTCATTTCATTGTAGATTCGCTCTGTTTTTAAGGATTCTTGAAATTCAATGAGTATTAATGATTATAGAAATATTTTAGTAATTTAAATATTTTATAGTTAATAAATAAATAGTACATTTAAATTTGTTACTTTTTATAAGTTTTTATGCATTATATATCTTAAATAATTTTTGTTTTACTTCAAATTTTAGGAATCAGCAGTGTTTTTTGATGATAGGCAGCGGAGAATCGATTTTGTTTTAGTTTATACTACTGATCCATCTGTTGAGCTTGAACACCACAATTCAGCTAGAAAAGTTTTTGAAAACAATTTGAGAATGGAAGGTCTTGAATTGGAACATGTATATCAGGTAACTTTATTCAAGCTTTAAATGTTTATTTATAGAGTTTGCTTTTTAAATAGAAGCATATGTTAATTATATAATTCATTCATTTTAAATATAAAGTGTTCAATAAAAATAAAGTTTTCTGTCAATTATTTATGAAACAGTTTTACTTCGCTTTATTACAAAATTTAATTTTGTTTGTTTAAATTGAAATTTATACGTAAGATTTATAAGTAAATATATTATCTGAACAATATAAAAAATAACATTGATATATTGTAATAATTAATAAAAGTTATTTTTAATATTGCTTTTAATAGCAATATTTACAATATTTAACTCTTTGCGGTTGTAATCAAGTAAATTTATTGAGTGTTTGTTGTGGTAAGGTGTTTTATATAATTCATAAGAATTTTCGATTTCTTGTTTGTCTATTAATTTAAATAAGTCATTAAACTAAACTGAAAAATAAAATATGTTTTATTAAATTAATCTTTAAAAAAAATACAAATGTATCTTCATGATATTTATTCAAAATTAATTATAAAATTCAATTTCTATATTTCTTTCCATTTGAAGCAGTTGATAATATGCAAGTGATTATCAAAATGATGGAAGCACCTGTGAATAAGTGACATTTTTAAATGTGCTCAGTAAGCATTAAACTATAACTAAAAGTTTTTATAAACAGAAATTGAGTTCCAGTGGCTCACTAACTTTACATTGCTTCCCATTATAATCAGCAAAGTGAAGCATTATTTGCCATGAGCAGTGATTGGGAGGGTGACCATCTCCTTCACTGGAGTGCTGGAGCTCCATGAGTTGGGGTACGTGTCCATGCTAATATGTGATATCCAAAGTCCATCTACCCTTGTGACTTTGATGAGGAGAATAAGGTACCAATGCATGTGTGATTTTGTCACCTGATCGTGGTTCAAAATTACAAGGCACTTGGTGATGGGCAAGTATTCCAAACCTGTTAACATAAAGGTACAATCCTGGGCTCGCATACACCACTATACATATATGTTTATATACAGACAGAAATGTATAGATTCTGATAGTATGTGATAGCTTTATAAAAATTTTGTAAGTCTTGGATTTTTCAAAAGTATGAAATTTTGGGCTAAGTGTGATAGAAGCATTCCAATTTTTAAATGTTTTCTAGTGATGTTATATCTAAAGTCATGACAATATAAACACAGTGTGGCAAGATGAGCTTGACAAAGGAAAAAAGTAATTGAAAAACCTATCCTCATTGAAGAATATTGTAGGACTTTAATGTCTACAAAGTGAGCAATTACAACAAAAAAAGAGCAGAACTTAATCAGTCCTGCATTTACCAGAGTACAATTAAAAGATTTTTTACCATTAAAAGGCACCTTCATAAATAGAACATTTATGGCAGGGCAGCTATTTCCAAACCACTTGTCATATATTTATGCCAAATGTCATTTACAGCTGTGTAACATATACAAAACTTGGTCGATTGATAAGTGGAAGTAATTAATGTGATCTGATGAATTATCTTTCACACTTTCCCAATAACAGGGTGGGTGTAAAGTATATGATCATGATTGTCTTTCTTTCTACTGTCAATCATAGAGGTGGATCTGTCTTGAACAAGTCAGTTTTCTGCTGGACCAATTGTAACACTTAAAAGAAGAATCACCATGTCTATCCTATGATGAAAACTTAATTAGTGCAGGGAATGGAATTTCCAAGGATGATAAAGCACCTATCCTTGTCCTACTATCCTAGGGCATGTCCAATAATAGCTTGTTGTTGTGCACAAGAATGAATTGAAATATGAACATTTGTGTGTGACTGCAATCATTCCACCTCAACATAATTGAACCATTATAGTCTATTTTAGAATGTTTGATACAGAATCAATATCACTTCAGCAACTCATCTAGAACTGTCACAGTATCTTCATGAAGAATAGTATAATATTCCTGTCAATACTATTCAGCTTCTTTATGTCTTAGATCTGTTACATGCCATAAGCGACTCTTGATCATATTGATAAAAAAACATTTCTCAAATCTAAGATGCTTCCATTATTTTGATAACAATCTGTATGCTTTATTGAACAATCATTAGAAATTTTGAAAATTAATATTTTGTTTTGTTTTGCTTTTTTTAATTATGATGCATTATATATATATATATATATATGTTTATATTCACATTAATTATGTACTACATATATTCATTCTTTTAGGAAGAAACTGGCTTAGTTTTTGTAAAAATTCACTGTCCATGGGAAGTACTCAGTCGCTATGGCGAAATTTTAAAATTTAAAATGCCTATGAAAGAGGTTAGAATATATTAAATATATATTTATTATAAATCAATCTTTATTATGTATTGAAAATTTAGCATGATAGCTAGTTTTAGTTTTGTATTTTCGTATAAAAATAAATATTCTAGTCTTCTATTTGTTTTTGCCCAGCCATAAGTGGTGAGTACTTTTATATTTCTAAATATACCAGTGTGAAATTTGATTTAAATATTACTAACTCTTAACAGAATGTTAATTGTGTTATTGATTTGTTTTTGTTAATAATATTGATTTTGATTGCTTTTGATTTTTCCTTCATAGAGCTTGTTTGAAATTTGTGCAAGACCTTCCTCTAATGTAAGCATGATCATTTTTCCCTTTTCCTCTTTTGTCATTAAAGTTGCTTTCTTATTAATTATGATAATTGAGAATACCAGTGTTTTTATTTACACTATCCAAAATATTAAAGGAGCAAGGAAATTTAGAAACATGTATGAAGCAGCCATTGATTAAAGTGAATTATATAATACAGGAATTAATGCAGAAGGACTCAAAATATATATAGTTGAAATAAAAATAAAAGAAAATCATATAATCGAAGTTCCTTCAATATAATGAATAAAAATATGGGAAACATTTATGTGCTAATGCAATAAAATAAAATTTCTTCATCGAGATGTTAATTATTAATATAATGGGAGATCTCAGATATAAAAACTGTACATATTTAATAAAAATAAAATGCCTTTAATCTATCTCTTCTTTTAGCATAACTCACATTTATTAAGCTTTCTGTATAAGATCATTTCAACTGTAATTCATGTTTTTAATTTTCACAAACCCTTTTAATGATATTCAGATTAGCCAAACTTGTTGATTGTTCTATTTCAAGAATTACCTGCATTGAACCGTATGGAAAAAAATCATACTATATCATTTACATAAACTCACAATTCCCAATGATGCATTCATAATAATGGAGGTTTTTGTCCTTTACCAATTAATAAAATAATGTTAAATGCCTCAAAATTATGTATCACAATCACATTTAACAATCAATACCTGAGCTACCATTCTTCTAACCAGAACCATTGAAGTGAATTATATGAATATTTGAGCTCTTTTGATTCTATTACAGTGTTTCACAGGTAAAGAAGGTCAAATAAAATTAAGAATTACCATTTTAAATATTTATTATCATTTGTTCTTATAAAAATATGGGTGTTTATCATATAAAAATTTTGAAGAGTGTGTAAATTATAAAATTTAATCAAATTGCTAAGAAAATAATAAGTAAGTATATCATGTATAATGTGATATATTTAAAATTCAGTTATGTGATATTTGGGCATCGTTTACTCAAAAAATGTATCGATTTTTGTTTTAATGATGAACAACAATGGTGTGTCATTTATTTCAAAATTAGAGCTCTACCAATTTTCAATCATTGTTACATAAATATGCAACCATATAAAAAATTTAATTGCATAAATGTTTTGATGAAATTCAAATTAAAATTCTCATTGTTTTTTTGCACTCAGCAGTGAATATTTACCCTCTATTATAGTGATGTATGGAATCTAATTGTAAAATTTTCATCAAATACTAAATTAATGAATAAAACTTTTATTTTTATTCATACTTTTAACGTATTATGTTGAATATTTTCTGTTTTCTGCTTATTGCCATTCTGGGATTCTCTTTCATTGAGAAATAATGGCCAAAATATTCTGTGAATGATTTTGTTAGTATTGAGAAATATTATAGCTACATATTTGTTTTCATTTACCCCTCTCTCTCATGTTTGTTTACATGAAGTTTAACAATATTTGAATGCCCACTTTTTTATTATGATAATAATTTTTTTCTGACACATTCATTTTATCTCTTTGTATGGGCAAATCTTTAAATTATCCTTTCAAGAATGCATTTAATTTATTTAACAGCAAAATAATGTCTGTCAATAATAAAACCAAATTTGCTTAAAATTGGGAAAAGATTTTTTAAGTTTCTAATAATTTTAAAGGCAAATTGTTGGAAAGTTTTTTTATTATTATTTCTTTTTATATAATAAATAATTGAGCTAATATTTTGCTCGTCTGGTATTAGTGTGGGGATCAAAAAGAATATTAGAAACCCACTTTTTCTCATATCCTCATTTATTTTCATGGTAATATTTCATAGGAAATTTCATATGAAAATATTATATTATACTTCCACAAAGTTATGGCAGGATATTTTTTTAAAATTTAACTGAAGAAATTTTTTATATTTACATGCTTTAAAAATTGCCAGCTGATGGCTGAGTGGTTTGCATTCCTGACTCCAAGACTGTTGGTCTTGGGTTGAATCCCAGTTCGGGCATAAATGTTTCTTTGTCCATTCTTCTGAGATGATAAATGAATGTGGCCCATTCTATAAATGGGTTTGTGGTCTTAAGATGCAAATAATGCTACTCCTCTCTGTAACTTGATTCTCAGATGCACACCA
The DNA here is from genome assembly GCA_037975125.1 of Latrodectus hesperus. NCBI lineage: Eukaryota > Metazoa > Arthropoda > Arachnida > Araneae > Theridiidae > Latrodectus > Latrodectus hesperus. Next base: position 10,257,066 of record CM075851.1, on the reverse strand, counting down.
GGTAAGGATAAATGAATAGCAGTTTCTGGCCTGGTTGCAGTGAAGGGTTAGTCAACCAGTGTCCACCATTGTTAAAAAAAGTGTTTCAGAAATTTGTCCAATTATATTTCAGTATCAACTATGCATATACAAATACATTTTTTTCTACTTATTGTTATATGCCAAGCTGCAATTGAATAGTTTGTGTTTTAGCTGACCTTCAGTTCAACAGTTTGTCGATTTGATTTCCACTTCAGACTTGGATATTTGTAGTGGTTTGGAATTTACTTTAAACTGTGTCGGTCTCAGTCTAATTAGTGTTCATGTGTGAAAGATGATTGTGGAATAATAAACCAAACTTCTAAATTTTATTTCAGGAAGTACTATAAAACACTTAACAAATTCAGAATAAATTATTCTTCCTGTTTAGTTGAATGAATAAAATTATTCTTTGCACTTAACTTCATAAAATAATGGCAAAATACATTGTCAAAACAGATTTATTTATTTTGTTTAACAGAATAAAAATAGGTTAATTCATTATTTCTATGACTCATTTTATATTACTTTCAGCCATTTTTTAATTTGATTGACAATGTTAATAAGTAGAAATTAATATTTATTTCTAAAATACTTGCTTGCTTCCTAAAATTTGTTTCATAAATTTATAACGTAAAGCTAAACTAATTTTTTGTCAATCATAATTTTTATAGCTAATTCTTGATTATATTTTTGGATTAATAATAATTCTTGGAATTATAAATAGCAGCTATTTGCTTTTCCATTTTACATACATTCTTTAAGAATATATGATTGATTTCTGAATTAGATTAACATATCTTGAATGTGTCATTTGAATTTTGAAGCTTTTATAACATAATTTGATAAAAATGTAGAATATATGAAATAGAGCACTTAAGTATGTTGTTCAATATAATGTTTTTGATTAAATTCAAATTTTAAAAAAATATTTAATTCCTTGATACTTTTGAATTTTTTCTTTCATTAGTCATACACAGATTATTAAAAAATGTACTTACACTACTATTATCTTTAATTTTAAAAAAATAAAAATGTCCTTGTCTTGAATATCCTCTCTTGAATATGTTTATAATATTTATTGAAAATAATTTATTTTAAATAAAGAGTTAATATTTTTAATGACAATGAATAATATTTGAAGTTGTATATGTGTAAGTTCAGTATTTTGCTATATTTTATTCATTAAAATGAACTTGGTTTTAATAATTTATGATGAAGGAAAAAATTCCTTTCGACATTTTCATTCATTATATATTTTGAATATATTCTTATTGACAAATGTAGAACATTTGTCTGTGAATCAGTATTTTTTTACAGTGGCCTGCTTATTCAGAGTGTTGTTCTTGTTATTGAAAAGTTGTAAGTTTAAATCCCAATACAACCAAAAGTGCTAGGGTACATAAAATATATCTTGGTCGCAATGTTCTCCATGTGAAATGATATCTCTGGGGATATCCAAAACTGGGATATTATGCTTGTTTTCTGCTTTTAAATTGGGAAGACTCACTCGCTTTCTTTAACTTGTTTAGCGTGGAATAAATTTTAAACAGAAGAGAAAATGGAGTTGACGTGAGAACATTTTCGCGCTATGATTTTCTACGATTTCAAAGCAGGATTAAATCAAGAAGAATGCGTTCAACGGTTGCAATTAGCATTGGGTGATGAATCTCTAGCTCGTGCTACTGTATTCAGATGGTTTAGAGAATTTAGAAGAGGTCGCAATTTTCTTCAGGATGAAGAAAACACAGGAAGGCCGCCGTCGGCAGTAATCCAGGATAATGTATCTGCCATACGAAAAATGTTAATGGATGATAATTGCTGTACCTATCAAATGATACAGAAGGAACTTAACATTGGATCCGCAGCCAAACACAAAATCATTCATGAAGAATTACATATGAAAAAAGTAGTTTGCCGTTCGATTCCCCGTAATCTAACTGAGCATCAGAAAGAGGAGTGTGTCAGAATCAGTAAAGAAACTCTTAATATGCTGAATGATGGTGGCCACCGCATCATTTCTAAAATTGTAACAGGTGATGAAACGTACATACCATTTTTTAGCATTCCAACACATCAAGAAAGCAAAGTATGGGTCTTTGAAGATGATCCCACGCCGACAATGGTGAAAAAACAACGCGCACTGAAAAAAGTGATGTATACCGTTTTCTTCAGAAATACGGGATTAGTCAAAGCCATCAAATTGGAAGGACAGAATTCAGTAACAGCAAACTGGTATACCACTAAATGTCTTCCAGAAATTCTACAAGAACTGAATGTTAGATAATGTTAGATAAAAAATGACACTAACAAGTAAAATATAATACCTCATAAACAAAACAAATAATTTGGAATATTATAATAGCGCAGCTATTTAAATAATATATATATTTATATACGCATATTTGTGTATATATATAATCTTAAAGATATTTATATTTAATTATAGACCAATTTTATTATAAAATTTATTACAAACAAAATAGTTCTATAAAAGTTTAGTCTGTATGTATTAAGTGCACCATTCTAAATGGTTACTCTGCTTGATATAAAACCTTTCAAGAAATATTTCGAGTCCCAATAAATTTTTATCAAGACCCCAGATTTTGGGATTCAATTTTGCACAAAATATTTTTCACAGGCCCTCTAAAAGTCTGCCATCCTTTATTCACTCAGATTACCTTTTCTTATGATTGTTCTGCTTGATATGTTGTACTAGATCCATAAATCTTAATAGATCTATAATAGCTCCATTAAATCTTAATGATAAATCTCAATATGCTTTACATTTTTTGGGTTAATATTCTTTAATGAAATTATAATATGTTCTTTAGCAAAATATGTTTTTTCTTTAGTTGAATTTGTTATTTTGATTTGTTGCATTAAGTAATAATATTGCTCAGATGTGTTATAAATGTTTAGTATACGATAAATGTAATTTTTATTATGTTTCTAACTTTATCTTTTATCTGTAAAAATGCATTGATTTTTTTAAAATGTTAAAAAACAATTTTCCTAAAGTTCTAATTTTTTGTTTATTTGTTAATGAAATTAATTTAATGAATTTAGTAAAAAATTAATAAAATAAAACTATTAGTATATTGTATTTAATAAGCTGTGATAAATTCTTGTACATTTAGTTATGGGAAAATAATTATTCAAAGTATCTTTCTTCTTTACATCTTTAAGAACAAAGTAATGTCTAGATTTTTACTAAATTCACATCTTAAACCATCATAAAGATTAACAAATTACAAGTTGACAACTATTATTTGAGCAATCTGTTCCAAGTCTGCTCTCATGGTTTCTGAATATTTTATATATAATATATATATATATATATATATATATATATATATATATATATATATATATATATATATATATTTGGTGTACTCTATTATTCTAACTATTATTTAAAACTGTATTTAATAAGATCAAATTAACAGTCCTCCTTAGTAAAAATATATTTCTCTAAAATTCGCCCTTTTACCATCATGTTAAAAAATATTGGTCATTATTTTCAAATCTAAATTTGATTTCTAGTTTGTTTATTCATTAAAGTATATAGTTCTAGTAGTTTTTGTTAAAATTTGGTTAATTCAAACTTTTTACATGAAAATTTGATGAAACTTTACAAACTTTGGATTGTCTATATTATTTATTTTTGATTTTTTTATGTTTCTAAAGATAATTTTAATATAAAACCTTTGTTTTTAAATTATTCATCAACTATTTTATCTTTTCCGTTCAGTTTTCTAAAAATCGTTTGCACATAGAATAATACCCATAATACTGTTTAACTCTGTTGAAAGAATGTGCTCCAATAATTAATTTTGGATAGTGTATAATTAAATATTTTGTAATATTTGCTTTTCAGTAGCTTGTTTTATTGAGATAAAGTTATCTTAATACTTTCTATTTTCATATTTTATGCACATTTTATTTTAATGTACTGTTAATGTCAAATTTATCATTTCTAAGAATTTAAAGTGAATTTTAACCTAAATTTTCTTAATTCAATTTTCGTTCTTTTACGATACTTAATATTTTCTCACATTCACTTAGAAACTAAAATTATCATGTATTTACATTTCACACATTGTGTACCTATTTATTGATTCAAAATATTTTTTTAATTATTTAAGTGACTTATTATTACTTATGTATAAAATATTTATTCCATTAATTGTTAAATGGGACAAATAAATTATAATTATTTTTTAAGTTTATAAATACTTTTTTTTACAAAAATAATAGTTAAATTTTTTTCATTTGTTACAACATTCGTTCCCCCTCTACAAATGAGTATTTATCATTATGGTTTCTTTAATGATAAATTCTTATATCCAAAGTTAATTTAATAATTGTTTTGAAAGTAAAATTATAAAAATTCATTTGCTACTTTTTTCTAGACACAGAAGCTTATTTTTTGAGTCAGAAATTTATTTAAATTTTTCCCATGACTTTTTCCTCAAATTTTTTAGTTTGTGAAAACATTTATTGTTTGATTTTTATGTATAACATTTTCATATTAAGTTTTGAAAAAATGGGTTCAATGTTAATAACTAATTGTAATGAATGTAAAATTTAAAAATTCTATTTTTGTTAGGTTTTAAAATATTGCTTGTCATCCTCAAAACTATTATGCTAAGTAATCACATTATTAATATAATACATAAATATTTTTACTTGCTCCTAATTATCTCAAATTCTTAATAAAAAATTTTTAATTGCATTTAAATATGTTTTTTTATTCTTCCAAATAATTCACTTATACCTCATGATGTGCTACATACATTGGTTATTAATTAGAAATGTAACTTTTATGTATTACAGGTTTCTTTTTATGATTTGATACAAATATATGTTTAGATATGGGCAAATTTTTCATAGGCGAAGCTGACAAATGTCCTAAAGTTCTGGGTTCATTTATATTTGAAACTATACAATTTATTAATTAAGTGAAATTACTATCATCAATATGATGCAATTAAATCCTTAAAACTTAATGATATTCTCAAAAATTATTTTCTTGCACACACTTGTACCTTCCATCACGCTAGAGAAATCTAATCAACAGATAATTTGCTTTTCTTATGTGATTTATAATTCTTCTAAGTTGGTACAAATGAGTGTTCTTATCAAATAAACAGACCTCATTATTGTACAAAGGTAGCTTCCAAATCTTAAAAAAGAAACTTTTGATTGGTTTGAAATTATCAGATAAATCTGTTGCTTCAAAAAATTGCTTTAAAAATTTAATCAGTATTAAAGCACCCTTTACTGAAATATTTTTTACATATATTTGTTTTCATTTCCATTCAATAAAAGTCAGTAATCATTACTTTGGTGGTAGAAATTGGTAATTCATGTAGAAGTCTCTTTTTTTTCAGTTACTATAAAAGCATAGTTGTCCGTAATTATTTTATCATGGTGTAAGATTGTAATATTATAAAAACAATTAAAATCAGTTACTGATTGTTACAGTGTAACACCCAGTACTTCCAGTACATTCAAATATAGAATATTTACGTGTTGTGAACTATTTAATGTGTAGTTTTCAGAAATTAAAAGAAAATAAATATCATTGTTTCCAAAAGTATCCATAATGTTAATTTGCTTATTTTAAAATTAATTTCTGAAAATAAAAACTCATCAGTGTGCTAGGTGCCTCTTAAAAATAAAACCTTAATACATTTTTTTCACTCTACTGTGTTAACACTTCTATGCTTTGCAAAGAGGCAATGAAAATGAGTAAAAATATCATTAATATTAAAAATATTGCCACAATTTTTTATGAGTTACCAAAATGTTTTCCTCAGATTACTCAGTAAGAAGTTAAATGGGATGGTCATGTAATTTGTTCAATTTTTAATTTAATTCAAGAATTGCTGAATCTTTTGAATTTGGTTGTGAAGAATCAAATTTTGAAGACTTCACACACACACACACACATGTACAATATTTTTACCAGCCAAATTAATTAATAAAAATAATTTGCTGTAGTTATTTTACTAGTTTTGCCTTTAAAATTCATTTTGTCATTGCTGCAAATTATTTTTGTAAATTTAAATTATAGAATGAAAAAAGAAAATTTTAAATTTTACTGATAAAAATAATTTTCTATAATTATTTTTACTAGCAAAATTTAAAAATTTTTCTCCTATTTAACATTTTATTATTGTGATTCTCTTTAAAGTATGGTATATCATTCATGCAGATTTCTTTCAGTAAATAGCTATACACTTATATCTATTAATGTGAGTATATTCTTATCTATGATTTAATATTGAATAAAAATCCAGTTATTCTTACATTAAGTTATTAATATCTTGTTACACTAAAAATGAAATTATCACAATAGTTTTGTATCATAAATATAAAATTATTTACTGTGTATCTGTTTTCTTTCTTCCATCAGTAAATATATATATTAATTTAAATGATATATTTTTAATTGTTAGTTCTGTATTCTATTGAATTATATTTAATTTTCTAAAGGCTCTTGTGGCAGTGATTGGTTCATTTATTTTACTAGGTACCTGATTTTGATTTCTCCAAATATTATTTTCGTAATTTATTTAGCCGAATGACTGGTTTCGCTCAAAGTGTTACAGATCTTTTACATGCAGATGCTTACAAACTTCGCTTTAAAGATTGTCGTTTTGCTACTGTGTATTCCCGAGATAAAGAATATTTGTGAGTATTTTTAACAGTTATAATTATTAAATGATATATGAATAGTTAATTGTATCTTATTTATGAAAAAATTTCCATACTAGCCAACTCATAATTTTCCTCAATAATTTTGGAAAAATAGTTTTCTTCAGTTTATTGGGGGGAAAAAATACCTTAATTTTTTAGATTACTGGAAAACTTCATGTAGTTCAGTTTGATTATTCTTATGTACAATAATCAAAAGAAGAAATCATAAATTAAAATTTGCTTCATTTTTGTTGCTTACAAACATGTTATGGAACTTAAAGTCATAGAAATCTAAAAATAAAGATTTTAATGAATATTTCCGTTGATGCATTGTAATGTTTTATATTATCTTGACAATTTTCAATAAGTAATTTAAAATTTTGTATTTACATTAAAGTATGACTTTTTACTACATGAAACTAGTTATTGAGAACTTTTCAATATTAATTGTATGATATTTCAATAAGTCTGGTATATGACACCTTCCTACGCAGCTCTTTTTCTTTCCTTTTTTTCCCTCTTTTCAATACAATTTGTCTTAATTCCTGTAATACTTCTTATCGAGTACTAATGTCTGATATTAAAAATTAATTTTATATGTTTTTGTATATATATATAATTTTTATTCATTTATGAAAATCAATTTCACAAATGTATTAATTATTCAGTCATTCTAAATGGTGGAGCTGACATTTTTCTCACTCTGACTAATGAGATAAGAAAATGCAAAAAAGTATTGGAGCAGGAAACCGATTCTAATTTTACTTGCAAATTAAAGGCAATTCTAGAGGTTCTACAAATGTATATTTCACTGAATAATACTGATAAAGATAGTAGGCTCGTCATTTTCTGCAGCTCTAGGACTGCCCGGAGGCGATAGGGCATGAAGACTCCAGGCTTGCACAAGATATACACATTATTTAAAGGAAATTTTCCACCTGAATAAAAGTTGCACTTTTCAGTGGATACATGCATGTGTTGGCATTGAGGAGAATGGGGAAGCATGTAGATTTGTAAAGGAGGCAAGAGACCTTAACTCGGAAACTCCCTACACCGTAACTCTAAGAGGCACCAATGCAATTGCTAGATACAAACTGAAAGAAAAATTAATCAAAATGGAACATCAATTATATATTATCAATGCAGACAACATTATTACCAGAACTATTTCCAGACTTTGAACCCTACACTTCTGTGGAATGACTATAAATACAGACAGCACTAGATCTTACAAATCATGTAAGAACTGCTCTGAGGAGCTCACCCCGAAACATATTTTTAACTTCCCAGCCATCATAAGAAATTTACAGGCTATTGACACAAATTTCTCTTTCCGGGAAATCTCTATAATGATAAAGTTGTACACATTGCCAAGGCAGTGATTTCGGCACATGGAATGATTTGAGTTGATTTTAAATGGACACGACACCAAATCAAACCACTTATTCAATCAAATTATTGACATTAATTTTTCATATATAATTAATCTAAATTAACTCCGTTATCTGTTATTCCTTAGGTATTTAAAATTTGCCTTAAAATGATAAAATAATTTACATCTATAATATACTATCACTATCATTTTATTTACATTTTCAAGCCTCATTTTGGCAGCAAAGCATTCTTACCCAATGAATTTGTAATTAAAGATCTTGGGAAATGTAAATGTGAATCTCAGCAAATTTAAGTACTAAATTAGTGAAAAATGTATGTATTTAGCACATTCTCTATATTTGATAGTATTTAAATTTCACCTTTTCCCAAGAAAATAGACTTAATGAAGTTCTGTTCAACTTAATGGGGCTTAGATGTCATTAAGACTCATTACACTGAAAAGCAACTTTGAAAGCTATGGGTTTGACAGAAATATTAATCTTGTTTGGGATGTTTTTTCTACATCTTACACAATCCCTTGTAAATAAAAAGTTAAACAGGAGATAACATCAGAAATAAAAAATTTCAACCTACTCAAAAGCATGACGTTTTCCTTTGAGAAATATTTTTTTTCCCGTTCATCTTTACACAACCCCTTGTAAATAAAAAGGTTGAAAAGAGGATAACATCAGATGTATCAGCTTTGAATTCATCTTATTCAAATGTTGATAGGGTGATAATGTTTCCGTTATGAAAATGGTTTTTTAAAGTATAACTTTACATTTATTCTTTCTTTTGTCCAGTAATGTAGGCTATGGATATCATCCTGACAGTATATTTCGTCTTGAAAGCAAGTAATATCTGTATCGAGTTTGATTAAAATTGCTCTTGATATTCAAGAGCTGTACTGAGACATCAAACAAATATGCATCAAATTTTGTATTCTATGGAGTCCTGATTTAAAACAGAAACAATAAATAGTTTAAAATACATATCTTTTTCTTTCATGCCCATTTATGTTTCCTCTTTTTCATGGTTTTATTTTATAATTAAATTAAAAATATTTTAATATAAATTAAAAATATCCAAGTCTAAGTCTGCAATTTTACTTTGACCTTAAATCTCTGATACCATACATTTTGCTAAGTAAGCCATGTATATTTCTATGTGTTTCAAATTGCTCTCTTTTTTTGTAAACAGGATTTTGTCATATGTTATAACTTTTGCCCTGCAAATTATATAAACAAATTACAATATATGTATAGATGTATGGAGGACTTTTGTTAATCAATGTTAGAATGGTAAATGAATTTAGATGTAGTAATTTGTTATATTGCTTATATTTAAAAATTGAAATGCATCAGATGTATTTTAAAGAAATACAAACAATGGTATATGTATTTTTTCCCTTAAGGCAGGAAAATGCTGATCAAAACGTTAAAATATGTTGGAATTCCAGTCTCTTTCATTTTTGAATCAGTATAATCTCAACTCAGTATTTTTCAGAATAATGTAGAGTTCTATTCCAATCATTTCTCTGGTACCAAGAACAACAAGAAACTTGATGTCATAGGCAGCTGAAATACAAATCTATTGGTTAAAGATAAATGTGTGTTGGGAAAACATTGTGTCAAATTATTAATAATCTGAGTCAATTTGCCGCAAAAATAGCGGGAACTAAATCCTTTTTACAGAAAATTTTTACTCTTAGGTCAAGGATTTACATATCTAATAAATTGTATGTTTTGTTAAACATAAATTTATTAGAATTCTTTAGTTGAAGTAAAATAATTTTGATATTCTTAATTTAAAAAAGAAAAAAATTACTTTTAAATATCTTTGCCTTTGCATTTTGTACTCTTTTTCTTACAAAAGTCCATTTTACAATAATTCTTAGTGTTACATAAATTCTATTTATTTTAAATTTATTGCTTAATTAAAACAATAATATGTTAAGTCAAAAAACTGTTATATAATCTAGCAAAATTTCTACTGATTATAACATTTTGAGCCACTACTTGTTGAATTTCAGATTTAATATTCCAAAACGAAAAGAAGACTTTTTCTCACCAGCACAACGATCTAGGATCGTGCAGTTTATTTTGAAGCGCAAAAGTTTCACAGATGATCACACTGATGTATTTGGTTTTGGTATGTTATTTTAAACTTGTATCTAGATGAAATTTTTCAATTTTTGAAAGATGACTCTCATTAAAACTTAATCCCTTAAAAATGAATGATTTAAATTTTTAATGTTTTCTTTTTTCCACTTTCAATTAAGATATTTGAATTCTCGTAAAAATAACATAGAAAAAAGTGATTAACTATAGTACAAATTTTACATGTTAAAATCTGCCAAAAATGTAATAAACTCATGTGCTATTAACTCTATTCTTTTTTTATTTCTCTATAATTCTTATAATTTTTATTATTTCCATGAATTACTTTCTTATACTTTTTTGCTGCTGAGGAATATTGATTGATTTGAGTAAAGATAGAACTATTTTGCAAGGAAAACAACTTCTACTCAATGAATATAATTAATAGTAAATGAGTTATTTGTCATCTCCTTTCTTTTCCTCTGAATTTGAATGTGCTTAATAGCTCTCAGTACTAAAAATAAACATAGTTACTAATTGCAAAAATCGCTACATTAATACTTCATAATCATTATTAATTTTACTTTGTCACATGTTTATTTTGTTCATGGGTATTATAAAGCTGGTACAATATTTTATATTTTTCATTACATATTTTATTAAACTTATGTTGTATAAATTATCAGAAAAAAATTTATTTTTTACTTTATTTCAAAAATTTTTCATCGTTTAAACTGCCGACTTTTAAAATATTTGTATGGTTAAAATATTTTAATCTAATTAATATCTAAAAATCACAATGGAGTATATTTCACAGTGTTCCTTCTGAATATTACTCTTTTCATCAGTTCAACAATTTAAGGGTTTGAATTCTAACTTGGGCTTGGATGTTTTGTAAAATCCACTTTAAATTGCAGCTCCTGGTCTAATTAGCCTTTGTTTGCAAAAAATGACCATTGAGCGACAAACATACCAAACTTTCTGAATGTTGAAATGCTTAGAGTGTAAATTCTTTCACAATCTGTTTTTATAAAGTCATTGTCCAAAATATATTTACATATTTAAAACCTAAAATACTAAAAGAATTATTAAATGATTTAGTCAGTATAGAGTTAGCAAAACTTCTAAATAAGCAAAAATTAAACAAATGCAATCATCAAAAATCAAATTTATTTCTGAATTTTTATCTGTTTGAGGTAATAAGGTATTATAGAAATTAATCTGGAGTCATTAATACATTTAATTTTGTTTTTTACATATCCTAATTCTAAAAATTTTGTTTGTTAAAAATTCTGTTTGTGGTGATTATTGAGCAGCCAATTAAGGTTGATATAAATGATTATAGCTAGTACATTTTTAATAATGTGCAAGTGATGTTGAATGATAATTACTCTATCTTATGTTTTCAGTTCATAAAATTCTATTTTATTAAAACATTTTTAAATAAAATTTAAAATTAAATTTGATTTTTTGAAAGGAATTTTTATGAAAGGGGTTAGTATTATTCAATTGTAATTTCATGTAAAAAATGTGTATTAAAATGGAAAAAGTTAAGATTTTATTGATATTATCTATCCTCTTTAATCAGAATTATCATGCATCATTGATTTTTAAAAAATTCATTAAATCTTAACAAAGCAAAAAATTGAGGATAGGTATGTACTTATTGTGTTTTCTAAGTCTAGAATATAAATGCACAGAGCTTTTATATAATCCAAAACTAAATCGGCATTTTGTTTTGTTATTTGAAGGCATTTATAAAGGATGTAGCTATGAACTTTAATTTTTTAATAAACTTGTTTTTTCAGTAACTAAATCAACCGCTGATAATCATTTAAATACTTAAGTAGGGAAATATTCAGTTTTTCTATAAATATGAATGCTTTTTTGAAAAATATGTATCCTATGATAAGTATTTTAAAACAAAAGTATCCATTGACTTTTTTAAATACAAGAAATATTTTTCTGTACTTATTTTATTTCCATCTATAAGTGCAATTTTTTTGCTTTTTTTAACAAGTTCTACTAAAATATATCATTTTGTCAATTTTTTTGTTATTTAATTTGTATTTTTTTATGAGAAACGTATATTATCTTTATGATTGATCATAAAAATTTTTTAATTTAAAATCAATTTTATAAAAGTTGCTTTTTGTTTGCGTGTTTACTGTGTGTGACTGTATTTATTAATATCAAAATATAACAATTTTGTCTCCTTCAGAAACAAAAACCTTACTGTAAATGCATGTTTTGTGCATTTATATGAGAAAGTGAAAAATTATAAGGTCGTACAAAATCAAAAAATTTAAATATTGGTTAGTATATATAAGAGAATCTATAATGAATAGTTAAAAATGAATGACTTATAAAAGTGAAAAAATGAAATAATGAGTTAATAAGATTGTAATATTTTAAAAATAAATTTTTTCACAAATCCAAAATAATTTTAAAATTCAATGATAATCAAGGAATTCTATTATAAATCAAAATGTTAAATGTGAATGTACATAATATTTTTAAAAAGTTTATTTTCATCATAGTCTCTTCAGCGTAGTTTTGTAACGTTCTTCAAAGTGAAAAGAACATTTTTTGATGTAGTTCTTTTTAATATTGTTTTTCTGTATGGTTATATTTAATGCTGTAGGCCAATTTTAAAAATATATCTATATGTAGAACATTTTTAAAACATTGATATAACATTTGAAAAATGCCTTTATTTTTACAATATTCGCACACTTAATTGAATATAATATTTAGGTATTAAGAAATTGCTTTCTGATGGGATATATACAGCTGCTTACCCATTACATGAAGTATGAATTCATTTTCTTTTTTTCACATAATAAATCTATTATTTTCTTCACATAATAAATGTTTATTTTTTATACAGGGAGATTTAAATGATAAATCACCTCAAAATCCACGATATTTTTTATTAAAAAATTGGGCTTCATATTCTTGCTTATTCAAGAAACAGCCACTAGATGAAATAAAGTAAGTGAATATCTCTTACATATAATACAATGTAAATTTTTCTTAAAAAATAGTATAAATTTTAATGATTTTTATGTAAAAAGTTATGCAACATTTTGTTAATTACAATTTGTGTAACATTTTGCAAATTAAACATTTTGTTGACTGAGAATGTAAATATTCTTAAAAATGAATTTGAAGAATAAATTAAAAAAGAAAATCAAAAATTGTTAAATATGCTTATTGCATGTATCACAATGTTTGTGTAATCTGCTGATAAAGAAAGGAGGAAATATGATGGTAATGTTCATACTTATTTATAATCATTATTTTGAAATTCAGATTTCAGTTTATTGAATTTTTGAGCTATTCAATTTGAATCACAATTATTATAATTTATATTAGGATATATATATATATATATACACACACTTTTAATCAATATTAAAGACAACACACTTATTTGTGAAAAATTGTACATTCAGAGAAAATATTTAGTTGCTAATCTGAATAATAGGCTCTGTAATTAGCTGCAGAAGTGCAAGCAAGCAAATATGTATGCAACAGTTAATCATTGTTTTGTGTGGAGAAATGTGCAAAAAACTCGTGGGAAGCCAGCATTGTTTAGTTTCATGTGTGTTCTATATTAGTGCACATGAAAGATATTTTAAACTTAAGTATGATATTTTTGCATAACAAGTATTTTTGCTGCTTCTAGAAGACAATTTTGATTTCTGGCATATTTAACACATTTCAAGTACAGATTCTTATCAATTCTTTTAAATAAATCTTTTTTTTTAAAACTTTAGAGTGAAGAACAAAAAGAAACAAAAGATGATTAAAAAGATATTATTTCATCATGAAGGAAATTTAGTTTTGCCTAGAAAATCTTTTTATTTCAAAATATATTCAAATGAAATAGGAATTGTTTTCATTTTTTAAAAGAAGCAACAAAGATTTTTATTTAAAACTTACAAAGCAATAATTATTTCAGCAATTTTTCAGTGCAATCAAAACATTGTTATAAGCATTCTCTTTATTTAAAAAAAGATATATACTAAACCATTTTTATTGCAATAATTTTTCTATTCTTTTTGATAATGCATAATAAATTTTTACATAATATTTAATCATGTTTCGGAGTTCTATAAGAATTTATGTTCAGTTACTTGTGCTGAAATATAAATATATTATCAGACTTTTTAATTTCGTTTTAATTTTTAAAATTCATTATTTACTTTTTTCTCTAAATAATTGTAATTGCTCAATAGTATTTACCATCTTTTGAACTTTATGACAACTTAGAAAAATATTCTTAAAGGGTATTATTATTTAGCTCAGTAACTCTGGATTTTCCAAATAACTATAAAACAAGGAAAGCACTATCCATCTTCCACATTATTTTCATATCTGTAATAAATTTTATAAATTGCTTCATTGCGATGATATATAATATAAAATAATTTGTACTTATGATTGTTGGTAACTTTATAATAATACTAACAAAAATATGCGATAAACGACATCCAAGTGGTTGAAAAAATAAATTATTGTATTTTGACAAGTATACATTTCAACTTGTAAAATAATTGAAAAACAATATTATTAAAATATTTTAATAAGGTAAGACCTCTCTAGCATTGCAATAAATAAATTTCATGTTAATATGTGTAATTTTGCTCACAATTAATTTTCAGTTTGATGCAAACATTGAAATATTAAAAATGAACATAAATGCAATCATTTATTTAATATTCAAATTCAAATATATTTGTTAAATTAATAATCCCTAATAAATTCCAAGTATCTCGTAAATATCATCTTGACAAAATAATATCTTTATGGTTGTTTTTTTCTTTTTTCTTGCAGGCATTACTTTGGAGTTAAAATAGGACTTTATTTTGCATGGTTAGGCTTTTTATACATACATGCTGATTCCAGCTTCCATAATTGGAATACTATGCTTCATGTATGGATGTCTTACAATGAATAATAATGTTCCCAGGTATTTTAAATTCAATTATTATATTTAATTTATCTTATACTTAATTAAATAAAGAATTAAAGTCCCTAATTTAAAAATTTTTATTTTTCACTTGTTTTAATAACTAGAATTATGCCATAATAAAATTAAGTCTTTTCATCACAAATCATTCAGTAAAATCCTTTTAGTTTTTACTTATAATATTTATAAAATATATCAAAATTAAAAACAAAAGTTTTAAAAATCACTGAAATTCAATAGATTTATAAATAAAGAAGTGAGTATTAAGTATGTGAACCATCATCTTTCTAAAGAATTTTAAATGTTGCCTAATTTGTAATCTATTATTCCTTACCTGATGCTGAATTCAATTTTCCTTGAATTTATCTCACAACATATTAGCAGTCAAATATTTATTATCTTCTATGATTGCACTTAACACAACATTAAATTTACAGGAACATTTTATAAACGTAAACATACAATAATATTCTCAACTAGCCCATTCTTCATCCTTTTTTTAGAATCCACCAGAAAAGCATGTCTTTTCTCTTTTCTGTTTTTAAAACTTATGTTTGCTGCCTCTGCAGTGCCATCTCCCATTGTTGAAATCATTAGTCTTATTTCCCTCCCCTCTTGGAGAAAATTTAATAGTTTAATTAATTTAAATAATATTCAAATATACCCACAAATTTTTATGTCTATCACTTTTTTTTCGTTTTTTAAAAAAAATGTGATTTGAGCATAAAAATATTCACAATCATTTATAATGAAAACATTTGAGAAAAAAGAGAATGGTATATTCTTTTATCAACCTTATTATTCTTTTCTTTCAAATTTAAAAAATTATTTACCTTGATATTCTAATTCAACACAATTTCGATTTCATGAAGGTTATATAATGAACCATCAATCACACAAAAATACCAAAGGAATCAAAGAATATATATGTTTTCAGAAATATTCTATATTCTTATTTTTTTATTTAAAGTTGGGATAAGTGAGTACCATAAACATTTTATTCCTATTCCAAAATTTAATACAAAATATGAATTAGGAATATTACATTTTCAAACTTTATTTTTTCAAATTTGAAAACGTAAACTGAGATTAAATTTAAATACCATGGTACTACCGATAGAAAAAGTACTAACCCTTATTTTTCTTGTTTTTATTGGTAGTCCTATAATATTCCTGTCAGAATGCATAAAGCACTGGATCTTCTCGTATCACTGCTGCCTCCAATCTTTACTTCTGTTATGACGTTGAATTAAATTTGCCTTGAATTTATCTTGCAACATATTAGCAGTCAAATATTTATTATCTTCTATGATTGCACATAACTCAATGTTAAATTTACAGGAACATTTTATAAACAAAATGCACAGTAACATTTTCAACGGGTACATTTACATCTTTCTTTTTATAATCCACCAGAAGAGCCCACCTTTCTCTCTTCTATTTTTAAAACTTGTTTTTGCTGACTCCACAGCGTCGTCTTGCATTGTCAAAATCATTACACTATCATTCAATGTCCTTATTATGATTTTTGTTGGTGATCATATAATAGTTGTAAGAATTAATTTTAAACTGTGATAAAGTGGAGAATATATAATAAATTTTATTTCAAATCATGTTTTCTTTTTAGAAATAGTTTTTTAAGCAGCATAGTTTCTCAATTTTTCCATCGTTCATATTGTGCTTGATCCCATGCCACCTAACGTTTTTTATTTTCTGAACCCAAAATGAGATTTTTACCTTTTCAGGGCACAAGTAGGCTAATATCCCTAATAGTTTGATTTCTGTTATCAAAGTACTTATAACAAAAGTAATTTTTAATTACTATTGTTATAAATTTTCTGATGACAATAGTAATTAAAAACTACTTTTTTTATAAGTATCCAAAGTTATTTTTCAAGTTTTGCAGAATTTTCTAATATTTCTATGAATTTTATCAGAAATTTAATATTAAAGGGGAATACACTGGAAGATAATACAGTATTTCAATTCTAAATATTTAATACTGTAACTTCTCTCTGCAATCATTCACTCTCCTTATAATTCATTACTTATGCACTGTTTTGATAAATTTAATAACAGGCTTTTATTTACAAATATAATAGCATTGATTGAAACAAAATACTTACCCAACAGTTTATAAACATAATACTCTCATTATATTTAATATTCTACTTAGTAAAACAATCTGGTTATATACATATATATATATAGATTTCAAAAAGAAAATATGAATTACAGCCCTTTGGATGTCCCACTAATTAAAGTCCTATTACTTTTGCCCTGGGACTTTTGTTTTTTAAAAGATGGAAGTCCTAACAGCTGGGCAATGTACAACATCATTTTATTACAGCATAAATTTTGGTTGACTAACATAATATCTAATACTGAGCATATAGATGCTATGTATTTTATTAACTAAATCACATTGGAAATATGCTGAGCTGGCAGCTAAATGGTTTGCTCTGGCTTCAGTTCAACAACTCGTGTGTTTGAATTCTATTTTGGGTTTGGATGTTTGTAGTGGTTCAGAATCCACTTCAAACTGTAGGTCCCTGTCTAATTAGCCCTTACGTATAATAAATGACTTTTGAGTGACAAATGAACAAACAAAACAAAAACAGAAGGTATATTTTAAGTCAAATGACATTAGTTTGTTATTCTTACAAATAATAAAAAAAATTTCTTTAATAAAATTTTGTGTTTTAATTGTATTATATTTTTATTAAGTTATGTTATTGTGTCTGTATTCTTTAGTAATGAAATTTGCAACAGTGATTTAATCATGTGTCCAAGATGCGACAAGGAATGCCACTACTGGTTTCTTAAAGAGTCCTGTAATGCTGCAAAAGTTACTTATCTTGTGGATAATGCTGCAACTGTATTTTTTGCAATATTTATGTCTTTATGGGGTAAGCTTTCTTATCATAATTAATAAAGAGGTTTTATTATTTTTATTAAATATTGATTTTTAACTTATAAAAATCTCAGAACAACTTTAAAATATATAAAGTTTTATAATTCTTTTATATTTATTGTAACTATATATTTAAATCTAATTAAATTGGAATCATCATTTATCACAATTAAATGTTATTTTAAATAAATGATATTTTGATGATAATAAAATAAATGGTAAAACACAGGCTTTTTAAAGAGCAAAGGCTAAGATCAGAATAGCAGATGCACGCTAAAATCTGCCGCCCTCTTCTCCCTTCCGATTGTGTTGTTGTTTACTTTTTGATTTGATATAGTGTTCTCCGAGAGACAACATACTGAAAGTGTGCTTGTAGCGGCATCCACCTATGATATTGTCTTGTTTGCTAATTTAATAGTTAATTTAGAAATTATGGAAATATTAACAATTATTTATATATTAAAAAATTATTAATAAATTCATTTAATTTAAATTGAAATTGCTTTTAATTTTCTCCCCTCTCTGCTGCGTTACAGCTTTAATGGTGACAGCGCTCCAGGTACAACTCTTCTGAAGAATTACTGAGTGATTCTCTCTGTGAAAGCTAATTCTGAGAAGTGTTGTCATTCCAACAATAGAAGAAAAATGATAGCAACCTGCTATTGATTTTTCTCGAGCTGGATTTTGTAGTTTCGATTCCAACCCTTGGAATCAGAAGACATAGTTTTTTGCTGTCTTGAAGTGGAAAGGAAAAAATGTTTCTAATTAAATCAATTTTCTAATTAAATTCCACAGATGCGCATCTGTGGAATAAAAGAAAGATGGTTAGTTCCAACCCTTGGAAAAAGAAGCATCCTGCTATCCTTCCATTCATAACATCCTCCTATCGTTGTCTTTATAGTTTTCTTCTATCTTGTTAAAATGTTTTTCCAGTTATACTTAATTCCAATCAGTGGAATAGAAAGAATACTGTTTTGAACAAAAGTTTCAGTTGGAACAAAAGTTCATATTTGTTTGGCTTATTGCTGTATGAAATCACACAAATAATTGTATGTGAATCAAAAGAAGAAAGTCACAATTAGTATTATGTATTAGAAGTTTAATTTAAAGGATTTAATTTTTTTGACATCTTTTCATATTGGAGTTATTAAAACAAAAGATAGACTAGCTCAAAATTTTTACTGGGGCCAAATTGTTACAAAGAATTAGAAGAATTTGTAAAATTCTGTGATTCTTGCCAAAGAGCTAGAAAGGTTGGAGAGAAAAAGAAAGCTCCTATGAGAGTACTACCAATAATATATGAAGTTTTTAAAAAGATAAATATAGATTTTATAGGTCCTTTGCCAGTAACACCTTGGAAAAAGTATGTTCTTACTGCTATGTGTCTTGCATCTAAATATCCAGATGGTGTTGCCTCAGAAGCTATGTCATCCATATGAATTGTTGATGCATTGCTTCAAATGTTTAGCCAAATTGGCTTCAATAAAGAGGTCTAATATGATCGAGGAACTTCATTTATGAGTGCTGTATATACAGAATTTCTTGAAAGGTTTGGAATAAAAATAATACATAATTCTGTGTATCATCCACAAATTAATCCTGTAGAAAAACTCAACAGAACTATAAAATGAATTCTTAGATTATTTTGTTTAGAATCTTTCCCAGATCGGGAGCTGCATATTCATGCAGCTTTGTTTGCTTTATGAATTATAACTCATGAGTCAACCAGATTCAGCCCTGTCAAATTGATCTATGGAAAAAATTTAAGAACACCAATCACCTTACTCTATGAAATTTTACAGCCTGGAGAAGAACAGGATTCTGTTGCTGAATGTTTTATTAATTTTATTAATCAACTAAAGTATCAAAATCTAGCCATTGAAAAAATAGAAGAGTGTCAAGAAAAGTGGAAAACTTACTATGATAGGAGTGGTGTTAAACAAGAATTTAAGGAAGGAAGCCAAGTTCATGTGTTGGTGCCTTCTCCTGCAAATAAATTAACTGTTCACTGGCATGGCTTGGGAAGAATTGAATCAAAAATCTCTGATACTAACGATATTGTTTCTTTACCTAATAAGAAAGAGAAATCTCAAATTTATCATATGAATCTATGAAAATTACAGTAGATCCAATGTTATAAATCTTATTGAATTTGAAGATACGGAAAATCCTCCAGATTTAGAAATAAAATTCCTTTTTATTGAATACAACCCAAATGATTTTAATTGTCCTGAATTAGTTCAAAAAGTAATTTAGTATAGACAACAAAATCAAATTTTAAATGAATTGCTATGTAAATATTCTGACATATTTTCTAATGAACCTGGATTAACAAATAGTGTAAAGCACAACATCGAACTAATTTCAAATAAACCAGTACATGCTAGATCATATAGAATGTCACCTTGACAAAATGAAATTTTAAAAACTGAAATGAATAAAATTATTGAAATGGGAATGTCAAATTACACTTCATTTATGATATTAATAGTAACTAACCTGATAGAAACCCAAGACCTTGTATTAATTTCAGAAAATTAAATGAAATTACAAAAATGGAATACTTCCATTCTGTAAAACTGAGGAAAGGATTAATATTGTTTTGCTAAATTTATTACAATCATCAATTTAACAAAACGCTATGGGCAGGTTCCCCTTTGTCAGAAAGCTCAACAATAAGTGAATTTTGTTAAATATTTTGGTTATTACAGACTCCTTAGAATGCCACTTGATTTAAAGAATGCTCCATATTTTGTCTGTAAAATGATAACCATACTGTTACATGGAATGGAATCCTTTGTGATTCCATATTCAGATGGCATTGCCATATTTTCTAATACTTGGAAATCCTACCTTAAATATTTAGATGGTGTTTTTCAGCGAATTGAAAGAGCAAATTTAAAGATAAAAACTTCTAAATGTGTTTTTGCTCAGAAATATGTGAAATATTTAGGTCATATGGTTGGCCAAAGTAAAAGAAGTTCCAGTTCTGACAACCAAAACAGAAATTCAGACTTTTCTATGTTTGTCAGGTTATTATAGAAGATGTATTACTAATTATTGCATTATTACAGTTCCCTTGATAGATAAATTAAAAGGAAAGTCAAAGAAAAAAAGGTTGTTTTTCAGAGGAGTGTGAAACGATTTTTAAATAACTGAAAAATAAACAGTGATAAAACCAGTGTTACATGCTCCTGACTATGAAAAGGAATTAATATTACATACTGGTGCATCAAATGAAGGAATCATAGTATTTTCTCAATTGGATGAAGAAGGAAAACTACATTCTATCTTATACCTTAGTAAGAAATTTACAGAAATAGAAAAAAAATACTGTAACCCAGAGAAAGAATGTGCTGGAATTGTCTGGACAGTAAAAATGTTACAATGCTATTTAGATTGTCAAAAATTTAGAATTGTGAGACTGATCATAACCCATTACTATGGTTAAATTTCAATGCTACCTCAAATGTTAGGTTAATGCATTGGGCATTAGCATTACAGCCTTTTAATTTTGCATTAATCCATAAAAAAAAAGGTTTTACATAAGAATGATGATGTTCTTAGTAGAATTTTTAATAGAAAATTTTCAATCATTTTTATAAACATTTTGTTTTTATTCATATTGTCTTTTGTGTATCTTATTAAATCTAAAAAAATCTTATTTTTTAAATATTCTAAAAATAATAGTTACAAATATTTTCTCATATAATTTTATAGTAATATTGGTATGAAAGTAACAAATATTATTAAAATATTATTTTATAATTATGTGAATAAGGTTATGATGTTTTGTAATTAATTATTTGTTTGAGTAATTGTAAGACTTTTATTCGTGTAAAAGTCCTCCAGGAGAGGGAAGGAATTGTAACGAACAAAGGCTAAGATCAGAATAGCAGATGCATGCTAAAATCTGCCACCCTCCTCTCCCTTCCAATTGTGTTGTTGTTTACCTTTTGATTTGATAGAGTGTTCTCAGAGAGACAGCACGCTGGAGGTGTGCTTGTGGTGTCATCCACCAATGATATTGTCATGTTTGCTAATTTTAAAGTTAATTTAAAAATTATGTTAATACTAACAACTATATGTATAAATTAAAAATTTATTCTCATCAATAAATTTACTCAATTTAAATGGAAACTGTCATCAATTGCCTCCCCACTATGCTATGCTACAGCCTATTTATAGTTAAAAAAATGATAACTCTTGATTTAAAAAATCTTTTAAGGTGCTGTGTTCTTAGAAATGTGGAAAAGATATTCTGCTGATATAACACATCGGTGGGATTTGACTGGTTTTGATACTCATGAGGTAAAAAATATTTTATTGTAAATATTATACAGTTTACTAACAATTGATGGCGTTATTCAAAATATCATTTGTTAAAGAAATTAATATTTATAATATAAACTTGAAATGTAAATTTGTTACTTGTCCGCGAAATAAATTTTTACCAAACATCTTTTCATACATTCAAGGATCAAATCTCAATTAACATCAATTAGCTTGTGATTTCAAAAAGTCTTCTGAAATGAATATTTGCTGTTTTAAAGGGATGTTGAAAAATTACCGTATATTAAAATACTGAGTGAAGTAAAAACTACTTAGAATGATTAAAAATGTTCTTCAATTTAATAGTTTATTTAGTAAATATCAAAAATAAAACAAGTAAATTAATGTTATTATTTCAGTGACTGATTTCAATTTTTCAAAATAATTATATATTAATGAATTTTAAATGGAATTTTAAAAATGTTAAGGTTATGCAATGTTTTAAATTTAAAACAAAAATATATGAAATTGTATTCATTATGAAGATTGAAATATCTTTATTACTTTTAAAATAGTTTGGCTTAATACTTTCACAGAAAAATAATAGTTGGGATGAAAGATTCAGAAATAAGTTTTAGGTAATAATTGCTTTGCTCTATAATTAATATTTAATACATTATTATCAAATTTTGACTATTTTATATATTAGTATTAAATACAATTTTACTGAATTTTATATATTTTAATTCTAGACTAGGTTTTCTTATACTGTGAATGATATGCCTTTATGAATGATTAACAAATGAAGAGAAAAACTGCTAAAATATGCTTAAAAATTTATATAGAAATTGATTCAGTTTTGTGCTTAAATAGCTTTATATTTTTTATTTTTTAGGAACATCCCCGTCCTGAATACTTAGCAAGACTAGCCAATGAGAGGAAAAAGAAATTGAATTACATAACTAGAGTATTTGCTTTTAATATTCTTCTGTAATGTTTAAATTCTATACACTGCTGATGTAATTTGTAGTTTTGCAAACTTTATTTTGATTATTATTTTAATCTTTTTTTTTTTAAAAAAAAAAGGATTTTAATCAAATATTTTAGTTTTTTTCCCTAAAAAATGTCTTTTATTTTAAAGAAATAGAAATAGAAAAATCTAATAAATTGCAATTTTAAAGTTATCTTCTTTCAGATGTATGAGCCTTATGTTCCATTTTGGAGAAAACGATTACCGTATTCAATTATGTCCATGTCCATCGTGTTGTTATTAGTAAGTATAATTTATTCTTCAACGTCTTAGTATTGCATTCCTAATGAATACATATAAAGAACGAATGATTTTATGAATTTTTTTGTTAGGTTACCATTGCTGTCGCTGCTGTTGTTGGAGTCATTTTATACCGTATTTCTGTAAATGCTTCCTTACTTCTCAGTAAAGATAAAACTTTGACAACATTTGCTAGTATTATAACATCTACAACAGCTGCCTTATTGAATTTAGTGTGCATTATGATTTTTAATCAGGTTGGTCTTCATTTTTTAATAAATGTTTTTTATAGCTTGATTAAAAACTGTTTGGTTGAATACTGAAATAAGAGTTTTGAGAAATCAAATCTTTATGCACATTAATAAAATATTTAATAATAATGATTAAAGCTCATGGTTTTGTTGATGAAGGAATTGTTGATTAAATCTCAAAATTTTATTTTATACTTTCAAAAGTTTCTTTTATAATTCTAAATATTAGATTAGTCTTTTTTCTTCTTTTCTACTACAGTATTTTAAGTAAATTTTATATATTGTAATGTCTGATCCATGTATTTTGTTATAATTTTTTATATGAATAGTGAATCCATGTGAACAGAATTGTCTATGGTTTAATCACATACATTTCTACTAATTTTAACTCATTGTCAATGTTGTATTTTTATGAATTCTAAAAATTTATAATTTATTATTGTAATAAGTTACTGCACTATTTATCTACTTGTAATTAATATAAAAAATGTTACAAAAGAGAAAATATATTTTCATTTTAAAATCTTCATTAATTAAATATACAGTGATAAACTATTTTTACTGAATATTTAGTTAATAAATAAAGCATAAATTATAATATTTTTGAAAAACAGTATCATATTTAAAAAGATTGTAGCTGTTGTATTTAATTTATTGAAAAAATTAAATTTTTGTTAAATTTATTTTCCATTTGGTCATTTTATAAAAGGAAAAAAAAAAACTCAATTTTTACTTTAGTAACCCTTAAAAATATCACTAAAATTATTGTGTGAAGCAATTAATAGAATAGTTGGTAGACTCATAAAAATTTACTTGGGAGACAGTGAAATGTTTTGACAGTTCTTATTTAATAAGCTTAAATATTATATATATTTAATTAGCAAGGTTAGGTAGTACATTATTAATTAAGTGCATAGCTCTAATTATTGGGGTTTACTTTTGTAATTTATACTGTAATTCTGTTATACAGGAACATTACATTTGCTATGACATTTAATTTAATTTGTATAATTTGTCTTATTAGTTACTACTGCTAACATGTTTTATTTTTAATGTTAGTTGTATATGCAAATGAAAAAAGTATTGAAATTTATTATTGAATTATACTGGTATTAATAAAATAGTTTTTTACAGTTTTATACTTACATGGCCACATACCTCACTGAACTGGGTAAGCAAATTTGAACATTTTTGAAAAATGTATCACAATTGTTATTGCAATGTAAATAATTTGTTATTTATTTATTTTAGAATTACATAGAACACAAACAGAATTTGATGATAGCCTTACTTTAAAGATGTTCCTTTTACAATTTGTTAACTATTACTCATCAATTTTTTATATTGCATTTTTTAAAGGAAAGTAAGTATCGTAACATTTTTAAAAAATCAAAATTTAGTTTCTTGTATAAACTTTTTATGATATGTGAGTTTGTTTTTTGTGAATGAAGATTAAATGAATGATAAGTAACACATTAATGTATTAAAATAAAATAAAAATCTATTTAATTAAGCTTTGTCTTGGATATAAGTAAAATCATATTTTTATGATATTGGATTTTAGAATTAATTGATTGAATGAGTCAAATCAAATTTTTAATCCTAATAGCATTGTGTATGAATGTTATTAACCGATTGTGTTGTACAAATGCTTCATTGTCTGATCAGCTAATTTTTTAATTAATCTACATTGTATTCGTTTTTTAAGATTTTGGTATAAATTCTTATAAAAATATTTGACATATTAATAAATCAATAAAAAATTAATTACTAAGAAATCATAAAGAAAATTTTTAAATGATATTTTTAAGCTGGTATTTTTTCTGTACAATTAATTTTTATAGTTTCCATCATATTTTCTCTTTAATCTGTAAGAGAATCTTAGAAAATATATATTTTTTAATGGACTTTCACTAGTTTTATTGATTGTTTCACTGTTTATTTATTAAAAATTTTAAATTGATCTTATTGCATACAACTTTTTCTTCATCTCTGTTTACTTTCATGACTATGGGCTACTTGTAAACATCTGATAGTAGTTATAATATATTAGAATGTTAATTAATTTCAGTATTTGTGTGAATCAGTAAAAAGTAAATTGTTAATTTTAGCACGTGAAAAATTCTGGTTTGATTCTTA
Organism: Latrodectus hesperus; assembly: GCA_037975125.1. Lineage (NCBI taxonomy): Eukaryota > Metazoa > Arthropoda > Arachnida > Araneae > Theridiidae > Latrodectus > Latrodectus hesperus. Next base: position 10,231,043 of record CM075851.1, on the reverse strand, counting down.
TTTTCCAGTTTTATTTTTGATAGTTATGCTTTGTAAATATTTTTGATGTGCTCTTGTGGAAATTAATTTTTTTACTTTATTCAAGAAATATTTAAGCTTTCTTTTCTTAGATATGTTTTCATGTTGAGAAAATGGCCCCTTTTTTAATATAGAATAATAAGTAAAATGAAATGTTTAATTAAAATTTAATTGTAGTCTATATTTACAAGAAAGAAAATTATTTATCTTAAGTAATGTTTTATTATTATATTTTAAAAGTTAATTTCAATTAATATTTCTTCAAAAATGTAATACATTTAAAAAAATACTAATTAATTATTACATTTAAAATATTTAGTGTTGAAATAAGTGAACTAAATGCCTATTTCTTTTTATTGAATTATTAATTTCTATAAAATATTTTCCTAACTATAAATTAAAAAGGAAATTTGTTTATTTGTTAACATTTTTCATTTGGTATGTTTTCGAAGTTGTAGCAAAAGAGCTACAAAAAAAAATTCATTTTATTTTTATTTGAGGCTAACGTTTACAATCATTAAGTTTTTAATGTATTATGTTTTTCTATTTGTTTTTAGAAATTATTTATTGTAATTTACAAAATTATTAACCTTTTTATTTCAGACTCATTGGTCATCCAGGAAATTACAAATTATTATTTGGTTATCGACAAGAAGAGGTAAAATATTAATTTTTTAGAACTAAATTCGTTAAATACATATAAATTAATTTATCTATTAAATATCAAAGTTAATGGCAATCTTTTTACACTTAACAAATATAATTTTACAAATAGTATAAAAAATTTTAATTCTTTGCTTTTACAAACTGTTCAAGATATCCACTATGCTGTTTTTACCCTGTACCACAAATTAGGTATAAAGAATTTCATATTGAAAGATTACTTTAAAGAAATATATTTATCAAATAAAACTCACATCGAAAATTTCACTTTAAAATGTTACATTGTTTTGTAAAGCAATTACTGCATTGCTTTTTAAAATTATTCATCAATAATATCTCATTTTAAATAATGTATACATATGTATATATACACACAGACAATGTTATTGTGATTTTTTCTTTTTATTTTCAAACTTATATACATGAAATACAAGTTTGAAAATGTAAATAAAAAAATCACAATAAAATTATTTTTTTTGTTTAAGTCAAAAGATTATTTAGGTGGCTGTAGTCTTCCTGCACTTAAATTAATCAGTGCAATTATTTAACTTCCAGACCTTTTAAGTATATTTTGATTAGCGAGTGTCTTATATTTAATACTATTCATCAAAAATCATTTTTTATATACTTAAGGAATTTTGTTACAACATTTATAATTTCATATTACAGTGTGGAACAGGAGGATGTCTTATGGAACTAGCCATACAACTTGCAATTATTATGGTGGGAAAACAAGCTTTAAATAACTTAATGGAAATTTTAATGCCGTAAGTAAATAAATTATGTTAGCATTACTTAAGAGATTTTAAATTCATGTGCTGTATTATAGTAAAATTTTTATTCTCTCCTGTAACTATAGTTTATTAAAAGCAAATATTTTTATTTTATCGTTTAATCACTCTTGTTTCAAATTCCAATGAAAAAGCATAAATGGTGATGAGCATTCGATTCCAAATCTCTTACAATCACATTTCATTATATTTTCTTGTGTTTCAGCATATATTATTTCTACCAACAATGTAAATTCTTAAACAAAACTCTCCGCTTGATTATTGTAGGAGATGTTTCAGTTATTTTTTGCAATTTAAAATTTATTTTTTAGTTTGTGAATTTTAGAGATTGATGCTACACACACTGGTCAATGAATTAGAAACCCAAAGTTAATATTTTATAGATTTCCTTTCAGATGGATAATAGCTCTTATTTGTTTGGGCATTAAGTCCACATGCTTCTGAAGTACATCTATATCTAGAATATACCATTCATTGGGTATATAGCTTCTTAAATATTATAAATTAGATGGAAGAGGTAAATACTGTAAGATATCGTGTTCCATCATATCTCATACATTTCCTACACTGTTAATATCTGGGCTCTAATACAATGTATAGTTGCATTATCGTCCATGAAGTATTCATTGCCATCACATTAAAAATGTAACATTACATAAAAGTGCAATTTATCTGCCTCTAAATCTAAGTATCTCATGATTGCTTACCTTTGAGAAATTACAAGACACCACTTAGATGCCAGTAAAACATGCCCCATATCATCATACTCCCATTAGACTCTTGCACAATGTATGTAAGGCAAGATATATTCATGGTCTTGTGAGATTTTCCAAAATAGTTGTCATCAAACAGTGATTCATCCAAGCATGTTACCAGTTTTCAATCCTTAGTTGTCTTGTGTCTTCTTCCCCAACACCAATGTAAACGAATTTTTGCGTTTCTGGCAGAAATAAGTGTTTTCACTAGGACTGGATTATGTGTTTTTATCCTTTTCTCTCTACACCTGATTCAAACTGAAATCTGTTGATGACTTTTGTCATTTGTAGCACAGTAAAGTTCTTTTTTGCCATACTATTTGCCTGAAGCAACACTGATCCTTTCTTAGAAAATTGTGCTCCAACCACAGTTTTATCTTGACAAAGACTGTGGGCTCCGATTGCAACTTTTGAAAATTTTTGATATGGTTGCTTTCAAAAATCAAGTGAAATTTACTGTTTATGAATTCAAGACTTTTCCTAAATACGCACCAACAATATGCCCTTTTGAAAGTAGTAAAAGGTCATTTTTCCCCTTTAGTTTTCATTTTTTTATGTTCTTATGTTTGCTCTGATTTGAACAGTAAGCATTATTAATGAGACAAAATTAAAATTTTCTATGGCAGTTGTATCAAAGTTACCTTATAATACCATTATATATATATATATATATAATCAATTGAAAATATTACTTTGGAGTAAGGAAAATAATTTAGTGGATCTTTCTGAATTTCATTGGAAGAATAAAATTTTTAGAAAGACAAACTTCTAAATCATTTTCCACCTAAGCATTTTTATTGAAATTTAAACCTAATTAACATCTTTAATAATCCATCATAAATCACTTGTTTCCTATTGTTAATAATAGAATTAATTATGATTCATTTGTCATAATAAGTACAATGACTGCTCTAATTAAAATATGAATACAAATTTTATTTCCTACTTTACAGCAACATACCATGGTTAAACTAATACAAAAAACCAATTAGAAATTAAATTGTTTCAAAATTGAATTATAATGTAATTCAAATGATAAGAGTTGTTAAGCTTAATCTAAATTTTAAAATATGTAAGTATCATGTTGTTGCTGATAAAAAAGGTAATATTAAAAAGAAAGCAAAAATATCTCATTTAGTGAAATTTTAATTTTACAATTTCTTCAATATTTTGATCATTAATAAGAATAATCTGTCATTTTTAAAAATCTTGTCTTGAACTTTGTTGCATATCATTTAGATCTTAAAATTACTGATATTATCATACTTTGTTAGTTTTTAACAAATTTAAGATCATAAATAGCTAGTAGTGATTCTTTTCATCAGTAGTAAAGTTTTTCATCATTTAAAAAGTATACAGATGGATGTAATGAATACAGAATCTTAAATTATTCAATCTGTTTGCATCATTGTCACTAGTTCTCTAATATTTTTTGTTCAAAATGTTAAAATTTTAAATAAAAATAAAACATGAAGAATTGTGTCTTGAATATTACTATAATTAAGAGTTGCTATGGATTAACAAATGGCCACCATTAAGTGTCTCCTTTGACGGGAACAGAAAAATCAAAATCTACCTCACTTATAAAATATTGTGTTCATCCAGCATCACTTGAATCACATTCTGGGTTCCATTGGACTTTCTAAGGGGGTTAGCATCCAATCCCATTATTATAGATTTCTTGGCACTCAGTAACCTGGACTGATCTGACATGTCAGATATTTAGGAGGTGAAGTGACAACGCAATTAAAAGTTTTCCTTCAATGCAATAAAGTTATAATTTTAATGTAACATTAGTGGAGTTTATTTTTATTTAAAGTATAATTAATAATTTTATTCAAAATATCAGTGAATTTGGATTTAGTTTAAAAGTATTTTGCTGAAAGCAATAACTTCATTATAGATTAAAAAATTTTTATATGATCAGTAGTTAGTTAAAACATGTTGAATTTATTGATTGAATTTGTATTATTTTTCTAATTTACATAAAGCTCTTTATAACTACTTAATAAAATGTCTTATTTCAAATGACTTGGATACAATCCTGAATGGATTTTTTGTGTTACAAATGCTGTGAAAAAATTAAAAATTTGGAGGCTGTGCAATGTTATTTTACTTAAATGGAGAAATAGCATTTTATTTATTAATCTATCTTGTAACTTAATTTATGCAAGAAAATTGATAAAATTGGCAAGTCAGCTTAGAAAAATTATAGATGTTATTAAGTATAAATGTCCTAATAACAAAATTATCTAAAAACTATAATAATTTATGAAAAATAATATTTGATTAAAAGTAAGTAACATAATTTGTAAGAGCAATTCTATCTTTTCTATGCATGATACTCATTCATGTAAAATTAATCCTATCTTAAAAATTTATTTAAATTACTGTTTACATTGCAAATAATTTTTTATTAAAATCTATTTACAATATTTACTTCTCAAAAGTCAAATAATCTTAATAATTGGTGCCTTTACTTTCTGGCAACATATATCCCAATGAAAACATTAATCCTGTTTTGATTTTATTATTTAACAAGAAGAGTTTCTACTTACAGTGTTGATAAACACCATTTGATGTCACAAATAAATGCTGTAGTATCAACTTCTACTGTAAAATCTGTGTCATCAATAACAGTATGGTTCTCAAGTATAGTAGCTTTTTGTCACAGGTAACAATAATGAAAGAAAATAGTTTCTTTAGTTATATTCATTCAGTGATGTAATAGAAAAATATAAATTGTGGTATTCAAAAAAATTTTGGTTTTCTACTCTTTGTTAGAAAATCAAATTTAAAATTCTAATTTCTGTTACCTAAAATGGAAGCTCTTAGAATTATGAATCACTGAATTCAACAAAGTGTTTTCTGTAATTTGGTTGTGGCTCTCAACAATTATTGACTAATTTTCTTCCTTTACTAACTTTCCAGAACTAATAAATAACTTCTTGTTATTATATAATTATTGTTGCATTATAAAATGTTTATTACAAATATTATGTTTAAATTTTAAAAGACAAAATACATTTTCATGATAAAAATTTGAACTCATTCCTCCTTAATTATTTAAGAATTTTGAATCTCATTAAAAACTGCTTAAAGACTTTTTTATGTTAACACAGAGTGTATTCATATATTTTATCAAAGTATTTTTTATTATCTATGAAGGATCAGTTGTGAAACTGAAACATTTAATTGGAATTTGTGAATTTCTGAATTGGTAGCATTTTTTGATGATATAGTTAAGCATTTGAAAATAAATTTTAATTCATTGGTTTATTTATTTATTTTTGTACTTCCAATTATCAAATAATGTAGATTATCAGTTGAAACAGTTATGCACCTATGAGATAATCATTACACATCTAGGTGATGTCTTCCTATTCCATGTGGTGTAAAGTCTTCTCTAAACACACTTTAAAAGTATTGCTCTTCCAATCTTTTTAAAGAATTTTAAAACATGAAAATTTAATGCCTTTAGTGAAAAAAATATGTTTGGAATTTTATATTATTTTAAAAATCTTCTCTACGGAATTAAAGGAAGCATTATAATGTATTTATTTTGCAAATAATTGTATTCATTTGTTGATAATACAAGATTATTTTGTAATTATTTTATATAATTATATTTTTAATCACTTGTTCATGATAGGTGGTTGACATGGCTGTATCAATGGTGGCAATTGAAAAGGAGAAGACATAACGGTGGTGGTCAGCATGTTAAAACACGCTGGGAAGATGACTATGCTCTTGCAGAATGGGGACCAACCCATCTATTTTTTGAGTACCTTGAAATGAGTATGGAGGATACATATTTTTGTTTTATTAACCTAAAATAATTTTGATTTTTTTACTCTAAAACGAAATTTCTCTAAAAAACTTCTACAACAAAAATTGATATGAGACTAGAATTTTTCCTTTTTTTTTTTTATCCTTTTGAATATTTATTCTATGAGATAAAAAGGAAGAAAAATTCAGTGGCAGTAAAAAAGGAGCAATATATTTATTTACTACCTTGAAACTAATTATTAATTTCTTTTAGATTTAAATCAACTAAGCCAGAAAATCTTTTAAAGTTTTACTATAAAATAAGGGTAAAAATGTTACTGTATGAGAAAATATCTAAATTGCAAATATTTTAGCTTTATTCAATTTTTATGCTTAAACTTTTTAAGCAGAATTATTTGTCTCTGAAATAATATATAAGAAATAAATTTCTCTCATAAATTCCTAATCATAATACATTTAATACCATATTTATATGACAGAGGGTTTTTCTTAAATTTCACCTTAAAAAATTATGGAGCTGCTTATAATCAAGATTTTTATTCTCAGAACATAAATTAATATCCAAATGACCTGTAAATGTATATCTTGGTTTGAAATTAGTGCTGTTACAGATTACTGTAGTTTTGCAATCTATCAAAAGTTCACAGAAACTAGCAGAGAAAACGTGAATGCTGAAATTTTGATTAGAGAACTAGCTGAATGCTATTCAATTTAATGATTTGCAGCTTATATATTGTAGTTATATGTATGGATTATTATCTTGTTCCAAAAGTATATTTGTAGCTTATATTCACATAAATACTGTAATTCAATTGTTCAGAAGGTGATTTTATTAAAAGTATGTGTTAATTTCTATATTTAATTCTGACTAATAATTAATTTATTATTTTTCTCTCTTTTTATAATTCTATTTTACATCTTTTAAACTTATTTAAAATGTAATATATATATAAAATCCCATCTTTAGTATAAAAAATTGAAAGTTTTTCTTAAAGGCTGTTGAACACTTCCGATCTCTTACACCAGAGTATTTACTTTTATAAAAATTTCTTATATAAATTAAAGTGTATTTCAAGAGTTACATTTAACAATAACTTAAAAAATAAAACAAAAATATCATAAGTATATGAGAAATATGTATTTCATAATTCAATATCAGACTACCAGTTACATTTCATTGAAAGAGTTAATTTTAGTTTAATCAAAAACATTTCTGAAAAATTAAAATTTTCTGAGAATCAAAATTAATTTCCTTACTAAAAAATAAGGTTTTCACCTTATAATTTTAGGGGTATCAGTTTAGACCCTTAATGTTACTAAAAATAAAGATAAATAAATCCTTATCACTGAAATTTTTTAATAAATTTGGCCTCTTGTCTCTAACAATTTTTATCATATTCAATTATACAAATACTGAAAAAAATTCTTTATGACTACTCTAGATGATTTTTTTAACTGATTATTGTAAATAAAATTAATTGGTAGATTAATATTTAGCTATTCCTTATAATTGTTATATTAAAAAGATAAATAGATAACATCCTTTTACAATTTTGAATCGAAAAGCTCATTAGTAAACTAATGATCAAAAAGATCATAAATTAAAATGCTGCTTTAACTAATGATTAAAACTATTCGAATTAGCTTAACAGACATTGTTATTCAAGTTTTTTAACTCCAGATTTTTCATTGATGTTCATAGAATTTGAGAGCCTTTTATTTTATTAAAAATAATAAATTTTATATTGATTTGTCTGAAATAGTTATCTATTAATTTATAAATTGCATTATTTTAAAATAACTTTTAATTTTTTTATCTAGTTTTACAATTTGGTTTTGTAACTATATTTGTGGCTGCGTTTCCCTTGGCTCCTTTATTTGCATTGTTGAATAATATCTTAGAAATTCGATTAGATGCTCGCAAACTTGTCTGTTCTTATAGAAGACCTGTTGGTGTTAGAGTACAAAATATTGGTAGGTTTGTTTATTAATTTGTGTACAATATTTATTTTGTGTGTGTGTAGTTAGTATGTTTTCTTTCCATTGTTCCTGAGATCTTTTTCACTGATCATTCTTTAGTTACCGTATTTTCCTGTATATAATCCGCAGCTTATGTGTTAAAAAAAAGTTCTGAATTTCGTTGTGTGTATTATACGCCGCCGCGGATAATCTGACAAAAAATATTTTTAATCAGAAAAGTTTACTATAAAGTTTAGAAAGAAATGCCGTTTATGTTTCATAGAATAAATAACAGGTGGCGCCAAAACTCTGCTGATTATTGTTAAAATAAATAAACTTTCGTCCAGTTATGTTCAAAAACAAATTCAGTTCTGAACGCTTATTAAAGTTTCAATTCATTTTCGTGATTTCACATTCTGTCTTGACCTGAACTGTTTCACTTTGAAAACATTCAAATTCATATATTGTCATAGGGAAGTGAATATTATTAAGTTACCGAGTAAATTTTAAATTGAAAGCTATAGGGAAGGCAAGTGAAAAAAATGTCAACAAACTTGTAATGCAAGGTGAAAAACAAACATGCCTGGTACAAAAGTAAAAAGTATTCCATGTGTGGATAGTAAGTAATCCATTTCTTTCATTTAATTATTAATAAAACAAATATAGTTTATTTTTAAAATATGGTTAACCTCATTTTAAAAGTTATTAAAATCTAAAAATCAATAAGTTTTACTAGAATCTTCTCGGACATTGATCGATATCGTGCTTTCATCTCAGTTAATCGCACTTTCCGTTGAGGTTGATTCAAATAGATTTTTATCATTATAAATAATTTTTGTATAATTTATTATATTTTTAATTATATGAATACTAATTTAACAGCAGTTCAAATTTTTGACTGTTCGTCAAAAAAATTGACGCGGATAATGAAATGCTGCTGCGAATTATGTACAGGAAAATATGGTAAATGTGTTGAATGAAATTGTGGTATTGCAAATGTAAATGTCAACTATATTTATACAAACATCTTAAATTTAAATAGGATAGTTATACAGAAAAAATGTCACTAAATTACATGTGAAAAATTTGGTTGTTGGTGTAATTTTGAATCAATATGTCAAATGATACAATTGTGAATATTTATGAAAAGCACTGTAGAAAATGTTTTTACTATTTTAGCCTTAAAATAATGTTATTTCTTTGAAATGTTTAAAATTCAATTCTTGATATATATATATAATACTAGTTTGATAGTAAGAGTGTATTTATTTATTTATTTATTTATTTAACAATATTTACAGAGATGCCGTTTGTTACGATTTTTCCATATTTAGTACGGATTTCTACTCTTCGATACGGAGTTACGATGATCTTAACGAAATTACGGAAAATAGATTTCTCTCTCGATCTCTAATAATAATCCTTTTTTGTCATGTACGATTATATTATTATTGTACTATAGTGATTAAAATTTGTGAAGGTTACAAATAAATTACTAATTGAGTGTTGAAATTTGATTAAGAAAAATATGCCTGATATATTAAAAAGTAGAACTGCTAAGAGTGCGCGTACAGGTGATCATCGACTAAAAGTAAGGCATTTAAATTTAAAAGAATGGTTTACTTTCTTAATTATTATATCTTTTTATATTTATTATGATTAGATGATCATTTTACTTTTATTTTTTAACATAGGTTACCTTAAAAGTATTAATCTTATGCACATAAGTGTCATAATGTAAACCACCTGTTACTGAAAAAGTTACTGAAATTTTTGAAAAGGTTACTGAAAGTACTGAAAATATGTCCGATTAGAATTGATTGGGGTGCTCAGAGGTTGGCATCTCTGTATTTAAAATTTTTTAAATAAAATGATGCAAATAATTTTATAAATTATAATATTTTAATATTTATATATAAAATGTAAATTTCATAATATAAAGGTAATGGTTGAATGCTCTTCTCATTATATTTATTCTTTTCTAGGCATTTGGTATCGCATATTAGATTCCATTGGAAAACTTGCTGTGTTAACAAATGTAGGAATTTTGAATATTTTGTTATTATAAAACTTTTATTTTTTTTAAACATAATTAAAGATATGTGAATTTTTACTAAGAATTATATGCTTATTCAGTTAAATGTATGTGTTAGAATCTTATGGTAAACAGGAAATTGACATAAAATCTTTTGAAAGAAAATTGTAGTAAAATTCTTTCTAATGTAATAATTTAAGTTTATATTATCTCACTTAAAATTTTCCTGATTTGTAATGTATCAGTATTTCAAACAGAATTTTAGCATTAAATGAATTTCACTAATATTCAACTAAGCTATCGTAGATTATCTTAAATTTTAATTCAGCTAAGGAAATTTAAAGGGGAAAGCAATCAGGTAAAGAAATTGATATTGCTTCAAAATAAGATAATGCATTTGTATTGCTCAATTTTTTTCTTGTCTCAAACACTCTAAATCCCATATTGTTTCTGTCTACTATATAATCTCAAAGTTGTTTATGTATTTTGTATATGTTCGCATTCATCACTAATAAAACAAACAATTACAATATTACAACAAAAGCAATTTATTTTTACTAAAAGAATTGTATTAAATGTATAAAAATAAAGTCAATAATCATAGTTTTAGCTTATGTTAATGCTAAACTATATTAAAAAAATTGATACCTTATTTAGAAATCAAATGTTAGAAGGCAAATAAGAAAACTTTATTTTAATTCACTTGAGAAATGCTGTTTCAGACCTTTTAATTTTTTTTTATCTGTACCAAAATTAAAGTTATGAGTAATGATAAATTGCACTAAATTTTTCTTTTATAAATTCAAAATAATTGAAATGTATTGTAGTGAAAATAACAATCTAAAAATAAGATTTAATTTGTCATTAATAGATAATTTTATAGTCTGAATACATGATGTATTAATATGTTAAATCTCTACATCAGTTTTGATTGTCTACATATACAATAAATATACCTTGAATTTTGCTCACTATTTTCTTATTTTATGCATTAATAATCTTTTGTTTTTACATTGTGGTTGTCAGAATTAATACTATTTTATTGGTTCATAATGAGAAATTAAAAATATCTACTTGCTTTTGTAATTTTTCTTATGAGAAAAAAAGAATGCATTATAAATTTAAGGCGGTTTGATATATATATCGATATAGATATATATGTAACCATACAAAATAAAAACATAATAATATCATTAATATTATGTCTGAATGAGATTTTTATTTTGGTTTGTAGGTTTGGAAATTAATGTCAAAATGTTGTTTGTATCTATAAAAAATTTCAAAAAGAAAGTAAATGTGTATGCAAATTTTCTTTCTTTTATTAAAAAAAGTATGTTGATAAAAGAAATTCAATCAAACATTTAATTTTACTATTAAAATTCAATTATAAACTTATTTATGAAAGATCTCAATTTATTTTAAATTCATTAGATTCATTATGAAAATATATGTGTTAAGTTTTGTGATTTAAGTAATACTTTTTTTAATTTATTATTTAATTGATAAGATTTTAAATAAGTGTAAGATCAAATAAATTTACTTCCATAAAAATTAAATTAATATACTAGTATTAATGTTAAATTCCTTGGGTATTATTTTATTAACAGCACGATAAAAATTAAAAAATAATGCTAAATATTATATTCTATGGAATGCTACATAATAGTAAAATAAGCATTGTGGCTAATAAAAATAACGGTGACAAAACTTAAAGAAAATCTAAAGTTCCATTTTATATTTCAAGGTTAGCCATATTTATACTGCAGACCCACTCATCAGACTGATGATTTCATATTTTTTGAATGAAAGTTCTGCGTTTGCATAGGCTCCACATTAAGCAGGTCATCTTAGCAGGTCAAAACTCGGACCAAGACTATTCCTAATTTATGTGAACAACATCCCAAAACACTCACTAACATCCTTGTATCTAATTGGGGATGACACTATAATACTAACACAACAAAGGAAAATGTCCAACATTTCCTACTCACTAAACCAACACCTACAGCTACTTGAGCTCTGGTTCCAGAAATGGATATTATTAGTAAATGAAAATAAAAGTGTTGCCATTATATTCACAAAAAAGCAACTGATAATAGCCAAAAAAGTCAAAATAAACAATAAAAGTATAGCCTGGTCTCGAACCTGTAAGTACCTAGGTGTCACGCTAGACAGGAAGCTGACATGAAACCCCCCCCCCTCAATAGCATAATAGAAAAATTTTAAGCAAAGAGCTGCCTCATTATACCCTCTTTAAAAACGAAGTTCTAATTTATCAGTGGAAAATAAAGTGCTCATTTACAAAGCATAAACACTACTGTCCTATCTGAGGTTAAACTTATGACTCAAAAATTAAAAAATTAGAAACCCTGCAAAACAAAACCATCAGGTTAGCGGTGAAAGCTCCCTGGTACTTTAGGAATGATAAAATTAGAAATGAAATCAAATTACCCCAAATTCGCAAACTTATTTTGTCAATATAATGTACAACATGTACAAAAATCTAGACAGAACTAAAAACCTGACAATAACCCAACTTCCGTCCTATAACGACCTTAGTACAAGCAATAGACACTGTCTCCATGCATTATTACAATATTCAGAAAAGTTTCCTCACCATGATAAGCATGCATGACCAGTAACTTTTAATGTAACTATTTAACTCAAATTTGTATATATTTTTTTCATACTGTAACAGACTAATTCAGATTTATATATAATCAAGAATAACACTAAAATATGAGATAAAATATATATATATATGTATATAATAAAAACAAAAAATATGTATATATTTATACAAAAGAAGAAAAGAAATTTTTGTGTGGCTGTGTGTTTGTTTACATACAAATGTAAACAGTAATTGCATTTATCACTCTCGCCTGCAATAGCAAGTGATATAAGGAATTGCTTAGGCAAAAAACCTACTAACACCTGTATTTTGAAGAATCTCTAACTGTAAGTTACTAACAAATTTTTTCTGTAATATGTATCTGTACTTGTATATAATTTTATTATTTTTCATAACATGCAAATATAACTAAATATTTTAATAGTTTCTGTAAACGTATAGTCTTACGTAAATATTTTCATTTCACTCATGCATGTATTAAAATATTCTCTATTTTTATTTTTATTAAATAATTCTTAAATTTAAATTTCATAATGTAATATATTTTGAATTTTATATTTTAAAAACTAAATTGTAAAATTTATGAGCCTCTCCCCTTAAATGCACAGCATTACTTCAGACAATCAGTATCAGCCATAGTTCACCACCCACTCTAGTGCCAATGAAGGTAGAGGATCAACCAATCCAGGTACCTGGAAACAAGCCAGCCGGCAACCACTCCATATTTATACTGCAAATTAGCTTCTACATTAAGGCCTCCTCTCATTTAATATATATGCATGATTAAGAAAAAATGTAATTTTATTATTCTTTAAGAAATGTATATACATCTTGTAAAATTAATTTCATACTTTTTAAATGTTTTTATTATTTAATATATGTTAAAATTACCATTTGAAAGTAAATTTTTCCTTTAGGGTATTATCATAGCTTTTACTTCAGATATGATACCTCGCATTGTCTATCGAATAGCATGGTCAAATGACTATTCTTTGCATGGATTTGTTAATTATAGTCTGTCATCTTTTAACACTTCAAGCTTCAGTGAAGAAGATCAACCAGCACCATTAATTTTGCCTGGTACAACAAAGAAAATCGATGTTCCAATTTGTAGGTAAGTTTTTAATGTCACTCCTTTCTTGCCATAAACTCATTTTTTAAGCACTAGGAAATACTTTTCAAGTTTATAATGGAATTTCATTTATAAAATATTTTTTGCAAATTAAGTTCTGATTACATATTAATCTTTTTTTTAACTTTTTTCTCAGTTTTGCAGGATTTTTAGGTTTATTATATTTTTAATGTGTAAAAAATAGAATCGTGAATAACACTGATGTTGGCACTTTTATTCTTTATATTATCATTTATATTTTTTTCATCAATAATAAAAAATTATTTTGCTCTTTCTAACTTTAAGGGATATCAAATTCATATTAAAAAAAATCTCTTTAAATTATTTATAAATAATATTCTAACATTCTCTCAGATTTTTCCATTTAAATATTTAACATGTGATTTACATTTTTCAAGTTTAAAAAACAACAGAAGTTAAAATAGTTTAGCAAACTGATTTTTATAAATGTAATGTTTCAAAGCTTCAAAAGTAATGTTTTTGTTGCTTTCAAAACATCATTTATTCCTATTTTTAAAATAAATTTAAGGGCTAGCTAGGTGGTTCCTCATTTTTATCTGTGACAACTTGTCTATCAGTTAATAGCTCGTTAATACCATGTCGAAAAAATTTCGAAGATATATCAACAAAGTAAAAAATTGGCATACAATTGAATACCTATTTAAATTCACTACAATTAATTAATGAAATAATTTGTTTCTATACATAAATTTCATCATTTAATTGCTCAGAATGAGTAATCTAAAAGGTAAATAAATAATGTGTGAAGATCAAGCATCTAACAGAAATAGGAACTTTATATTTCATTTTCTACCTGATGGGAGAGACATGGAGACTGAGTCGTGTTGGAGTGAGAGGAAGGGTGCAGTTGTGAATATGGGTGGTAGCGGAGGTCCCACTCCCTGGCGTTGAAAAATATGTGTCTTTGAATAATGTGGAATGAAATGTCTAAATTTATGTTAGTGCTAATAATTAATTTTGCGTTATTGGTCAATCCTGAAGACGACAGGTTCATGACTGTATAATTAAATAGTAATTTATTGTGTATTTAAAATTAACTAATTGCACTTTACATTAACTTATTAGACACATACAAAAAATGTTATTTATATTTGTATTCATAACTTTCTATCAATATTTAATAAAGGTTTAATTGCAAAATTTTAGTTATTTTGGTTTTAAAATAATTTTCTAAATGCGTTATTTTAAAATTTGATTTTTAGCATTACTTTTTTCAGTTTCTACTTGTGTAAAGTGAACTGATATTGAGATAGTATATTCAAGCTATATGTATTATGACGAAGACAATGTTTAATGCGTTCAATACTTTAAGAAAGAAATCTTAATGACTTTTTATTTATTTTTTCAGCGGTTTCTTTTTGATAAATAAGTTTGGAGGAATTGTTTTTTATCATTGTGTGATAATTGAATAGTTGAGATTTTTATTATAAAATATCAAAAGATATTTTTTAAAGAATAAAATATCAAAAGGTTTCATAAGAAGCCTAAGACAATCTTTCAAAAAATTATCAATAGTGAGAAAATATCAAGAAATTATTTATAGTCTTAATGAAAATTTTAATTTTTTCAAATTTTCTATTTATTATCTTTTAACATTTATAGACATTCAAAATTTATTTTTATAAACAAATGGGAAATTTTATTTTAACATATTATAGTTTAACATTACCAAATATATTGATAGAGAACAATTGTAGTTGCTATGCAATATCTATTATTAATATCTGAACTAACACTAGTTTTGCTATCCATTTGTTTTACTAATGTGGTAAAAGTCCAAAGAACAAGTTTTAATTATGTAATATTGGTAGTGACCTATGCTTGCCAGTGCATTTATTCAGACTCTATTTTAGAGATTTGCTTATAAAAGCATTGTGCAGTTTGTAAAATTTTTTTAAGAAAACATGAAAAATTGCAGTCACAAAAGTTACAAGCAATTATCTATCTAAATAATTGTTAGATTTTCAAAATAGAAGTACATTTTTTTAAGAAATAAATCCAGAAATTCATGAGAATAAAATAGAAGATTGATATGGGAAACATTTTTAGTTTAAAATCATATTTTATTGCAAAGTAAAAAATAAAGCTCAAATGTTTGACAATCTTACATGAAGCTGAATTTATTTGTTTAAATAAAAAGCAATTAATGATTTCACCTTAAAAGAACACTAGAAATGAGTTAAAAATATATTAATTAATTGTAGTAGCATGTAAAAAGTATATAAAAAGAAAATGAATGTTGAAAATATTTCTTTGAAAAAGTGTATTAAAACTAATGGCAACTGGATTTGAAACAATATTTAGATTCTATTTTATATTACTGTAAGATAGAATAATTTGTCGAAGTCAAGTATATCTTGAAAGCTAAAATTAGAATTTCTCCAAAGCTATTAATTTCATTGAAAAATTGATTTTACTTTTTTAATTATACATCAGAAATCGAGTAGTATTTATGTTTTACAATTAAGATTCAGATATTTTACTCAGTGGAGTTTCTTTAATATATTGAAATAATGCTGCAAAGTAGCAATTCTATTCATATTGTCAGTAGTTAATTCAAAGTAGCATTCAGGTTTTATAATAGTTGTGCCCTGAAGCTTAATTTTTGAACACAGTTGAAACATCTTGCCAAAATTTGTACTATGTTTTCTGAGGAAAACAGAATTTCAAAACCAAACACTCAACAACAAATTTTGATATTATTAAAATATGTGATTTTTTGATATATTGTGATTTCTACTTATTTCTTTCAGGTATAGGGATCACAGGTATCCTCCTGGTGACCCTAATGAATATGCATTTAATGAAGAATATTGGCACTTACTTGGAGTTCGCTTTGCATTTGTTTTAATTTTTGAGGTGAATCTTTATTTTATTTTTTAGTATTTAATTGGCAATAAAACCTGACTTTAGTGACAAAAGTTTTGAGAACTATGAAAAAAAGAGTATAAAAACAATTATAAATTTATCAAAATATCTTTAAAAGTGTTTTGAAAACATTTTGATGATTTTTATAAAAATGACTGAAAAATGGTTACTGATAGGAAATGAAAATAGTTTTATTTCATACATAAAAAAAAGAAAGCTATCAAATGAATTTCAGCCTATGTGATGTATTAACTGACTAATCCTTGTTTGTGTAGTCTTGTTTGTTTTTTAATTTAAGATAATTTTTTTTCATTTAGTAATAGTGTGATATTCTACTAACAGTATATGTATGTCATGGTTCATAATTCATGTAGTTTAAGTGTAATCTAAGAGTGTAGAATTTTTAATTCTATATCATTTAAGTGAGTTTGTATATAAAGCAAATGTCAGTGTAAAATACTGTAATTTTTAACAGATCAAAATTACTTTTACAACATTTAATCAACGCTAGGTAATATTTTATTAAATAAAAATGTTTGGTGAGTAATTTAAAGAAATGAATTATTTAAAATTTTCATTACTTTATTATTTCAAATTATGGTAAATATGTTTTTCTTCCATTTTTAAAATTTTTATCTCTGAATTATTTGCTTAATGATGCATATTAATTGACATTTTACTATGATAACCTAATATTTTTTTTTTAATTTATTGTTTCTTAGTAAGTTTACTTTAAAAAACAATACAAAAAAGTAAAGTATTTTTTATAAGCACTCTATAAAATTTAAATAGCTACTATATCCTGTCATAAAAAGTTATAATGAATAACTATATTTACAAATAAAAATTGTATGAAATTGATGGCTCAGAATATTTCTTAATGGTATTTTTATCGCATTAGTTTATAAAATATTTTGCCAAATATTCTAGAATTCTATGACAATATAAATCTGAAACAGTAACTGTTATGAGAATTAAATGTTATTCCTATAAAGAGATAATTCCCATAAGATATCTTTTATTTTCTGTGCTGAATCAATTGCAGATTCATAATTTAAAGTGATTCAATCATTTTTCGTAATATACACTGCTGGCCACCATAAATGCAACATCCTGAAAGAAGCATGCAAATAACATAAAATTTACAACATGTATTTGCGGAGGTAAGCTATGCAAATGATTAGAATTTCAGCGCAGAGGCACATCACACGCATCTGTGGTGCCGCTTCAAAGAGCTTTTTAAGGCTTGGAGATTTCGACGATTTCAAGTTCGGTAATTGTGATTTTCTTGTGGTTTTTTCCCATAAATAAATAACAATCAATTATGCCTTGTAGGAAACAGTGATCATTTTTTGATCAAGTATCAGAGTCCAACAGAGGAAGGATAGTGGCCTATCGAGATTGTGCATTATCTTTCAGGAAAATCGGTAGTTGTGTTGTACGAAACCAAACAATGGTAATGCAGATATGTGAGCGTTGGATGCAGGAGGTTACAACGGACCAATGTATTGAATCGCATCCACCTCTGTGCACTTCTTCACGTAATGATTGGCAAATTGTATGTACGGCAGTGACAGATTGCTCAGCGACATCACAAACTATAGCACAGCACAATCAGTCTATAATGCATCATCCAGTGTCTGATCGTACCATTCGACGCCATTTATATCAGAGTGGTCTGTCAGCAAAATGCCCATTGCTTCATCTACCCTTGGTGCAGAACCACAGACATCTCCACCATCAATGGTGCAATGAAAGAATGATGTGGACTGCAGAATGGTATGACGTTGTCTTTTTTGAGGAGTCATGCTTCTGTCTGCAACACCATGGTGGTCGCATTCGAGTCTGGAGACACAGTAGTAAAAGAATGCTGAACAGCTGCGTTATGCACCGTCAGACTGGTCCAGCTCTGAGTATTATTTTATGGGATGGGACTGTATCGGATATTACTCTTATATTCTTCTAGTACGCATTGCTGGTACTTTAAACACCCAGTGCTGCATCTACGAGATGTTGGAACCTGTTGTTCTTCTTCAGGGCTTGCTCACAGCCCTATTTCAACAGAATAATGCACAAACACATGTGGCCTGCATTGTCCAAGGGTTTTTCATCAGTCGCCAGATTGAATTGCTTCCCTGGCCGGCTTGCTTTCAGGATCTTTAGCCGATAGGAAACGTGGTCAGTGGTTGCTCAATGATTGACCCAGATTACACCCCCAGATCAACAATAGATCTATAAATTTACCACTTGGTCAACATGTTATCTACAAAATAAATTTTGCTGTGATATTGTGATTTGTTTGGTGTTGCAATTTGGGTGGCCAGCAGTGTATATTGCCTTTTATATCTATAATTAATTTTTGAACTTATTACATGAGATTTTTTTATTTAATTTTTTTATAACATGTCACTTATTTTACTTTTCTCTTGATTATTTTTACATATTTTATTTGTAAGCTGGAATTTCTTTTATGAAACGTGGCATATATAAGCATTGCATTAACTATTTTGTTTTACATTTAAGTGTTTTTATCCTCATAGAATCTCATTTTGATGATAACCACTTTAACACGATGGTTGATACCAGATGTGCCCAAAAAATTGATGGAAAGAATTAGGCATGAGAATTTTATTACTAATGAAATTATGATAGCTCAAGAATTAAAAAGAGCTAAAGGCCTTTCTGCAATCCCTGAAGAAAGAACAACTGATCATCTGGCAGATTCCCATTCCTCCTACACCAATCCAGTAAGAGAGGAACTTATATAATGCCACTGAGATTTTGCTCAACATTTATTAATTTGCAAAGATTTTATGATTCCATTTCTTGTATTTTATAAGTTTCAAGCATATCTTGTCTCTAAACATTCTTCTTATTACTTTTAATCACTTTGGGATATGATTGCCTGTATAAAAATTGATTTGAAATAATTTAATATTTCTCTTTATATGGTTTACTTAAAATGTTAAACATTTTAAAAGTATTTTATGATTGCATTTAAAACTAAAATTGGATTAGAAAATATCTGTTATATTGTAATACCAATCTCTTTCTCCTCTCTTAACAAAGTTATGTTACAATTAATTTTTTGTGAATTATAAATTATTTGCTTTTAAATGGATTTTTTATGGTCAATGATTTTTAAATTATTATATATTTTTAAATGGTATTTTTAACTTAAAAATTTGTCTTTATTATATTACTTTATGTTTAATTATTTGCCATGAAAAAGTAATAAAATGTCTTAATTTAAAATTCTAACTTTTTTTATAAGAACAAAAAAATTAAAAGCTATGAAATAATTTAATTGCATTATTTTGTTCAAATTTCAAAGTACTTACAGTACAAAACTTAGAAAATAGAAGTATTTTAAAGTATAAAAGGCAATAATATTTTTAAAGCCATGTTTTGCATATATGGCTTTTTTATCTTCCAGTTGTGCCACAGATGTTATTTTACTTAATGTTTGTGTATATTTTTTCGCAGTATGAAAGCGATTTATTTTCCTTTTGTGTCTCAAATATCAATAAGTTTTTGTGTGTATTTGCAGAGCTTATATGAATTTTCTGTGATTTTTCAAAAAAACGAGTCTCAAAACTGTATTTTTGCAACATGGTATACAGTGATGTCACGGGGTGTTGTTCAATCAAAGTTTGTAAAGTTATTAAATCATTGTTGAAATGTTATATGTTCTGTAATTCTTTGCAAAAAATGTATTTTAAGTTTTGGAATTCAGTCCTTTTATATATTTTCTTCATTAATGTAATTTTATCTGCATTAATTATGAATAGTATGCTTGGAATCTTGCAAGTTTTGTAATCTATATCATGCACTTGCATATAAATAATATAAAATTGTTCGTTAAAATTTTTGATACCTTAGTGACATCACTGTTTTGTAAATATGATTTGTTATTTAAGATTTCTATCTGTTTTTAATTGTAAGCCAACTTGTGTTTGAGACTTTCCATGTGAATGGGTTGAACTTGTGAAAAGAGATTTTATAAGTTGCACTAGTCTCACAAATTTGAAAAGCCATAATAAACAATGAATAGATAATATATTTTCATATTTATATAGAGTGCAATAAGATTTAATTTCCCGATGTCATACAGTGAAACTTCTGAACAGCAATTACTCTCATACCAATTTTAGGTTTTAGATTTGTGATTGTTAAATATAAGAATAATTCAGAAATTACTAACTTTCTTCAAAAATTTTATAGAAGAAACCGTATTTATTAAAAATGTAAATCAGTTTAAAAACTATTCAATTAACATTACTACATTTATAAATGAAATTGTTTAAACAAAGTGTATAATAATATAAATTTAAATTTTTTATGTTGCTTTCAGAATTGATAATTTGGGAATTATTTTTAAATGATATTGTTATTTCTGGGAAATTTTAGTTAAATTTCATTTACAAGTTGTAGAATAAAGAACAAAATTTCATTATATTAATCAAATGATTTACTTCAATTATTTGCATGTTTTTTTTAAAATTTTATTCCATAAATTGTCAACCAAGTATTTATAACATTTAGCATTTCGTTATTACTGTAATTAATTATCATATTTATGACATCTAATGATTGAGTTTTTCTTTAGTTTCAAAGGTATCATTCAATTATGTCTTGACATAATCTGTACTTAAATTTCATTTGGTCTTACGGTATCTACAATAAACAAAGGAGTTTATAACTATTCATACTAGTATATTTAATCCTTCATATATATTTGTAATCCTGAATTTGCAGTTCAAAACTTGAATAGTTATTAGACATTGGTGCTATATAGGGGTATTTGCTGATGGAAGTTTCACTGTAATTTAGATTTAGACTTACTTGTGTGACATTAGATTTTATATTTGTTCTGAATTATCAACTGTGGGTTTAATTTTGGCTGTTATGCTTTTTTAAACTACTTCACGCATGTTTAATTTCAGTTCCTTTAAAAATGTTTTACCTTTAAATTTTTCTTAATTTCTTCCTTTTTTAATGTTATTAAACTTTTTATTATGCTTTATTGCACGTGTTAACTTCTTATTCTGAAATATTTTCGTGGTACCAGTGTGTTTTTTCGAAAAGCTCAATGATTAATTTCATTGAAGCAATTTGTGCAAATTTAGGACTTTTAATAAAATAAATTTCATTTTATAGATTTATTGTGTGCTGCTTTATTTTTTTACAAGACTCACATTCCATGCTCAGAAACAACTCAGTAAGCAATTGATTTTGTTTAATACCAGGGCTAGGAAAAGAGAGGGAATGGATCAAATGCTCCCTAAAACTAACACCGAAAATTACTGTTGATGACATAGTTAGACATCAAAGAAGAATAAGCTAGCTGCCTGGAGTTTCTGAGCAAAATATTTATTTATTTTTAAGTTAAATTTTTTTTTTAATCAGAGTGGAAAAAAAATACAAATATCAAATAAATTTGCTATTAATATTTAATGAACACTCTAAAATTATTATCAATATTAAAATTATCTTAGAATTATGTAACCAGTATAAAATATATTTACCTATTAGTTTCAGTTTGTCTTGATTTTTTAACTACTGACCCATTTCTTGTTTTTCTTTTTTTTTTTTTTTTTTTTAGGTTTTATTATGAGATACTACAGCTGCATTTCTATTCTAATGCCTAATTTGTATAAATGTCCCGAAGCGTCAAAAAAGTTTAATTGCCTTTCGATTTGCTTTTGTATTTAAAGATTTCATCTCATTTATTAATGTTCCAATGACATTTTTCCCTTTAAAAATGTGTCACCTTGAAATTTGCTAAACATTATGTCCATTTTTTTTATAATTTCTCCAGCAGAAACTAAAGTAATCCACTTAGAATGATTAGGCATCTCGACTGCATTTCTTGATATATTTCCAATTAAATTATCTTTAATTTTATAAGTTATATAACCTGCTACATAAACCACATCTTCAAATGGCAATAGATGTATCTCAGTTTGGGATGGAAACGGTAAATTCATTTTCTCATGATAATGGTAAAGGATTAATTAAGAATTCGAGATTTATTTCATCCCAGAATTCAAGATTTAATTAACTTGAGAATCAAAAGAATTGATTTCTTGACGATCTCTTTTTCATTAAATACAGAGTCTAACATTTCACTCCTTAAATGAACGCCTGGTCCATTTTCTAAAGAGTTTACTTTCGGTGAGAATTCTAGTATTTTATTTGCGAGCAATATTTTTTTAATCGAATAATTATTTCAGAAGGGGAAGGATGGTCAATGAATCTCCCGAGATCTCTAATTTGGCAGAAGAGGCTTTTGAACACATCTTGAGTAAGTCTACGTGTTAAAATATAAGTTTCATTTATAGATTTAAAGTCTTAATATAATCCATAAAGAGAATGGGAGTAATAATTCCTTTCTAAAAAGATAAAACTGATTTTTTTTTATTGTTCTTTCCTCTCTTCAAAATACATGTTAATTGAAAATTTCCTCCTTGATTGCGCATAAAGTTTTATGAGCATCAAAGTATTTTTGCATTCCAAAAACAGCTTTTAAAAGCTTATTACTGGAAGGTATTGGTATGGAACTGTTTATAGTATTTAATATATTGTCAATCAATGAAAAGAATGCAGACACTTGCCTCTCCAGTGAAATGTATTATTGCTTCTTAGCAGCAGTTTCTGTAAATAGTCTTTGCATGTGCAACTTTTTGTCCTTCATTTCCCTAAATAGTTAAGATCTAGAATTTATTACAATACCGTCACGCGAAAACAAACCACTAAAAATGTTTCTCAATAGCTTGATATAATGAGGCATATCAGTGAAAACCCATATCTTCCTTAAATCTTTTTAGAATAGAAAAAAATAGATTTTGTCAGTGATTACTTACAATTCTTTCCATTAGCTATGACACTCACCAAGCTCCAAAATTATTGCTCGAACTTGAACATCAGTGAGTTCAACTTCTTTTATTACAGAAAATAGAAGTTTTTTATTCATTTTGCAATCGAAATCAAAAAATGTTGGCTGTTTCCAAGGGGAAATTAATTCACCCAATAAAATAACTTGAACTTCAGGAAATGGGCTCAGTATTTTATCCAATCAAGAGTTGCAACGTAATTTCAAATCTGTGCATTGCATCAAAGCTCAAAGTACATATCTTATTCAAATTGCTAAAAGTTTCGTAATTATTTTCATCAATAACAATACATCTGTTAGAATTCCAAGCATGTAGCTTAACTTGGAACCCCATTATTTAAAAGTAGTTGTAGTCCTATTTTATTTCGTCAAAAATCGCAAGATTTTTAAAAATAATGATCGAATCAGGATATATTTTAAAATAATTTAAGATAACCATTTAATTTTTTAAAATTTATTTTCCTCATTTTCACGCTTATAAGTGAATAAATTATTTATCTCTTATCTTCCTAAGTTTAATATTCTCCTTTCGAAATAATTTTGTTTTTAACTTTTGTATTCGCTTAAAAGTAATTTTTTATTACATGTTCAATCCTTTCATGATTCTTGTAGTTGAACTTTGATTTAGTTTTGTGCTCATTTTTAATAAATTTCACCAATTTTCTATACATAATATTCTGTTTTTCAATTCTTCCATGCTTTTTAAATATTCATTGCATTTAAGACATTTAATATCTTCACGCTTCGTCCGCTGTGCTACTATCACACACATATTGATTTTTTGTATTACAAAATTTATGTGGACTCAAGCATTCAATTCTTTCAAAAGCTTCTACTAATCTGCTTTTCGTTTGTCTTTATTCTCATTGTAGTATTACGAATTAGAGTTCGAAAAAAAGTTTCGAATTTCAGTGCGCATTGTACGTTGCAGAGGATAATCTGATTTGATAAAAAAATAATAAAAATTTAATGTTGGTGTGAGCAGGACATTAGTCTTAAGATTTAAAAAAGAATGTTGAATAAAAACTCAATCTTACTCAATGCGAGCTATAACAACATCCCCTAAAGACAAGGCCTGCTCACCAAAACTTCTCCTGGAGTGAGTCATCCACATAAGGCTGACCAACGATCCCCCAACAATTAATATCGCTTAGGATAAAAAAAACTTTTTCAGAGAGAAAAAAATTGAAACAATACGAAAAAATTTTTTTTACATTACTTGAAGATAAAAACATGCGATATATTTGTATTGCATCCTTTTGGAAGAGAAAATTAAATATAAGTATTTTAAAGAAAATTAAAAAAATTACTATATTAAACAAAAATTTTCCTGTTATGCATAAGAAATAAACAATTTCATTTTAAAGTTCAAGTAAATAAGGGAAAATTGGTTCTAGATATTAACACTAACAAAAACTAGGGTTTCGGTAATTTTTAAATTTAAATTATACATTCTCAGAATTAAAGAAAACTTTTTCTTTTCAGCCTATAACACAATTGGAAATAGAACACATTATTGAATATAGATAATTCATTTTTTTTTTTTATTCTTTTTTTTTTTTTTTTTACGAAATACTAATGTTTTAGTAACAACAGCTTCTTTATTGCAATTTTCAGAAGTAAAGATTTAGTTCATATTTATAAAAGTTCTCATAAACAAATGAAAATTATATGCTTTTAATTAAATAAATGAAAAATAAAATCAATGTTTAAATTCATTTGAAAACAAAGTGCATTTCCATATAACAGGATTCTTAATTATGTTTAGTAACAGATTAAAATATTTTACAATATAAATGAGAGACAACAGAGTATTAGTGACAAGGTGGAATGCGTTGCTTCAGCTCTCCTTTCTATATACGCTAAAGGATAATTTTACTATTTCGACAGAGTTCCAGAGAGAGAGAGTATCAAGAAACGTATCTCTAATTTAAAATATATTTCTTAATTTGGATGTAATTGATACTAAATTAATTTTAAGAATACATATATATATTTTCTATATATATCTTTTTGTTTCAAATTACTGTTAAAAACTTAATTAAGATTTCTGGATGTCACTGAGTTAGTATCTTAACCAGCTAGTTGTTGTGTAAAGCACTGTCACTCCATGCTTCGAAAATCAACAAACTTGGGGAAACTATTTGCAATCAATAATCAAAGCATTTCTGTAATATAGATGGTCAGTTGTTTTATGAGTGAGATTTATTTCTAAAAATATTATATACTTTCCCTTAAAATTAAACTCTAAGTTAACTCATTACGATTATTTTTATAAGGAAATATATTAAATTACATGACATAAACTATGATGGCAATTTTTTAAATTTTTTACTTTTCTTTGTTTCTTGGGAAATGTTTCATAATATTCTTCCCACAAATTACTTTCCCCAGATGTTTATAATATGGTAACTGTGGGAACTTTAGAAGTTGAGAATAGAGCTGGGGCAAAAGAACTCCTTAAATAGAGGGGGAGGGATGATATGAACATTGGTATAACAGACTTTCATGTGAACAGGAAAATATGCTGAAGGATGAGTTTCAGATGAACTGAGATGATTGATTGAGGGGAAAAGAGTGAGGTCATTAGAGCACAAAAGAGTTAACGAATGGATTTAAGTCCAATTTTAATACTTAGGTTATTAATATTGAAAGTAAATTAGTTTTGGATGAGAGTTATTTGGAAGTGAAAGATTCTTTTAGAATTTATTCATGATATATTCAATGAATATTTCAATATTAAATTCTCAAAAAATATGAATGCTTATGAAACAAATTAGGTTGTTTGTAATTTTATTTATACACAATACTTTTTTGGTAACTAATAATTTTATTTGTAAGCAACTTGAGCTGACACATATATTGGCTCTTATAAATAGCAAATAATTGACTTATAAACATTTAATTTTTAATTTCTACTAATTGGTATGCAATTTGAATTTGGCTTTGGGTAATTTGCATAGTTTCTTTAACATGAGTTGCCCATGTTTTTCATTTATCCAGGGGAAGGTCTGGGAAATATTATCTTTATTTAAAGCTCAATAAATGTCATAAAATTTATGATGCATTAATAACATCCTTTTTTAATTATAAATCTCCATAATATTTTAAATTGCTACATTCATAAAATCAGTTTCTGAATTTGTACAGCAGATTTTGTATATTTTTTCAAATTCATTTTTATTAAAATAAACAGTTCACAAATACAGAATAAATTTGAGTGATGTAAGGATTGAAGCACGACACAAATATAATCATAGGTATTATACCTTATTTGAATATGCAATATTAACATTCTCTAAGTTTAGTTTTTTATGTAATACTAAGCAAAATGACCATATGTTTCTCATAAAAGTCTTTATTTTCAATCACTTGAAGTTAAGCTTTGGCATTTAGTTTTTAACACAGAGAGAGCGGCTCCCTCATTGCAACATTCAAAAGTCATAAATAGAAAGTGTAACCTGCAAAAATAAATCAGTGGATATTGTGTACATTAACTCATTGAGGAGCTTGTGGACTACAGTCATACTGGTTTTTACACTGTTTTTACTAGCAGTGTTAGATTTAGTTATTTTTGCAGTTTTTGGCTTGGGGAACTTGGGTCAGCCCTTGTAATTTGCTGGGTGATCACCCTGGCAGTTAGAACATTTAGGTTTTTCCACTTTATCATGGGGGCAGTCCCTGGTATTATATGCTCCTGCACATTTAACACATTTCGGTTTGATGTGGCATGTGTCAGCCGTATGAAAGAATTGCTGACAGTTGAAACACTGCATCACCGATTTGGTTCCTCTGTAGTGTTCAACCGTCACTCCAGAGATGTGGCATAGTTTGTCTATTCTATACATTGAAGCCCCTTCGGGTTCAGAATAGATTGTGATTAAGAAGAGAGGCATAGGTTTACTAGTTCTGGGATTGAGCATTTGGCTTACTTTGGTCACTTGAAATCCTATTAGATTTAGGTTATTTTCTACATCTTGCGGTTTGGTTTTAATGGGGAGTCCCCGAATTACGTATTTTTTTTATTTTTATTTATTTATTTATTTTTTTTTGGTTTGAACTTTTTATGAGTATGTACTCAATTGATTTGTCATCGAATAATTTTGTGAGCATCTGGAGTTTTAACTGAAATTTTGAGATTTCTCCCTGCAGTTTTGGTTACAAATTCATGTTTAAAATGTTCTTTTAATTTACGAATGAATTCGATTGGATCTTCATATCTCGCGAGCACCGGCGGAATTTTCTCCTCAACTAGGGGGGTTGCTCGATCTCCTGGGCGGAGTCAAGTTGAGAGTATTGGTTAGCTGTGGTTACGAGAACAGGAAGTTCCAGCGATGTAACTTTAGCTGTCTTTGAGGGATGAAGAAACTCCTCTGATGGCTTTTTTAAAGTTCTTTTTTTACTGTTAGTAATTCCAGCAACATTAGCTGTATTAACTTTATCATTAGTACTAGAATTATCCTTATCATTAATGAAAGAGAGGGGAATGCCAGATCAGAAACAGTATGTGCTAGATGGCTTTGGGGTTTCTCTGGAGTTGTCCCAGTAGCTGATGTTTTCCTTGGCCTGTATCTTGTCAGTAAGATCCTCAATATTTTGAGCCTGGCAAAGGAGTTCCTGAAGTGATTCAGGAGTGTGTGCTGGGTTTAAATTCTTGATGAATTCTTTTGCCATTTTAAAATTTTTAACCTAACCTTTAAAAAGAAATGAATATCAAAAACCACTTACTAATACACCAACTGATAAAAGCTTAATCTTTTTTAAAAAAATTTCATTATGGTTAAATAATTGAAAAAGCTGTAAAAGTGATACAAGAAAATTAACTGCAGAAACTCACTTAGCATTAACACATACTAAAAATGCTCTTATAGAAATTGTAGATTATTATTAAAAAATATTAAATATGGAATATGTTTTAACTGGAAAATTTCAGACAGATTTTCTCGAAGAACGTTTTGGTCTTTATAGACAGTTGGCTGGATCTCAATACAACATTTCTCTCACTCAAATATTCGAAACAGAAACTAAACTAAGAATCAGGAGTCTTATTCCTTTAACATTAAATTCTGCTGTTCATGGAAATGTTGAAATTAATTTAAATGATGATGTTGATGAAAATCTAAATCTTGATATTCCTAAAGAATCAATGTTTAATTTGAAAATAAACTCATGATTTAAAAAAAAAAATATTCTCATTTGTTAACTATTTTAACATACATAGCATGCTATTGCGTCCATTCTCTCTTGAAAAAATTAAATGTGAAATGTGCTGTGTTTATTTAATAAGCGAAGTTGACGATGAATGTGAACAATATCTTTTAATTAAAAATATAGATAGGGGTGGTTTAAAATATCCTTGTGATGAAACCCTCAAAATAATTCATTTTAATTATATTGTTATTTCTAAACTATTATCTTCTGTGTATGAAAACGATTTATTGAAGTGTAACAATCATAGATTTATCACTAGCAATGTAACATTAAAAAATCTTCGATTAGCTGAAATTAATTTAACTTCAGAATGTCGCAAACATGACAGTGATGATTTAGCAAAAAGTATTGTCGTAATTTCTACTTATATTTTACTCAAAAATTATTGTAAAAAAATTAATGATGATTTAATAAATAAAAACTCTCTTAATTCAAAATCAAAAAGAAAATTACTAACATTAGGAAAGTAATATAAATTTCAGAGAAGAGTTTTCTGTAGGTAAATATAATTAAAAATTGATGTTCCTAAACTTACATTGTCATTTACATTTTGCTTATTTTAAAAAATTATTTTGCACATCCAAACAAATTAATTACATTTTGATACTAATTATAATAAATTTTAATGTTGAATTGAAATGTTTAATAAAGTTATTTTAAGCAAACTGTTGTTGTCTTTATTATATTTTTTATTATTTGAGCAAGTTATAAATTTTGCTATTTTTATATGATAGTTAATAAAAAAATTAAGTATGCAATAAAAGCAAATGTTTCATTTATTCCAGTTATTTGTTTAATGGAAAAGATGAATGCTTTTATCTGGCTACAAATTTAATTTAAAAAATCCTATATTATCAATACTAATACACCAAGTAATGTTTATATAATCAGATTAAATCATACAAATCATGTTTAATTAAATGATTATTGTGAAAAACTTTAAAATGTACAATCATTGTGTTATGTGATATCATAATAAATTTATTTGAATTAGGAGAAAAATGTAGCAGAGGAATGTATTTCAAACATGATCCTAATAATTTCATAAATTTTTTCTACAAGTTAAAAATCTTATCAAACTACAAATAATGGTTGATAAATTAAAAAATTATAAAACTTGAAATTTAGAAAAAACAAATTAAACAAAATGCATAACATTTTATTATAATTATAAAAACATTTTTAACCTTCGAATTACAAATTCAATTGTTAAAGTAATATATATATATATATATATATATATATATATATATATATATATATATATATATATATATTATTTATTTATTTATTTCTTATTTTCTAATCACTAAGTTTGACAAATTAAGTATTTTGTTTTGTTCAATTCTAAAATTCTTATAAGTGTACTATGATAATAAACTGAAACATTTTTTTTAATTAAATCATTTAAATAAAGAAATGATCTTGGAAAAAATTCTGTTCAGTTTCTTTATTTTATTTATTACAATAATTTAGCTTAGATCATTTAACACAAATGTTAAAATTTTCCAAACAATTCACATTTAGTTGTGATCTAATCTATTTCATTCTGAACATGTTCTGAAGATGTTCGTGGAAGTATCTAAGTTACAAAACAGATTTTTAATTAAAAGTTAGAGAAAGCATGTAGAAAGGAATATCGAGATAAACGTTCTAATCTAAAGTGAAAATTGATGCATGCGTTGTAGAAAAGAAAAATGTTTCTATGTGCTGTTCGAAAAAAGTATCCATTTCTTTCATTTAACTGTTAACGAAACAAATATATTTTATTTTTAAAATATGTATAACCTCGTATCAAAAATCCTTAAAAAAATCGATAAGTTTTACTGGAATTTTCTCGATCTTAGTTTTGTGCTTTTATCTCAGTTTATCGCATTTCGCTATGAGGTGGATTCAAATAGGATCTAATCAGATGTTTGACATAAAAAATGTGTTTCTGTATAATTTGTTATGTTTTTAACATATTATGCAGTTTTTATTTTATGTTGCACCACATTATCAGCAGTATATATTTTCGATTATTCCTGCTAATACCGAAAAAATTGCCTCAGATTATGCTATGTTTTTTTTTTTTTTTTACTTATTTAAAAGCCTTACTAATAACACGCCGCTTCGGATTATAAACAGGAAAATTAACATAAAATAAATTATGTTTACATCATTGTTATTAGATAATGATCTTATTTTATAAATAGGAATTAAATTAAGTGGATAATTTTAATCATTTTTTTTCACCTCAATATGTTCCACAATGGACTTAAATAATTTACCGGTTTGAGCTTGTGAACCTTAACAATAGGAATATTATTTTATAAATAGAATTATAAAACTTATTTTATAAATAGGAATTAAATTAAGTGGATAATTTTAATCATTTTTTTCACCTCAATATGTTCCACAATGGGCTTAAATAATTTACCGGATTGAGCTTGTGAACCTTAAAAATATTCTATGGTCTGCAGTATAAATGTTCCAGAAATAAAAATTAAATAAAATATATACAATTCTAGTTTTTTTTTACTAGAAATTATAATTTTACTGATAAAAAATGCAAGTAACAGATAAGTGAATGAATATGGAAAAAGCAAAAACATGAAGAGAAAATATTAATCATTCATTAAGTCTGATTCTGAGTTTCTTGGTTTTTATTATTATTATTATCATCAATTTATAGTAATACACTTTTTTCTTTGTCTCTTTGTATACAAAAAGATATATTTTATAGCTTCAATTTCTTCTTTAATAAGTTTAGCATAGCTTTTTTTTCTCATTCTTTTAATTTTACTACAATTGATTCTCCATAGCTTGTTTGGATTTTTCTCAATTATATCAATCTATATTTTCCTGTCTCGAGATATGACGGTTTCATATTCCTAAGATCATTAATAAAAAAAATTTAAAAAAAAAGTTTATAAAAATTATTTGTTTCTAGCGGTAAATGAAAAATATAACAAAGTAAAGATTTATGATTCTTTTAAAAAATATCTCATGAATTATTCTTTAAAAGAATCCAATCATTTATTTTCCCACTGATTATATACTGGAAAGTATGGTAAGTAAAATATTTGTTCAGCATTAGATTGAGAATGTTTGGATGGAATGCTGTGAAACTTGTATCAAAATGCTCATCTGTTTAATTTACAATAAAAATACTTCATTTAAGAAAAATATTAGATAAATATAATGATTATAACGTTTGTAATTAATATAACAGATTTGAGCGTACCGCTGCGTGCGTCCAGGTGCTTCCTTGGCTACTGGTCTTAATAGACAAGAACAAACGGCTGTTGCCCGTTTCAGAAGTGGCCATCTTAGTAACGTAAAATTCGTCGAGGGTATGAAGAAATTCGAAATTTGCTCCAAGTGCTTAGATGAACAGGCCTCTCCTGAACATATTCTTCAATATCTTGGTCTCTCCGGGAGAGATCTGATGGAGAATCCACTTAAGGTACTGGATTTTGAAGGTGTACGCGCTCATGGACCTGGTCTAACACTGCTGACCTCGAGGGCATGCAACAACAACAGATTTGAGCTTTCTGTAAAGATATTTATACACAATATAACTAATTTAAACGATGTGTGTAACATTCCTCTCCGGAGCTATATTCTCTTCAAGAAAATTCTTTTCTTCCTACATCGAGTGACAGTTAATTATGAATCAGATCTGTGAGTTAACTCAGAAATCAGTTTTAAAACGGTACTTCAAACATGTGCATGTCAGAAGATCAAAATCCAGTCAGTCAAACGAATAAAAAAGTCAATTACATTTTTTGACCAAACCCTCTTTTCTTCCTGTTAAAATTTTCTATATTTAACCGTAATTTCTCTTTTCCCGATATTTCGTAAGTCGAAAATGTGGAACAAGATTTTTAAAAAATCCTCACTTCAATATTTAATAGCTTTTCAGCCTCAGGGAGTTTTCAAACATTCTACAACTTTATTAACACACCGAACCCGTTGCCAATAGCCTAGAAGTCAGGAACGTTTAATTCTTAGCCATTGGCTGCTTTTCCTGAAAAGATGCTATTTTGGTAATTTGAGCATGTTTTCCGTTGTTTAATTAAACTGATGAAGCATGAGTAAAGTCATCATGAATTCGTTGAACCAAGTTTCAATGCAACACATCAAAGTGGATGCTTTCAACTAGTCCTTTAAATTTATTATCTTTTGATGAAAAGTAAATTCATCATTACTTACATTCTGTGTCATTTTTTTGGTGTTAGTATTTTATGCAAGTATCTTTCAGGATGCGCTTCTTTTTTATTATATATGACTTATTATTGCGATCAAAATTTCATTTTTCTTTAAAATAAAAATATCTTCAACACCTATCACATAGAAATAATTGATGATCTGACTTATCTTGTGCATATATTGGTATTTTTAATCCAAATGTAATGAGTATTCCTCATCTTTCATTTGAAACAGATTCATATATATTTATGATTTGTTTTCAATTACACGTATATGTATCATTTATTTAATTGAATGTATTGATTCTTCATGTCTATAAACAATAATAGACATTTTACTCATTTTTTCAAACTTTTTGATGTTATCCAAAGTGTTATTCGAAATTCAATTTCTGTCAAATTTATTTTCATATTTAATCACTGGAATTTTTTTACAAGAAGAATTGCAGTTAAAATAAACCACTTAAAACACTCATCATTTTCTCTTTATTTTTATATTTTATTAATTTGTTCCTTCAAGTAAATAAACCACCAGTTAGACATTTAGAGATTCTAAAGTATTTGACTTCATTAAGTATCCAACCCTTTATAAAGTCAAATTATTTTAAAGTTTCTTTAGCCATAAAAATATTACATTCTTTAGTTTAACAATCACATGGTCATAAAAGTTATTCAAAAGAGCTGATTTTAAAAGGATTTAGTTGATATTTTAGAGACATTAAATTCACTTTTATTAAACAACATTCATTATAATTAAAAATTAACTTTCACTTTTATTTCCACTTTTTGATTTTTAATATCTCCCACTTCTAAATAATCTAACAGCATCCTTATTTTATGAATATTTTTTAACTATCCATGTTTTTATATAGATGCATGATCAGATCCAAAATCTGATAACACATGAAATTTTGCTTAGTGCAGCAATTTTAAACTTATTCACAGCTGATATTCCAATTTTAACACTGCTCATATTATCACTCATGTTATTAAATATTTAGTTTTGTTGCAACATTAAAAAGATTTTAAGAAGAGTTTGATAGTCAAAACTTTTATAAGTTTATTAATCTTCAATCGATTCAATTAACTTGCGATTTTCTTAGTTATTATTCTATACCAGATGGATAATATGTGAAAAACAAATATACTGCAATCAACAATGATGTTTAACAACTGAATTTATCTGATTCAAATTCGTTTTAAGCTTTAATATGCATATATAGCGTAACAGGCGAGACCAAGACTATACCTAAGGTTAACGGGTTTGGAAAACTTGCCTACCAGCAAGTGCCTGATCATTTTGATCTTCAGTCAAATGACGAGGTTGACATTGGAGATAGCACGCTTCTCTCCACATACATGCCACACTCGTGGAAGGACTGTTTACTACACAGATTAACGCAGGCATGTCCCCAAACCACCAAATTCCGAAAACCCAGTAAGAGAGAATGTGGTATCTATGCAATCAATACCTACCACAATCAATACTTCGCTTTGCAGATTTCATGGTAAGAAGCAACTGAGTCCTTGGTGCTGATTGCTGTTAGAAGGCATTTGTGTTTTATTAGTTCATAAAATATTTATCTCAACACACTTTAACTACTTTTTTTTCTATATCTAAGAATAATACTGCTGATTTTTAACTATGATAAGTTTTACAAATTCACAGTCTTGGAATAACTGGTATGTGGTTAATTATTTTTTTAACAAATTATTTTTAAAAGTAATGGAGCCTGAATATATTGTTTTCGTTGATATGTTATAAATTTTATTATTTATTTCAGTAATTTTTAACATGTATAAGAGCAGGATTTTTGCAAATGGTAAACTTAAAAATTATAAGGTCTTTTTTCCAGTTTTGAATTATTTATTAACCTCTATACTGCTATAGAAGTGTAAATTTTCTTAATGTATTTCATATTAAAGAATTCTTTTCTTATTCTAATGATATGAAAAAAATCAACATTTCAGCTCTCACAAGCTTTTTATTTTGAACATTTTGATAACAAATGCAATAAATAGTATAATGTTTTAAACAGAAAACAATAACAATATTGACAAAAACAAAAACTACACTTAATAGATTCTTTATACTAAAAATAAGTAAACATTGTTAATTTTAATAATTAAAGCTTAAAATAACATTTTATACAAAGTGATTAGTATTTTATTTAAATGTAATTTTTAATAAGTCACATATAATGCTTAGTTAAATATGCAAATAATCTGCCCGAAACATAGATATACAGAAAAAAAATTGCTCCAATTTTCCTGTTATTCAAATTTTGTTTAAATACATATTCAAAAACACATACAAGTATAATAAAAGTGATATTTTTGTAAATTTCAAAGTTTCAAATTAAAGAATTATTTAGTCTAAAGTCATAAAAATATAAAATCTCTTTCTCAGAAAAAATATAATACTTTATTTAGTTAACTAAATAACGAATATGAATTCATTTTTATATAAATTGCACATCTTGAAGAAATGAATTTTTTTTTTAATAATGAATTCTTTTTTGCTATACATGTCCTTTTAATGATATCTAGTGTGTGTGATTCTTCGCTTCTTCAAAGAACTTAATATCATTGCTAAAAACATTGATGTGAAAAACACAATCATTTAGATTTTAGCGTTTAAAATGGTTAATCAGAAATTGATGCTTCTCTTGAAATTTTTTCATGAATTCCACTACTGATTTAGTTTCAGCTACAGTCACAGCATTGTATATTGACACTCTGAGTCCACCAACAGATCTAAACAAAAGATATTCATAAAATTCAAAATAAAATAATTTGACTGAAAATATTTGAACAATTTCTAAATATTATAGCATTATAAATATACAAGATATCTAATGCTAATGATGTTCTGTAAATATCTTTTCAATTGTTCATCATGTATAGTTTTTGCTAGAAGAATGTTCAAAATAAAATATAAGTATTAAAAAATTATCCTAAAAATTACATAAAAGCCATTTTATATAGTGTAAAACATTACAAAACTTATATTTTTATATAATTATATTTTATATCTAAAAAAAGTTATTAAAATTAATATAGTTGATTGAAATTAAATGACTTTTCTGTCAGGGAAATGAGAATCTACACTAACATTATCTGAGAAACATTTTTGTGCATTATGCATTGCAATTGAATGCTTAGA
Source organism: Latrodectus hesperus (assembly GCA_037975125.1). Classification (NCBI taxonomy): domain Eukaryota; kingdom Metazoa; phylum Arthropoda; class Arachnida; order Araneae; family Theridiidae; genus Latrodectus; species Latrodectus hesperus. The sequence goes on along the minus strand of CM075851.1, from coordinate 10,194,915 downwards.
ATTATCAAAATTATGTATGAAATATAAAAAAAATCCTTTGTCTAAGAATAAAAATATATTATTTTAATTTAATTACAAATTCTTGAGAATTATTTACATAAAATGTGTTTTCAGATAAGAAGAAAGTATCTTAGGACAAAAAGTTTCCTTAACGCATAATTTCATTAGTGATTATTGCTATACTGAAGACGCATTATTGCTATGTTGAAGACATATAGAATACATGATTTTTTCCCTCTATTCTTCACAGAAATAGCCATAGTATAATGTTAGAATTGTATACTAAACTTATTTTCAATTATTGTACAGAATAAAGCAAGCTACTCAAATTTAAAATTTTAAAAAATTTAAATTATATTGTAAATTTAGGTTAAAAATTTAAAGTCAAATATTTACATATCCTTAATAAAATAAAATAAAAAAATCTTTTCATCTAAATTCCTGAAATTAAAAATATTTTAAAAAATTAATTAAATTACCAATACAATGATTGAATTTTTTTTTATCCGAATTACACATCTTGAAGGAAGAGAAATGAAAATGTTTAAAAGATGTAAAAAAATTCCTTACGCATGTCCTTCTAATGATATCATCTTGTGACTTTTAGCTTCTTCTAAGAATTTCTTCTCCAGATCATCATTGCCACTAGGACCTTCAATTCGAAAAGGAATGTTTACACGACTACGATTTGAGGGTTCAACACCAGAGCTACAATATAATTTTTAAGAAATATATGGTAAGATACTTAATTCATGTGAAAAACATTTCTAGCTGATCAATTAAATAATATTTAAAATGCTAATTCTTTAATTGTTTAGATAAAAGCTATTAAAGGAACAAAATCTTTTAAATGGTAATAAATTATTTTAATCACAATGAAATTCAAAATTATTTTGCTATGTGAAATTATAAGTTTTTCTTTTATTTTTAAAAATTGGTATTTATAAGTTCAGTAGAAAAATTTTCATTTTATAACTTAAAGTATAATAAACTTTGCTAGAACTGAATAAATAATATATACAAGACCCTAAATTATTTTATCATATCTCCAAAAAATACAGTTTCAGTTTGGTTCAAGCTAATGATGCATTTCTTGGAATACATAAAACCAATAATAGAATACCATGTTTGTTTGATATATTATAAACTGACAGATGAAATAAAGATATTCACATGATAACATTTGATTGTGAAATGATAAAGACGAGTAATAAAGATATTCACATGCTAAAATTTGACTGCAAATTAATAAAGAAGTATTTTCCTTGCAGAATTTGAGAACGAGACAAGCAAGTCTTGTAAATGTTAAGCATAATTAAAAAGAGAAACTTATTGTCATTAATTTAAATAAGTCTCCTGACTAGCCTAAAGCAAAAAATAATGATTATTTAGATTAACATAATAAACATTAACAGCTAATATGTTCTTCATAAAAGTAATTATATTATTTGGAAACAATTCCTAATAAAATTTAAATTATAAGAAGCATTTATATGAATAATGAAAATTTTAAACTTGCTTGATATATTATGAAATTTTTTAAAAAAACATTTTATGGAAGTAAGGAATGAAATCAAATATTCTTCACAATTTTAAAAAAAAGCCTCAAACTAAAAAATAAAATTAACAAATTTAAATTTTAAATAATGCTTCATAAAAAGGTATATAAATCATTCTGAGGCATATTTTTTTTAGTCAAAATCTCCTTTTTTATCATATAAAAATCTGAAATTGTAATAACATCAGAAATAGTCTCTGATCAGCAAAACCTTAATATTTTTTAAATTTTTACAGAAAATATTAAATTTCTTCAATTTATTTTGAGTTGTGAAAATACAAAAATACTATTCAATTAACAAACTACCAGTTTCATAATCAATCACACCTTGCTCATTTTAAAAACTAATACTGCAAAATTTTAAGAAATCAATAAAAATTAAAAGCCTCAATTGTAAGCAAATTGACAAATTGCAATAAAAATTAGAACATATTTGACTCTTTAAAGCAATGTAGGGACAAAATATATACTAAGTACCTATCTGCATAATTTGCATTAGTCATATTGAGTTTGTTTTGTCACTCTATGGGAAATGAAGCTGATGAAGGCCAATTTAACATGCCTTAATAGGTCATACTAAAACTAAAATATAATTCTAAGGAATAAAGCAATCTTGATAAGCAGACTTAAAAACTGAAATGATTTTAAGTAATTGAATGGAGAAAAACTTGGTTCATTAAAGTGATAATAGTTTCCAAAATTAAACTTTAAAACTACTCAAGTATATTGATCTATTGGAGTAACTTAAAACCATTAACTCTTTTAAGTATCTCGATATACTGCACTAAATATGATATGACTGCAACATGTAAGTATGATACGATTTCAAATAAGTATGTCTTTCAATTATCAGTACACTTAAAGTACATACATTAAAATTGCAGAGCCACAAAAGATTTATAGAACAGTACATATAACATCACATGATATAAGGAAAAGTAGCCACATTTTTTTATCAAAACAAAATTAAATATATGTTGATATGTATTCTATCAATTGATAAACTGTCTTCTACTAGAAGCCTTTCATTTGTAAAGAAATGATAATTGTAATCTCGTCAAAATTCTGATATTTATTCACTTTTAGCAGCAACATTTTTACTAAAAATACAATATAAAAAAGTATACTAAACAGAGTGTAGTATATTTTATAGTAATGTTCATTGAAGCAGCCTGAATGTAATAATTATTTTATTCAAAAATGGGACGACACAATTGTACACACATACAAGTATTGACATTATCAAATTGTTCTGTTTGTAAACATTCTTATAGTCTCAAACTCAGAGTGTTCTTACTTTCGTTTTTAAGAATACTACACAGAGCTAAAAAAATAAATGTTTAAAAGAAATATAAATTACTAATGAAAAAACAAAAAATAACCTACTAATAAAATCCATTGGAGCCATCAATAACATCATATACAAGCTTAGATTTAGTTGTGCTCTTTGCATCCATTACTGATATTCCTCCTTTGGCAAGTGTCCATTTTAAAACAAGATTTAACACATAGACACTAAAATTCCAAATATCAAATTTAAATAACAATAAATCATGATTATTATCAATCACTTAATAGATGACACTTTATAGATATTTTTATATATAATTGGCAAAATTAATAAAATTTATCAACAAAATCTTTGAAATTATAAGTTTATTGATTGTGAATGCACTCAAATATCAAATTAAATCAAGATATATATATATATATATATATATATATATATATATATATATATATATATATATATATATATATATATATATATATATATATATATATATATATATAAATATTGAAACAAATTCAAACTAGTTAAAATAGAATAGTAATAAAATCTTTTCACTAAGATAGTGTGCCTCGCTGGATCTAGTACTAATAAAATTGGTTTAATTAAAAATATTTGAAGTGTGTATTAAGGCCATTTTGTTATTCAAATCTTAATCCTATAGCAAATTTTTGAGAAGCCTTGGATTATACATTATATAAAGTTTACATCAAAACAAAGATCAGTTGCAAATAACAGCCCTATAGATAAAAGAATTTAAAAAATAAGAAAATAGTGTTTTAAGCAAATTATTTAAAAATAAATTGACATAACTGTAAAAAATTTTACACTAAAATATTTTTGCTTTGAAAATTTTTTAATTTTTTTTAAGCAGGCATGAGCATTTTTTAATATATTATTAACTTAAATAAAGTATGTTTAATTAAGCCCAACACCAGTTTTCTATTTTTAAAAAGTATTACCTTGTACTGAAATAAAATAAACGTTTCAAATTTATTTTTAAAACTGTCAAGTGATGTACAATTTTTTCCTATAATATCATCAAATTCACTATAATCAAATTTTATTCCTTCCAATTATTTTTGAAATGCTCTAATTTCAGTTGTGAAGCAGTAATTTATTTTATATTGATCACAATAAAATTATTTTTTGGATGAAAGAGACTTACCTGAAAGTAGGAGGTGTATTATATAATGATTTATGATCAGCATATAGTTTGTAATCTAATATTGAGGGGCAAATACGCATTCCCTGGCCTAGAAGATCTTCCCTTACAATTACAATTGTGACAGTAGGAATACCAGCATTTTTGTGAGATCCAGCAAATACAACACCAAACTAAACAAATAATTTCACTTCATTAAAAAGAATTATCATAAAAAGATAAGCTTTTATTTAAATATCTATTTATAGTTTAAAAAATTTAATCATTAAGTAATAATTAAAAAATTATTAGTAATGGAATTTTGAGTGAAAATTTTTCTTATATACTTCATTGATAGTAATTAAAACTAAAAAATTCAAAAGATTTTAAAGGAAAATAATTATATATAAATGAAGGTTTTAGTTTTGTGCAATTAGCACTTGAAGAGATCAGAAAAGGTAATGAGAACAACATAGTATTTTTTATAGACTCTCAGGCCACCATCAGGTCTCTCTCTTCAATTGCTCCTAGCAGTATTGGGTCTGTTTATCTCTGTCAAATGGCAATTAGTTCTCTACTGGTAGAAGGACTTCAAATTGTGCTGCAATGGATACCCAGCCACTGTGGTATCGCAGGAAATGATGCAGCTGAAAAATTGGCAAAGGCTGGTTCAAATCTACAACAGCCTTCCCCAGCCTTGGAGTACCATACTGTTAAAAGGCTTATTAAGTCAAATATAACCTCCTATCGTAGAAATGTTTACAAGATGTGCATAAAGGGGAAAGCATGGGCTTCCTTACTAACAAAGCCTATTCCGTGTAACCTCCACACAGCTGTGGGAGTGGCGAATTTTCACCTTAAAACTGGTCATGATTATCTGCAAAAACATCTTCACCGTTTGGGTTTGAAGGACTCTCCGATCTGCCCTTTTTGTGGACTGAGACATGACTGGTGACCACCTTTAAATTTGCCCTGGACTTTCAGACGTCGCAGTTAGAAATTCTGCGGAAGATGACTTTTCATTCACCTCAGGATTGTATTGGGCTGCCCGACAGAGATTGATGGTTGAAAAACCAAGGTCGGGCGTATGATAAAAAAAATATATATTTTAGTTTATCTTATTTACTCTAAAATGATAACTGTAATTTAAAAAATCTAACTTCATTTTTCTCTATAAATTTATCACTGACACATACTAGAATTGTTTTTAAATAAAACTATTATAAAGGAGAAACAATTTTGAAAGAATTTATATTTAAAGAGATTTATAAAGTTCATTTCAATTTTATTTGCTGAGAAGGTATAAAATTTGAATTTTCACAAAAATATCAGAACTTTTAACAAATGTAATTTTATTTAAGGATTTTTAACTAACACATTTTAGAAAATCCTGAAATATTTAAATTTCTGCAAATGGCAATTTCATGAGCATGCCTTAGATATTGACTATCTAGTGAAATATCAAATTTGAGAGGCACAGGCAGACGAATTTTCCTTAGCTATCAAGGTAGCACAGACTTGCTGCCTTGATAGCAAAGGAAAATTCTCAGTGAAATAGATTAGCAATACTTCTTTAATTATCAGTGGATTTCAATGCTAGGACAATAACAAGCGCCAGTATGAAAACTGTTCAACAACCATCATTGGTTGGTTTGTTTGGTTTGTTTGTCGCTCAACGGTCATTTTTTGCACACGAGGGCTAATTAGACCGGGACTTACGGTTTAAAGTGGAATCCGAACCACTACAAACATCCATGCCCAAGGTGGGATTCGAACCCACGAACTGTTGAACCGAAGGCAAGAGCGCTAACCATTCAGCTGCCAGCTCGGCACAACCATCATTGATATGGGCTTTCAGAAAGAAAGATCAATGTTTACCACTCTTGATTACACTTTTGCCTGTACTCCCCAACAATGCCATTAGTCTGTAAATAATCAAAATCAGTCTCCAGTAGTTTGAAAAATCGCACTGTCTAAACCAATAAGTCTCGCTTCCAATTGTATCTGGCATGTGAACTTGAACAGGGTATACAAAGATCTTCGGTAGATTTGCTTTCTGCTTTTAAGTAATACCAGAAAAACTCTTCTAATTTCAGTTGGTTGGATTTTCTGGCACAAGATCCAAAAAGGACAAGCTGTGAAAACTTCTAACTTTAAACATTTCCACTGGACACTTAAATTCTAAGTAACAAATATTATTGATGCTTGCAATCAGCCATTTTAAATCTTTCTTGCTTTGCATTCCAATGAATTTGTGAACTGTCTAGCAGGATTTATGGTATGAATTATCTAAAGAATCATTATCATCATTTCAATCGTTGCAGAGTTTTTTTTATCTCCTTTAAAAAAATTTTGACCATTTCTTTTTTCAACTGATTTTTGTTTAATTAATAACTCCACACATTTTTAAGTCTTCCATTTATTTGTTCTTTCAATTTAGTTCTATGGCTTTTTTCACATTATCAACTTCTTAGGTTTTTGATAAATAATTTTTCCACTTTTTTCTTTAAAAAAATCTTACCTAGTTTTCCTCACTACATGTTCAAACTATTAGATTCTTTTTAACAGATGCAACAATATCCAACTTTTTATATTTATCATATACTTCTTTAATAGTTTCAATCCTCAAATGACTATCTTCACAAATTATACTTAAAGTCTTTTCCCCCCTTATTTGTTTCTCAGATTGAAATAACATTTGCTTCAGATTGAAATAACAATAAGTATTGCTCCAGCAAATGTTATTTCCATTGAAATAACATTTGCTCCATTCAGATTGAAATAACATTTGCTTGATTCCATTAAGAATTCCTTGCTGAGCAAGAAATTCTTGCTCTAACTTGTAACTAATGTCATTGTTTTCAATAAAAAGGAGAGAAAACATTTAAGTTCCATAAGCTTTTCGTAGCAGTTTTTTTTTTTTTCATTTTATGAATTTATTCCATATTTTATTTTTTACCATTAAGACTCAAGCCCTTTTTTTCTTTATAAGACAAAAGCAGTCCGTACAAATGCTTGGAGTATTATTTTGCTTTTGATCCGCAGCAGTAAGTCATGTTCAAAGCTAAGCATCTGTTAGTTCCATTAAAAATATCCTCTTGATGGGATTTTTTCTCTTCGACTTACATATTCTAGACAAATGTTAAGAAGATTAATAGGCAACACATCGCCCTGTCTCATTTAAAGATATATTTTTCTGCATCAACCTTCTTTTAACCTCAAAATATTCTGACAATAAATTATGTATTATTTACATCCACATGATACCACTAAGCATTAGTTTAATCAATGTCATATTGATTTCTATTTGCTTGCGATCGATTTACATGTTATCAAATAGAAACATCAATTTTTTATAATATGAATGTAATGCAATCAATGGATTTTGAGTAACTATTATCATTGTTTCATGTTTCACCCCAGTAAATCTCTTTTGTATAACAATCATTGAAGTAATCGATTCAAAATTATGTACCGATATTGAGATGAAAGACTATTCAGATTTAAATTTAGTGTAAATTTCCAAAAGATTTATTATTAATGTATCCAAAAAAGTTTAAACATAAATTAAGCTATAAATTAACATAAAAACACCTTTGTTATATCAAATGGCCTTGTAAGCAAATTAGAAGACATATCACAAACTATAGGCACACCATTTGTTTCGGGAATGAAATCAAATTCGATTCCTAAAAGGTATAAAGAAACAAAAAATTAGCAAAATTATTTTATTTTGTGAAACTATTTAAATTACAGTTCAGCAACTGGATAAAAAGGAATACATGGATAATTATAACTTATATCTAAGAATTTCAGACTTAATAAATATTATAAAATACTCTTGATCAAATATGTCAATTTCATAAGTTGCATGTGACCTATATTGATGAACATATTTGCTGCACAGCCAATGAAACAATATATAAAAACGGTTAAAATGTTCAAATCTATAACTACACTTACTTTTAATATACAATTTTTAAAAATCATAAAAATGTAGTTTTTATTTTAATCAAATTTTATAATAAATGCAGTTTTATTATAAAATTTGTATCAATGTCTCTCAAGACTTAAGCTACAATATTATTATCTTCAAAACTTCAAAATATTTAAGGGAACAAGCAACTATGCTTAAATAACTTTATGGATATTACATTCACTTTAATGTCATTACATTTAGAATCTATTAGAATATATGACGCAGCCTAAACTCAAATATTTAAATTTTGATTAAAAATAATATTTTACTAAAGCTTCTAAAACACTCACTTGTTTCTTTTCTTTTTTTAAATAAAATCGATGTAAAAAAAGTTATAGAAATACTTAAGAAAAACTCAAATGCAATAATTTCTGTTGAAAAATCAGATCTGGTTATTCAGAGTAATTTCAGAGAAATAGGTTTAAAAATACTTGTTTCAAAAAGAAGTTATTTATATTTGTGACTTTACATTTGATTCAAGAAAACCCACATTTTAAAAGAATCTTAGTAACAATCACAAAGAAAATATTCTTATGAAATATTACTCAATTATTTTATTAGATATTATTAAAATAACAAATTATCATTCAAGATGATTAAAAGCATATATGTCTAATGTTTTCAAGAAAGATTGCAAAAATTGTTAGTTCTGATCATATTTTTTTATTGAAACGTAAATTTATCATTTATCAAAATGCTTTGTAATATTTAAATATTTGATATAAGAATTAATAATCTCTGTATTGCATTAGCAAGACATTTATTTTTCTTAAAAAGTCTTATCAAATCAAAATTTATAGGCATTATAAAGGAATTAATGCAAAAAGTGGACTTTAAAAATTAAGTTTAAACATAATTTAAGAGTTGTTTAGGAGACTTAACCTTCTTAAACTTTTGGTTTATTTAGATGTACTAGCATTAAACTTTGCATAATTGCACAAATTTTTAGGTATGTCAAAATAAATTCATGAATCTTTAAAAAGTAAATACATAAATATTAAATATTTGCATAAAATCTATCTCATTATTAAATTTATCATGAATTCAGCAAATCAAATTTATGGAACTAAGTATTATTGAAAATAAGTAAAAAACAAATTTTGATAAATTATATCAAGAAAATTACCAAAGTTAAATAATTTTTAAAAGTGATTCTAAAACAAAAAAATGAAATGGACATTAAAGTACTCAGTAAAAATGAGGTTGAGTTCACATGAAGACTTGTCATGTGTTACAAAAATATTTTATAATCAACTCAACTTAAAATTTTTAATAGTCTATATAGAAGTACAGATTATATTTTGAAATTTTATCAGGATATATGGTCATGGAAAAATTATGAAATCTTTCCATTAATTGGAATATTAATCCAGAAAAAAATCTATATTGCGACTTTGACTTTGATGGATATATCATTGCAATAAGTTGATAAATTGTTTATAAATATACCACCTAATATCAGGTATATTTTAAAATGATATATCTAGTTTTAAAAAAAGTTAACATTCTAGAATAAAGGGTATTCACTTGATGCATTATTTATTTTAAAACAATGTATTTATTATTTATTTTAAACTAAAACAATAAACATTGTTTTAAAATAAAAATATTTTTAAAAAATAGATTTAATTTCGAAAAATAAAAAAAGTAATTCTTAAATTGAAAAACATGTTTAAAGAAATAAGTAAATAATAAAAAAGCAAAACTAAAACAGTAAAGAATATTAGGTAGCATTCAGACTGGAAAATTCATAAATTTTTTAAATATGTATGGCTAGAGAGTTAGAACAGTAAAATTTGGATTTTAATATTAGAATTTAAAAAATATTGCAATGAATATAATTACTAGAGAAAATAAATAATTTTAAGAGAATTTTATAGAAAAAACTTACCATGAATAGTTTCATTTGCACAATAATATACATATTTGGCATTATTTGATAACCTCCATTCTGACTGCTTAGGTATACCTATTAAAAAATTCAATCATTTTAAAGTTGAATTAAAAGCATAAATATTAAAGATTTTTTAGAACTGCAAAAATATTTAGTATTGAAATACAATTTATTCATAAGAAAGACTTTTGTAAATAATATTAACATTTGTGGATAAACATTTTATTATTTAAATTTTTTTATTTGTTTTTATAACAGTACTTGAATTGAATTTTGATAGTAAAAATCTAGTTTTATTATAATAAATAAATAAAATAATTTTGAATAAGCAAAATGCTTTTCATAAATATAAGTATGGTAAAAAATTGAATGCAAATTTCAAATAAATTAAAGTCAAATAGTTGTAAGAATATGAGTATGTTGCACGAAACTAATTTATTTAAAAAATCTTAACACATAAAATAACAACAAAAATAAATTTCCCTGACAAACCATTCAAAACAAACTGCACTTTTTGGATCAAAAATTAACACTTTATATTCTGATCTGTAGACACAATGATCTTTTTAACAGTATATGCTATAGAAACAGACAAAATGAGAGAAGAAATTGAAAAAGCATTTGTTACAATACATAAAAAGTCACATCGTACACACAAAAAGTAAGCTTACTTTAAATATAATTTTGTGAGTAAGAAAAATTATTATACCTTTATAAATAGAGGTTTTTGGCAAAACTTTATTGACTTTACAATATTTTTCAGCTTCTCTAGCTGCTAAAGCAGACCAACTGCCAGTTATAATGTAATCAGCTGTGTCATCTGAAGATGAGCACAAATTCAAAGGGACAGCACTAAACTGCCCTGTGCCACCCCCTTGTAAAAATATAACTTTATAATTGGAAGGAATTTGGCTGAAAAAATTTAAAATAATCAGTCATATAATTAATAAAGTTTTGAGTATTGAAAAAATATTTTGTGCTTTATTTTAATTAAAGAGAGATAACTTTTTCCTAAAAACAATTTTAATCCAAAAATAAGTTGCTTTATAGTTATCCAACTTTTAGTATTGGAAATTGACTTGTCAAGTTTTCAGCAAGCAATATTTTCACATAAAAATGTATGCATTCATTTAAAGATTCAAATATATTTTTCTTACACCAATATCCCAAGAAATTTATATAAAGAAATAATAATGACTTACTTATAAAATTGTTTCAATGGCATTTAACATTTAGTAGCAAAGAAATTATCCACTTTCAGATAAAAAAATTATTTAAACTTAAACAGATTGTTTAAATGCATACTTGGAAAATGTTAATCTTTATTTCAATAAATTATTCACAAGTTACAACTTATGTATTTTTAGCTTAATATTTATAAAATTAACAAGAAACTTTTTTAGACTTCAATTTCCCATTTATTTCCACATTTTTTGCTAAACATATTGAATAGATACTCCCATGATTTTCAATAAGAAAATTTATTTAGTAAAAATATGTAAAAACGATCCAAAAAAGTTTGAATTCTTAAAATTTTTTATAGAAATTCTATAAATTTATGAAGTTTTCATAATTTCTGTTTTTAATAAATGCAAGAGCAATTTATACATTTATATTTTCAAATTCTTATAACTCAAATACATTTGGAAAAATAAATTATAAATTTGAAGAAAGGCAAAACCTCTAACTATTAGTTTTTGATTACTCATTTTGATTTCAGTATAATCTGCTAAGAAAAAAGTCACAGCATATTTTTACTAATGTTATTATAAACATATCATATGATTCAAAATGTGTTTTTTTTTTTTTTTTTTTTTACAAAAGTTTAATTAATAATATAGAAATGTAAAAGATGAATGAAAAATAAAAATAATTAACCAAATTCAAAGCAAAGGATTATAAGAAATACACTAATATCACATTATAGCTTCATAATATTATATTAATCTAGACTGACTAAAATCTTAGACAAATAATGAAAGAGATCTTTAAACTTGATCAGAAGTTTAATAGTGTTAAAGAGAGCTATTCTTTTTAACTCAATTAATTTTATTTTATTTATTTATTTATTTATTTTTTGTCTATGATAACTTTTTGCACAAAAGGGAAAATCAAGCAGAGATTAATATTTTTTAATAGCACTGCAATAATTTACGTTAGAACCGAAAGTTAAACTGAACATCAGAGCACTGATAATTCAGTTATCAATTTGCCTGTCTTTTTACTCAGAATTTGTTAGGAACCATTAGATAGGAAGACTAAACATTAACTATTGCAATACATGGAAAAGTAAAAGTATATTTATTAAATGATTGCATCAATGGAAATATAAATAACAAAATAAAATGTTTATTCACCATTCTCATGGTAATAAGATGTAAAATTTTAATATATTCTGTAATCAGTTTAACATATTTTATAAATAAAATAAATCATATAATCGATTTTTAAGTAATAGTTAGGAAATAAATTATACATTCCCATACACATACATCTGTAAAATTTTAAAAATCTACATTTCTTGATACAATTAAGGAAATTAAATTTTAACTTACTAAAGTTCTCGCAGTGCAGCTTCAGCACCATCATTGATTTTTGCATAAGTGGCACTTCTGTGAGTTAATTCTGAAAATAAAATGACAGAATTAACTATATATGTATTTAAATTACAGAATTTAACTTCTGAATACATATTTAGCTAAAAAAAAGAAGCAGGTTTGATTAATTTATTATTCCAAGGAAAAATTAAAGTGAAAAACTAAAATTTGAAGGTAATTAATGGAGAAAAATAGAAAGGCATTAAAAATCTTAAATTGATGAGTTTACCATTTGATAATAACTTTTTGCACATGAGTGTTAATTTAATGAAGGCTTTTGTTCATCATTTTGTGATTACTTTTTTAATGCAAGAATTAATATAATTGAAACATACAGCTTAAAATAGATTCCAAATATCCACATTAAAGGTAAATATCACATTAACTCTGATCTAAAAGCAGTTGCTTATGAATCAGAATTTATATTAATGGTTTGTAGACCAGAAAGCTTGAGAATCAGAAACATAATATTTATCAATCACCTTGACAAAAAGTTTTAAATACTGTGTCAAAATGTATAACCTTAATTTTTATTTTATATTAACAAATACTTTTATTTTGTAACATCAAAATAACATACCATTTTTCATGTACTATGCTCTATTAGGGACATAATGAATGTGAAAACAGTGTTAGAATATTGCAAGCAATTATTTTCAACCATTTATACTATTCTAATTTAGTCTTTATCAACATTTATGATAAAATAAAAAAGCCTAATAATTATCATTTTAATTTCAAAAGATTTAAAAGAGCAATGAAGTTAATATAATGGAAAAGAAAAAATAGGTATAATCCTAGTAAATGAAAGATAGCTGTAAGACTGAATATTTACAAAAATAATTCTGTTCCCTGAAAGAAATTATTATAAAAAGAGATAAGATTAATAAATGGAAAACTTAATTAGGATGTAAGTATGAGAAAAAAATTGGTAATCTACAATATTTTCACAATTAAGAATCTTTAAGAAAAAATTATAAATTTATTTTCATGGTAATTTAGAAAAAATAATCTTTAATTTAATATTTAAAGTACCCTTCAAGGATAGGGATGTACACCTGGGCCTACACTGCCAATGCATAAGTCCATTCTTGTTAGGAATTGATCTACAAGATTATGGAAATATCCAAATGAAAAATATAATTATAATATATAGATTATATTTGACTTATAAAATAAAACATTATATCCAAAAAAATTTACATATATTTCTATGATAAATATTTTTAGTAAATGACATTTTTAAAAGAAATGAAACTAAATAGTAATAGATTTTAAAACAAATTTGTGCACAAAAAACAACTTGAATTTTGTAAAATTTTAAAATGCTTTGATAATTAAAAAGACATGCAAATTTGATTAACGTATTGAATAAAAAAAATCATACGATTAATTTTAATATCATTATGTGATACATTATAATAAAATTTAAAAACAAAATGAAGTTTTCATACTAAACATTTAATCCTCATTTTTCCTTACAAAATGAAATAGCCATATTTATCAAATAAAAAATACTTAATCCCCATTTTTTCTTACAAAATGAAATAGCCATATTTTACTATGTGGAAATCTCACTCCTGATGAAGTGGCAATACCCTTGAAGTCTCCTAATCATTTTAGAAAAATAAAAATATTCAAACTGTTAAACTAAACAGGAACACCTCAAAATTCAGATAAAAAATTATATTATTAATTGAAATGTAGTATATACCCATCAACAATTTCAATCCTCTTTTATTCATAAAGTAACAGATTTTATAAAATTAAATTTTTTTCACAAACATTTTTATTTGTTTTTTTTATTTATCTTTGAAAAGTAAGTTTGAATGCCTAATGAGTCCAATAGTAAAACACCAATAAGCACCCTTTGATATATACATACATTTTTTCAAATTTATAAAAAATAAAAACAAGACAAATTCCAGTCAAGAATTTAAAATGCAATTTGACATTTAAACTAATGTACTTTATTCTACTCAACATACCAGTTAAATAAAATCCCTGTAAGCTAAAAATTACTTCAAAAGAAATCAGTGAGTGAAAAAATGACTATAATAAAATAAAGGCAATTTTGTACACAGCGATTTATTTTAAAGCAAATTAACTTTTTACAAAGTCTAAAGAAGTTTATATGCACATCACTTAAAACATACATAATTTAAAAAGAATATTTAGAGGTAAAACCAAGAGCTCAACATTGTAAATATTTTAATTTATTAAATAACTTTATTCAATTGTTCATTAATTTTTTTAGAAATTACAGAAGTACATTTAATTATTCTAATAGGAAAAATTACTTATTATACAAATAAATTTTATTTATAAAAATTTTATTGAAATTGAAATACATATTTTAATAAAAATCTGTTACATAAACATGTTTCAATTCAAAGTTGATTTGAATTGATAAAAATATAATTTTAGAAAATAATTTTTGAAGTACAATCATTTTCCCAAATATTAATTCAATTGAATTTTAATGTAAATAATATTTTATCTTTACTTTTACACAATATGTGTGATTTTCCATTATTATTACCACCTATAATTTCATTTAAAAAACATTTTGTTTCTTGAAATGAAATACTTTCATAAGTTTTTTTAAACAGAGTGACCCTAAAAATTGTTTACTAGATATAAAAAATTTTTCACTAACTTTTCAACAAATATAATTAGTTGAATAAACATTTGAAGAAAATGACAGTACCAATGTTACTTTTACGTTACTGGAAAAAAGTAGAACAGTCATATTTAGTAAATTATGCTTTAAATTCAGAGCAATTATTGAAATTTACCACTATTAAAATATTATAAAATAGTACTTCAGGATTTTTGATCTGTGAAAAAAGTAGAAGGACAACTGCAAAAATATTTTCATTTTGGAAACAGTAGCAGTTTAATATGTCAAAAACACTGTTTTTTTCAAACTGTTTTCTTTCAAAAGATATATTTTGCTGAAAAAATCCTCAATTTTTCCACAGTTAAAATACCAAGGAGGAAACCTTTAAGTGAATTTCGAAAAGGCCAAATTGTAGCATGAAAAGATGTAGGTAAAGTGTAAAAGAAATTTCAAAGTACCTACACATCAATCCAAACACTTTCTAACTTCTTGAATAATCTAAAGAGTCAGAGGAAAACAAAGATTGGCAGACTTAAAAAATTGACTCTACGTAATCAAGGAAAAATCTTTAAAGAACTTAAAAAATAGTGTGGAAGCATTGGAAAAGCACAAGACCCATCTGGCTTCACACATGTAATTAGAAGAACACTTCATAACTACATAAATAGATCGGAAATATTCATATTCAAGAAAAGATAGCACCATCCTTAAAGGAACAAAAGGCACACTGAGCACCTGGTACAGTGGGTTAAAGAAAACATGTCTTGGAACTCCGAACGATATTCAGTTATTTTTTCTGATAGTAAAAAAAATTCAATTTAGATGGCTATGACAGCTGTCAATATTATTGGCATTGTCTTGGTACACAAGAAGAAACTTATTTTACCTAACAGAGAGGAGGAGGTAATTTAATGGTTTGGATATCAGTTGGCTAGGTTGGAAAGACCAATCTAGTGTTTCTGAACGAAAGACAGAAACATACAGATTACATTCAAATTTTAAATTCAGAACTTCTTCCCTATGGTGCTGGGCAAGGTGGAGAAAACTGGATATTCACAATGGCGTTAAAAACTAGTTTGAAGTTATAATAATGTTCAGGTTTTGCCATAGCCTACTAAAAGTTATAGACCTCAATATTGCTTAAAATATATGGTCAGTTACAGTTCCGCGTGTTTATGCCAGAAACAAGCAATATAAATATTTGATAAAATTTTCAAAGGCTTTGAATAGTCAAACTAAAATTCAAGACTTATATGATTTAATGGCAAATAGAGTCTTTAAAGTAGTTAAAGCAAATGACAAAAGAATTCCTTATTAACAAGACTTTTACTTTCATTATTAAGAACTGTGATTCTACTTTTCCACACAGCATGAAGTGAATGAAATTAATTTTTAATTATAATAAGCAAGTAATTTTTTATTTCATGTTACATGTATAGTTATCTGATTGTAAATAAGTTTTCAAAAGTGCAGTAATGAAATTATTTTATAAAAATTCAAAGTTTTTCTCGTATTTGGAAAAAACCTAGTGTCCTACTTTTTTTAGCAGTGTATATGTATTTTATCTGTAAAAATAAGAAAGTACTTTTATTTTTAAAGATAACATAAAATGTAACACTGAGTTATTATTTCTATCATTTATAATTTATTTATTATTTTATTTTTAAATTAAGATGTTATTTTATTGCTTAATATAATTTATTTTTATTGCTACCATATATTAATAATTATTTATTTATAAATCAAGTTCATAAAATAATTACAAAAAGTAAAAACAAATTTACTCTATATTAATTATATTTTTATATAAATAAGAATAATATTTCTTTTATTTTATTACTATGGAAAAAAAATTAAGAAATAATCAAAATTTTTTAATTTAAAACTTATATTAACTTATTGTTAAAAAAATGATAAAATAAAAATTAAAATTCTCATAACTTTAACAAATAATAAGTCAAAATTCTTAATAGAGTTTTATTTTTAAGAAACATCACAAATATAAATAAGTGAAGAAAAAAATTTGTAATATAATGTAAACAAATTTTACTGTGCAAAAAGTATTTTAGTTCTTTATATATATAATTTACTCACCAACAATACTTATGCCTTCATTGTTATAATTAAAGAATTCAGAATGAGTTTGTTGGAGTACCTAAATAAAAAAGGAAATATAATTTTGATATAATAATTTAAATATTAAAAAAAAATCAAACTATAAGAATAAAAATTTAAAAAATTATTTTTGTAAGTTTTCATCTTTTTGTCCCTGAATGGTTTTTTGCACACAAGGGGTCATTAGACTAGATCTTACAGTATTTTTGTAAGGAAAATTAAATACAACCTTATAATGCACATCTTTTTTAAAAAATAAAAGTCAAATCAACTATTAGTCTTTTCCTTGTTTTCCTATAAACATAGAAATCTAATTTATCACATACATTTTACTAATTTAATGAATGGCAGATCAAAGACAAAGCGCTGCCCTGAAACTCTCTGAAAGGCTTCTAAGGGATGATGGTTTCTGGAAAAATTATATTCCTGTTTTCCCAAGATTGAAAACACAGAGAACCTTTTTGACTTTGACCAGGGAATTGTCAGATAGATATAAGATCCCAGATGCAGATAGAGTGCCTTTGTTTAGACCCCATATCTTTCAAAACCATATTTATAGAGCTGATTGCTGTCTAGACCTAATACTACCTGTTGGTAAGGTCTCCACTGATTCTGAGGTAAGGATGGCTACCCTAGCTACTATCGATGAGCATTATCCATCATCTGTTTGGTTCCATGTATATATAGATGGTTCAGCTGTGGATCCCATTAGAAATGCTGGTGCAGGAGTATACTCTAAGAGTTTCAGGCTTTGCCAGGCTGTTGGGAAATACTATAACAGCTACAATGGTGAAGTGACCGCTGTGCAATTAGCACTTGAAGAAATCAGAAAGGGTAATGAGAACAACATAGTATTTTTTATAGACTCTCAGGCCACCCCCAGGTTTCTCTCTTCAATTGCTCCTAGCCTTATTGGGTCTGTTTATCTCTGTCAAATGGCAATTAGTTCTCTACTAGAAGAGTGACGTCAAATTGTGCAGCAATGGATACCCAGCCACTGTGGTATCGCGGCTGACAAATCGGCAAAAGCTGGCTCAGATCTACAACAGCCTACTCCAGCTTTGGAGTACCATACTGTTAAAAGGTTTATTAAGTCAAATATAGCCTCATATTGTAGAAATGTTTACAAGATGTGCACAAAAGGGAAAGCATGAGCTTCCTTACTAACAAAGCCTATTTTGTGCAACCTCCACAGAGCTATGAGAGTGGCTAATTTTCGCCTTAAAACTGGGTATAATTATCTGCAAAAATACCTTCACTGTTTGGGTTTGAAGGACTCTCCGATCTGCCCTTTTTGTGGACTAGAAGACATGACTGGTGACCACCTTTATACTTGCCCTAAACTTTTGGATGTCGCAGTTAGAAATTCTGCGGAAGAAGACTTTTTATTTACTTCAAGATTGTATTGGGCTGCCTGACAGAGACTGATGGTTGAAAAACCAAGGTCAAGCGTAGGATAAAAAAATTTTATGAATTATGAAATAATCTTTGTATTGAGCTCGCATCAAAATTTCATTCAGATTCTTCAAGAAATTTTTGTTGGTATATTTCATTCTTTCCATTTAAAGATTATCTTGAAATCTGGAAATACATAACTCTAGTTGTCCCCTTATTTGTGATACACTTATTCTCTAATTTTTTTTATTTACTGAATAAACAATAGTAATCAAAATTTTTACAATAGAGGATAGTATGAAAATTTATATGAATCACATATTTTTTGTAAAATCAAGAATTTAATGAAATGCTTTTACATCAATTAAAATATTTCAAATAAAACTAAATGTCAAGTGCAATTATTTAGAACTGTAAATAAACATCAGTTTGAAAAATAAATTTTAACTGCAATTTAATAATATTGATTGGATGATATTTAAAAAAAATTGAAATGGCATAAATGCAGATGGATTTCATTCCCAATTTCTTATGCCCACAAAAAAATATTAACCTTAAACAAATCTTTAATCAACTATCTTTATTTACCTTAATTGGTCAGTAGTCATACCAAAAATCAAATTAAAGTAAGTGAATAAAAATGAATTTTTAAATGTAAGACAACAGTCAATATTGCATAATTTATCTTTTAACAATAATATTAATAATAATAAGAAGAAAATAAGTCTATTGTACTCATAAATTGCTTCCTTCTCTTCCATAATATATTTGAGTAATTTAATTACTTTTTCATTTAAATTTAAAATTTTACATTTCCTAATTAGTTCAGTTATTATTTAAATTTTACTTTACTATATTATAAACAGAAAATGTGACATATTATATAATGAAAATGTGCTGTGTGTGTATACATTACAAACATGCAGCACATTTTCAGTTTAATTTCAAATACCATCAATTTGTATAATTAACCTTAAACTTTTTAGCAACTATAGGATTAGTTAGCAACTATCTGTCATGTCTTATTATCGTAGAAAAAATGAGTATTTTCTAACCAAAACAATGTATGTCAAAAAAAAAAACTAAATATTAAATTTCCAGAAATTATTCAGTATTTTCCAGGGATCACTTTAAAATTCCTTTCGGTTCCAAGTCTATAGAAAAAAATAACCACTTTCCAGAAGTAGTGTAAGCCCAAACAAATATGAGTGTTAAAAACAAATAAATTCAAGAAAGGGACGGGAGGAAATAAAGGTATTTAATATTATCATGAGCTTGACTACAAAATCTTTAAAACATTTATTTTGATAATGCCAATAAGCCTAAACTGTTTTATTTGTTTAATTTTATAACATTAAGAAAGGAATTTATGGTTTTGATCAAAATTATGATTCTCAATTTTATTTCAAATAAAACATTCTACCAGGCATATAATATTTCTTTTTTAATTCAATGTAATACTATTAACATTTTCAAAAACAAACCAAAAGAAATATGCAAACATTGTTTAAATGAAGAATCTAGTAGAATGGAAATAATTTATTTTCAAAATTATCAAGTTGGCAAGTTAATAATATAATGGCAAAATTTTAACTGAACTGTTAAAAGATGAAATATTTATCACAGTTAAACCATAATATATTAGTAAGCAAATATTAAAATATACAAGGATACTATTATGTATATACAAATATTAAGATATATAGAATTATAAAACATTTTTGTGTTACTCTAAATTAAACCACAGAATATATCAAAATAAAAACTAGGCTGATATTTGAAAAGTGTAAGAGTAGTAGTACTATATATTTTTTGTATTTATCAAAAAAAATCCATAACAGGACTGAATATGTGATTTTTTCACTTTATTTATGTTATTGATTTTATATTGTTACTTTTTTTTACCTTTTAGTGCTGTATAAACTGATTTCTTTCCTTGTCACTATTGAGGGAACATGAAACAATTAGAAGTATCTTATAGTAAGAATTTTGAAAATGCTGCCCCTTTCTATAATTCATAAAATATTCATCTGAACTGAATTATTGAATCAATTTCTGGAAATAAATTGATATTTAATCAGACCAAATTGGCACAAGTTAGTTAATGATTACCACTGAATTATCCCTTTTTGTTGCAGGTGATGGATTTGGTGATTTTTACTTTTCTATCATCAATTTTTATGTATTAGGTATCTTAATAGTTAAATTAGATATTGCATACATATTTGAAGCATGTTTTGTGCTTATTAATTATAAACAAACTAATGAAAGATATATTATTTTATTGATTTAGTTTTATTGCTTGGTTACTGATTCCTGGCTGATGCGCCCTCAAAATGTTCTCTTAAGGGCATATGAAACTGCTCAATTACTAAATTAAAATCTAAGTATAGTATTAACTATGTTAAGTTTTGTAGTGTGTTACTAAAAAAAGATGGATTTTTTAAAGGTATGTATCACACACTATCCAATTAATAAAAATTCAAGTGTTGCAAAAACTAATGTTATTCATGTTATTGATTTAGCTTTATTATACTCACTCACAAGCCATAGAGGGAGAAGTATTACTTAAGATAGTTTTAAAAGTGCAAGTCACATTATTTCATTTATTAAAGGTCAAGTATGACAAAAACCAATATTATTCATTTTGTTTTATTTAAAATTATGTATCATTTGGAGAAAAAATTACTGGCAAGAAAATATCTGGCCATATTTTTAAGTCATCAAGAAGTGTAATAAAACAGGATTTTATATATTTTTACAATTATCTTTTCTTCTTCTAAAAAGAATATTTTTTATGAGCTATCATATAAATTTGGCAACCTTTCTTAGGTCCTAAGCAAATTACTTCAAATGCTTTGTACGAGTGTTAACCACACATCTTTATATATGTTTCAAAGGAACTATCTATGCTCCCCGACATTAGAATGATCTGCAATAACAATTCAACAGAAACCAAAAAACAATCAAATACAGAAAAATGTTTTTTTGTAATCAAAGGAGACTCACAAAGACATCATAAAATATTAATTAATATATGAAAACTTAATTATGATCCACAATGGGTAATTTTTAAATATTTATAAAATTAACAAGTTTAAATTTACATTTGATCTAGGAAAATTTATTTTGTGATATTTGTTATTGTAGTAATTTACTACGCATTAAATTTAGAATATAAATAAAAGTATGAAATTGAGTCACATAATTTTCAACAAGATTTGAAGAGTATGTAAAAAATTAATATTTTATAATCACATCTCCTGTTCTATTTTTTTAATTATATTAAATGTTTTTTTGTGAAATTATTAAATTTTATGTCAATTTTTGTCTTAATTTTGGTACTTAAAAATACTTAAATTTCATAACTTTGTAGCTCTGTAAAGATTTCATTAATCATCGATAAAGGAAGCCTCAAAATACATTTCGCTCTATTTTAATAACTCAGATAGTTCTATTTCAAAAAGTATTCATTTTTAAATAGCTGTAATTAAATAGAACTTTAATTAAGGCCATCTATTAAAAAAATATATTGTTTTAAAATTGTTACAAAACTGAAATATTTAAAGGACATTCTTAAAACTGCAAACATCAACGATTTTTCTGATTCCGAAACCTATGAAATCTCACATTAAATCATATGAATATATCTCCCTCACGTACATTCCTGGTAAAAATTTTGAGAAAAATTATAAATTTTACAAGACATATTTTGATTTTTTTTACATTTTAATAGATGTTACTCAGCCATGCAAACTTTTTAAAAAAATGTGGAAATTCCAAAAAAACAAAAAGCATTTTTCTGGATTTTCACCAAGTTTATTATTCGCATATATGCGAACGCGATGTTTAATTTTTTTTTATTGCAAAGAACATTTTTGGAGCTCTAAGCGTTCGAGAAGATTAAAGACATCATTAGTTACAACATATCTTCACTTCAGTTCATACCAACTCAAGGTTTTGGGAAAATGTTAAAAATATCTAACATTCTCTTATAATAATGTCAATATGTATTCTGAAACTCAAAAAAAATCATATGTTTAGTGAAAAAAATAAAGTTTAAAATATATTTAATTTATCTTTCAGTTTTCTGAATTAAACGATCAGAATATATTGTATACAATATATTCAGTTTACACAGAAAGTATCAGTGAACATCGTCACATAAGCATTTCATATTTAACGAAATTTAACTCCCACATTACAAGAGCAGAGAATATTTTCTGCTTCGTGTTATGTTATAGAAAAGGTTTCACTAAAGGTTTATTTTATAAATAAATTAAACAAACCATAAAAAAAGCTAAAACAAACCTTTTCTAATTAACTTATGGATATATTTTAATACTTTTTTTAAAAAAGACGATAATAAAGATTTTTTAAATTTTAAAATAATTAATAAATTTTTCGAGATCCAAATTTTTGCCGAAATATTTAATTAATCCATATTAAATATATCTTCGTTGAATTACAATGCATGATGAATATTTTAATAATTTTAACTTAATGAAACACCTACTTGTAACATTTTAACAAGAAGAAATCATAATTAATCAATAAAATATATATCCATAAATTATATTTAAGTTCTTACCTCCTCCGGCACTTTAGCAGGTCCTGGTGCAAAATTAAGAACTTTTCTTGTCGGCATCTTGTTAAAAATACAGCTTAAATATACACCAGTTATAGCAAGTAAACGATTCTAATATAAACTGCTTTCCCAGAGAAATGCGTTTTACCACCAAGAGTAAATGTGCAAGATTGAAATGTGTTAAAGTCGGGTGTTACTGTTTAAACAAGGTTCCCCATCCTCCCTGTTCACCCAACCTCCAGCTAAAGCAAGAAATGCGCAAGCGCGGAAAAATGTTTGATTGACTGCGGAAACTTGTCATTAATTTTCTCAAAATCTCTCAATATTTTTAGTTAAATTCTATGAAGTTATCTTAAGTTTATCTTTTTTAAGATAATGATTCTTTATCTTCCCTAAGATTCTTCATTTCTTGTAATTTTTATTTTTCCATTTATCAATTTTTAAAAAACTGTGCAAAAAAATTTCAATTAACTAAAGGAGCGTGTGTTTACTTAACGATCATTTTCATTAAATTTAAATTCCTTCCACTTCCTTTTAGAAAAATGCACCAACTTTTCTTATGGTTCTTTACTTTGATTTTAATGAATATGCAGTGGAATAATTTCTATTGAATTTATTTTTTATTATTATTTAGTAAATTTTTAATTTCCTTTCATTATTCTGCGATCATTTCTGGTAACTTTAAAAAATAAAAAAGGAATTTTTAGAAAAAGAAATTATAAAAATTGTTGCATTCATATTACATATTAAAAGTTTAATCATATATGCCAAAGAAACTCATAAAAAATTTAAAGGAAATTTTTAGAGGATAACGAAATAGAAAAATGAACATTCAGTCGATTGATATTAGTTTATTCCTAAAATACAACTAGTTCAGTTGCAGCTGCTTTATATACTTCTCTACATTAATGAAGAAAAATTTTAAAAATAGATGTCGTATATATCGATTATTATACATAAATTATTATAATTATATTAACCTCGCACTCATCTAAAAATGGTTTATTTATAAACGTTTTAGAAATTTGTAAAGGTCTCTTCAAGGTAACTATCTGTATGTAAGTAAAAGTATAAAAAGCAAATTGTAAAAGAAATTTATATTATTTATGAATCAAATTATTCAGACCTTTAAATTGATATTGTGACCACGGTTTGGGAAAAAATTTTAAGCAGACACTTAAAGATTATTTTTAAATGTAATATGAATTAACGATTCATGTTTTAGTATCGCTGTTAGTTCTTAAAATTTCATTCATGTTTCAATTTTTATAATTTAAGAAAAAAAAAAAGATTTGAGATATTAAAAATCATTATCTTCTAAAAGTAGATCTTTCGTGATTTAGAAAGAAAATAAATTTACTATTAAATTAAAAATTGATTCACGGGTATTATATTAATTTCACACACATTCACATATGTATATATTATAATAATCAGAGAATTAAGCATTTTCAGTTTAATTGAATAATTAGTTTTAAATTAATCTACTACAAATTAATAATTCTTTAATATTTTAAATAACTATAATTGGTACCTAAGAGCAGAAAATTTAATTAAATTATACATACCTGTACTTTTCGCTGAAACTAATGGTTATGAATTATAATATACAATGTAGTAAACTTTGTAAAACTAATGCATGGATGTAGATAGTGTTTAGTTATGAATCCAAATGGAATTAATTGAGGAAACAAAGGATTAAATAAATGCATTATAAATTTAAGGGAATCATGCATTTGATACACAGTTCTTAAGCATGTAGATTTAAATAAGTAGTCGGAAACTAATTAGTTGAGATAATAAAGACAAGCTATTCTTTTATTTTTTAAAGTGCGTACTTAAATTATTTCTCAACGTCTACGAAGAAAATTCTTTTAACTGTCAAGAAAGCGCCATCGAGTATCTTTAACTTCTAAGGTCCCATATGATAATTCTAATTAGTTGATATATAACTGTATGTTCCAAACAATCAAATTATCTATCTAGTTAATTCTAGAACTTGATAAAAGATTTGAAACTAGAGCAAGATCAAACTCTTTGCAATTTTAAATGCAATATTATATGTTCTTTTAAAATTGTACGACAAAAATAAAGTGATATACGATGTTGTTAATAACGTCTCTTATTGATAAATAATCGAGAATCCTTTATATTTATTGATAAGTTGCTCCTTAATTGAAATAGATTATCTATTATATAACTCTGCTCATGTTCGACAAATATTCTACTATCGTTAAAGTTTTATATCAATGAAATGCTGTAGTTTCTTACTTAAAAATTTGCTTTTAAAAGCTTTTCGAAACACTTCAAATTTTTTAATAACAGAAACTTCATTTTGTATTAAAAAAAATATTAATATTGTATGTTCTTTGCTTAGTAGCATTCTCTATCTCAGAAAATCGAAAGAATGGTAATTCTTCTAAAATTAAATTTAAATTAACTTCAGACGATGAAATTAAATTCCTTTTTGATTCGTTTATAGAAGTGAAAAGAGTTGATGAGAAATACTTTATATAAAATATGCACTAATGAATTAATAAATTAACTTCCTATAATGCAGTAGGACTAATCTGACAATTAGGTTAAAGAAATTAGTTTTGAGACATTTACCACATACTTATAAAACATCAATCTACTTTATGATTTTATTATAATAATCAATATATCAATTAAATTTATAATAAAGATATTATTGGAAATTTTATTTGTTAAACCAAAATATTGATTACTTATGTAATACAGGAGAACATGAAAAGATATATTTATTACTAAGTTTTAGATTGGTACAGTTTGATTATGATTTTTGCTGCCAAATTTTTTAGGAATTCCAACCTTTTAACAACATAATTTTAAAACTTCCCTCTAAAAATTGCCCATTATTTCCCTGATTGTTATTGTATATTCTTTGTATGATAAAACAATTACACTAGGTGTAGAATTATCTGGCTCTAAGCTGCTGCAACAGCAGATAATATATTATTTTTTTGTTACAAAATATGTGTAGTAACGATTGGAAAATATGCCCAAGTACTCAAACTTATTGAGAGACAATTGTTCCCTAGAGCGACTCTTTTCTGAAAACAAAAGCTTATCAATGAATCAATAAGACAATTGAATAAAAATTGATTATGAACAATTGCTCATGTAAAATAACGCATTTAAAGTTACAATAAATACCGATAACAGTAAATTCATATATAAGTAATTATTTTTCTCTAAGTTTTATCATCTGATAATATTTTATTTTATGATACATTATCTGAAGATAAATACTTTTTTATATATAAGGAATCATTTGTAACTGAAATCAAGGTTACAAATAATTTTTAAATAAAAATGAGTTTACTGTAACAGTGAAATTTATTTTTACATTGTATTTGGTAATAAAAAAATACGCAGCAAAAAAATTAATTTGCTATTGTCTTGATAATAAAGCGGAAATACTCAAGACACACAAAATTATTTATCAAGGGCACACGTGTCGGCGATATATTAATAAAAACATTTTCATCAAAATGTAACAGATAAATTTTTGAATGCGTTGTGAGACACGAATAATTCTTGTGTCTTTTTAATCCAAAATGGCTTCCTTTTTCTTTAAAATAAAAACAAAAAGTCTTCTAATGAAACCTTGATTTTTGGTAATGTATATCGTAATAAATATCAAAGTTTTTCATAATTTCACATTTTCCTTCACGGATTAAATAGTTAGCCCGAAAAATAAGCGTATTTTTTTATTCAAGAAATATCAGCATAATAAACTTACCAGTTAAAAGATACCTCGAGAATCATTTATTCGAAGGTCTGTTTGCATAGTCATTAAACACAGCAAAAATTCATATTGTAATTTTAAAGCTGGAAAACAAAAACGATGTGCACGTACCTAAAGTCACAGCCTTAGTACTTTTGCTTTGTATAAGTCGAAGATGGGAGAAGAAGGTGACCAATCTGTGCAGCCCTCAGCATCACATCTAAAGAAAACGAAAAAGAACGTCAAAATTATGAACAATGCCACCTCTAAGGAACTGCTTAAAGACAGAGTAAATGTGACACATAATACAAGAATTCATTATGTAGGCGGTTCTATTTTATATTCCTTCCCTCATAATTGTGAGAACATAAACGGAGAGGCCATAGTGTCCTAGTGGTCAGGGCATCGGCCTTCCGTCCGGAAGGTCGGGGTTCGATTCCCAATCCCGACAAAGAACCACCGAATACATGCGATATACGTGTTCGTTAAATTATGGAATCGAAAGTCTTGTAGCCGGTCGTTGAGCAGTTACCATGGGTATAATGGTCTAGAGAAAATTTCTTCCCTCTCCAGATCAATGTCAAAATTGAGGGAGTGGATCCTTTGGTGGTTCCATCCATCGGAGAAGTTCATAGCAAAACCTACTTTCACCTTCGCGGTGCTCGGGTTAAGCTAAATACGTACCCTACTGATATAAATTCGCATAGCCAATGGCATAGCGAGTTTGGTTTGTCCAAGTGTCATAAGTAACAACAACAACATAAACGCGAATGGTGGAAGAACATACAACATGAATTATTTCATTTCTATAAAAAAATGTTAATTTTTCACTGCGTAATATTGGATGAGTTTTAATAGAAACTACATTTTTTTTTCGATTATAAATTTAGTAAATCCGAGTTTTTTCTCTTATTCTAAATAATTTTTTTTTAAAATAACGGCTAGCTCTGGGTAACTAACTCTTCACCACAACAAGGCTGAAAACTGCTCTCATTTATCGTTATCCGATGGGCACCTGTGAATCAAGTCACGGAGGCGAGATTCTAAATGAGTAAAATATTAAACACACACACACATATATATACACACACACACACACACACACACACACACACATATACGCATATATTTACGCGTACATTTGGACATTACCAAATAATCTAAATCTTGAAAACTGTATTTAAAATAGAAGGTGATATAAAACCAAAGAATAAAATGTCACAATTAATCAATTGCAACAAAAACTAAAATTTCTAACTTATAATTGTTACTTATAAATTCCTTTTATTTTTATGAATTAATGCTTTGATTGTTTACTTCTGGATAATATTTGTACTAATTGTTATTGGATAAAACTTGTCATTCCTATAAAAGCATAAATATTTCTAATTTTTCAATTCAGATCAAGGAGTCATTGGAATAATCAAATATTACAGCACAAGTTTGGTAAATAAGGAATTATCCTATGAAAACAATAAAAAGTAGATATTAAAACCTGGGGCCTGAGCAGCTACCAGGCGCGTCGGTAGGCGGTGGATCACCGAACGTCCTGTAGGAATGACAGGATAGCCTTGAATATAGAATCAGAGGCCGCGAACCAGCTCCCGTAAACCCTGGTGTTATGCGTTCCGTGCCTAGGGCTAATTGGCACCGCGGTATTGGTGTCTTAACGGAGCCTCTAGTTGCCTGGCAAACTTCTAGAGTAATTTGCCTTGCCCAGTATCTCAGGCAATGCTGGGTGGACTTATATTACCTGAGCTTATAAATTGTTATCTTGTGGCTGAAAAGACACAAGAAATAACAATCCTTTCTGCATCTACAGGTGATGCCTCTGAAGTTGACCTTGTTGAAAAAGACAAGTGAACTCAGAGGCTGTCTTGTAAAGGGGCAGTAATGAATCCTTCACTTGAGGTAGAAATAACCTCCAAACCATCTTCTGGTGAAAGTCAGGAAGCTATCCCTAGTATGACTGACTCTCTGACCAGATGGGACTATTTCAGCAAGACCCTATCTGCTGGAAATGTCATACGCAAGAGGAAACGGCAGAGCATATCATTTATGAATGCGAGGCTCTTGCCCTCCCTAGATTAACCTCTTTAGGCATCATCCATACTAGAGAGTTACACCTAGACTCCATTAAAGGGTTATCGGACTTTATTAATAAAGTGGGTGACCCGAGCAACTGGAACTAGGAAACATTGGGTTTGGAGTTAATGGTACAAAATGCTGATAAAAGCAGAGGTGCCCAATGACATACAAACCCAATTCTAAGAAGAAGAAGAAGAAGAGATATTAAAAAATAAGGACTTACAATAATGTTGATCTATTATTTGAGATACAATAATATAGGGAATTACAATCGAAAATGATTAATATTAAATGTATAATATAATTTTCATTTCAATATTCGAATTTAATGAAGCCCAATGCTATAGGGCTTCGCTCCCAAAGCACAAGTCCGAGGATGGATCCTCGGGTTGGGCTAAATAACTCATGTTCTCATTGCTTTTTTAAGCCCTGTACTTCATTTATGTGGAATTTTTCAATAGCTGAAACTGTTCTTGCATGACAAGCTTTTATATCAGCCAGAAAATTATAATGATAAGAATAAACTTTCAAATGAAATAAAAAAAATAAAATACGTAATTAATAAAACTTAAATCACACAAATGAAATGATGAATTTTTAATAATATTTTATTTTTTTAATCATCTACACTAAAAAAATTAATAAAGTAAATAAACAAAAAGAAAATGGAAGTAAATTGATATAATAAATTTTAAAATTTTTTATTTCATTTTAAACTAACGAAACTCATAAAAATAACATGATTAGTATTATAAGGGAGGTGAAGGCTAAAAAATTACAGAAACTGCATACTGAGCATGAATCACATGTAAATATATTTGAAAACACACACACACACACACACACACACACACACACACACACACACACACACACACACACACACACACACACACACACACACACACACACACACACACACACACACACACACACGCACGCACGCACGCGCACGCACACACACACACACACACACACTATCATAAAACATAATAAGCCTAAAAAAATTTCAAACGGTAAAATGTGATTACAATGTCAAATTTACTTTCGTTGTTTGAACTTGAACAAACGGATGCTTTTATTTTTATAAAAAAATAAGTTATGATGATAAGAAATGGCAAGATAAAAAAGATTTCAAATAAAAGAAAGGATCGATAGAATAGAAACACTTATCCTATGCATTCAGGCTTTAACTGGTT
Source organism: Latrodectus hesperus (assembly GCA_037975125.1). Lineage (NCBI taxonomy): Eukaryota > Metazoa > Arthropoda > Arachnida > Araneae > Theridiidae > Latrodectus > Latrodectus hesperus. Next base: position 10,164,693 of record CM075851.1, on the reverse strand, counting down.
CAGATAATTTAATCTGAAATGTGGCATATATCTGAAATTTATCTTATTCTCATCGCTTAAGTATCATTTATCATTTGATCGCATTCTTGAATTATGACACCAAGTATTATTCAATAATAATTATTATTATTAGTTCATCAATACAGATTTTTAGATAACTTTCTTCGTTAAAATAATTATATATATATGCTTCTTAGTCCTAAAAAATCTTTCTAGCATTAATTTTCTATTATTTTTTTTTCACAATTATCTTTTGTTTAAAAAATGTATAATGGTAACCAAATGGCATAGACCATTATAATTTAATCTAAACTCATTATCTGGACTTTTTTCTTGACATCGAAAAATCTTCTGATAAAATTTGATTTTATGGAATCATCTCTATAAATTAATCAAACATAAAATTTCTCTCATTCTTAATCAAAATCATTCAAAGTTATTTAGAAAATAGCACCTTCCAAGATAATGCAAACCATGGGGAAGGAAAGAAATGAAAAATCAAACAATTATAATAGAAAAACAAGCGTTCCATGTGGAACCCTTTTGATCCAGCATTCCAGTAGTCTGAAAAAGATTGCCCATTCCTGGTTTAGGGCATTATTCGTATTTCTTGTATTTTCTTCTTTAATTCTTTCTTCTATAAAGAGTTTGGTGTCTTTATTTTATATTTTCTAATTTCCGTTATTGTATCAAAAATTTTACCCTTGTTTTCTTTTCTTACAGTGGAAAATATCTTAAATAAACGCTGAATTATTGGTATACTGAACTTTTTTCGTAACGAATGCGAGATTTTTTATCGACATAGCGTATATAGATACTTCATACTTAGATATTTTTATATACACACATTACCAGACATTGAAAATAACTCACCAAGAAGGAATTGCCAGAAAGTGACGAAACTCTGCAAACAGAGAAAGACAGCAACGAACAATAACTGATCTGTATTTTGAAATGATTTGCACAATACAGAGGGAGAAATGGCTAATAAATTGCATTGGATACCCTCTGAATGTAGCGGAGTGGAACCGGTCACAGCACACCATCCACGAATCCAATACGAACTAGAGGTGACTTGGAATCGTACGCAATGGCGTCCCAAACTACGCTACAGCATTGTCGCATTACACAATTGCTGCAAGATTGAACCTGTCTCCACCTCGACTTCACACTCGTTCGCGGTGACTATCACTGAAGAAACAGAAGCATGATTGATCTGGGAAAACGATCCTGTGTCACTCCATCATCCACATCATTCGAATCCGGCACCATTGCAGACCCTGACGTCAATTTTGAGGTCAATGGCAGTCTTCTATGTGGACGCCATGAGCGCAGACAACTAACAACCAATCGACAGCAAATGGTTCAAGCTGCAGAGTTTCGGTAGATGTGCTTTGCGGGTCCGCCACCACCTCTTGTTGGACGCGTCTATCCCCGCATGCTGACGTCAGTGTGGTTTCACCGGCACCCCGCAAATGTTCAGCATTACCTTGTTCCAACCATTTTTGCCATAGCCGGTGCAATATGGACGCGTCCAGATGTCTGTCAGCTGCGATTCGCCCTAAGGACTAACCTTCCTTTCTCAGTCCGATCATCATGCCGTCTCGTAAAATCGTCCCTCTGCTGGAACTGATTCCGTCGAAGATGGCCTGTCATTCTTTGCAATTGCGGGTGCCTTTTGCGACAAGAACCAACTTTCACGATTATTATTATTAACAGAAGAGAGATTTTTTTGCACTATATTTACGTAGTTTTCTTCACTTCGCTTTATATATATATATATATAAATATATATATATATATATATATATATATATATATATATATATATATATATATATATATATATATATATATATATATATATATATATATATATATACAGCAATAACGGCGCGAACGTTGCCCACTCTGTCGGTTCTCAATTATTATATTGCAACTTCCAGAAATTGTTCTGATGATTTGGAAATTTTTGAAGATTAGTTTTTTTTTTTTTATCAAACATTTAAGAAAATAAACAAAAATACATTTATTTTGCTTGTGATTGCTACTGTTAATTACTAAAATAGAAAGTTTTCCAAGAAAAGAAAATAATTTTGCTTTAATGAACAATTTAAAATAATTTCAAAAATTTATGCTCACAATAATTTTCGTCTTTCTAAGTATGAATTTTAAAGGAAGAAACATGGGAAATACTAATATTTCCTCTGAAAGTTCTGAGAAATATATCATATTTTTTTTATTAATTTAATGTTTTCATTATTTTAATATATATATATATATATATATATATATATATATATATATATATATATATATATATATATATATATATATATATATTTTCTTTAGAAGACAGAAGACTAATTTTTTGCACCATATTTACTTCATTTTGCTTTATCTATATATATATGAGAAAACAATCCAAAACGAAAAGAACAACAAACGAAAGATGATTGGCTGAGTTAATTCTCTCAAAATTCCCGAAATTTCTGAGTGATTTTACTAAATGTTTCACTTATAAATCTCTTGCTTCAAATTTCTCGAGAATTTGCAATTCTACCCAAAAGTACTTCTTTGTTGACTGATTTATCATTGTGTTAAGAAAACTTGTATTTTAAATTCTGGTTTTAATTACTGATTATTAGTTTAAAAGTATTAATAAAAGTCTTTTTGAATAGTCACAGTGCCTGACTTTGAGTTATTGGGGCCCGGGACAAAAATGTTTAAGGGGGTCCCTTTGCTTCTCAACAGCAAACGGTTATATGCGATTGACAACGTAAAATAAAATTTCTATAAGATTTAGCCCCTCTAAAGTAGGAACCTGGGACCATTGCCCCATATGCCCTTGCCTTAATCAGGCTCTGATTGCTCAAGAATAAACTAACTCCATTGCCAAACATTATTGCTTTCTTGAATATGCTTATTTTTCTAGATTATTCATTCAAATCAATTGAGACAACGTGGTTATATTAAATTTTCTTTCATGAACACGAAATTAGAACTGGCAATTAAACTCAGTAAAATTATTCAAAAAGTGGACAAAGTTAAAAGTGGACAATTTTTCATCAGTCTTTATATGTCTTTCAAATTATAACAAGTTACCATTACCTGAAATTTTCACTCCAAGAACCCTAATATGTTATACGCTTGCTAGTATTCCCAGTTTTAGGACGAAATCCTGGTGTCCGGTTAAAAATTCAATTCAATTAAAAAAAAACACGCCTAAAAATAAGTAACTACGAAGATTATTTAAGATAATTATACTTTTTTTATTTATTTCACTTCTTTATGAAAAATGAAAACTATAGAACAGGGATAATCTGCTAATAAATAATATTGTCATTGTCTCGTCCGGCAGAATAGTTCTGGAAACGCTAAACAGCTCTTTCTTGGGTCAATCTAACCAAACAAAATGCTGTTGGTGAGGGAAACACAGAAATTATTTCTTGATGTATCTGTTAATATGAAAATAAGCATTGATCAGTAGATTGACGTGCAAGAGTTTGCAAAAGAATATTTGCAATCAGGAACAGTGGAAGCAAGAGACTACCAGGTATGTAATTATTTCAAGTAAAGAAAAATAGCGTAGGCTGTTTGGTCACTTCGAAGCAAATCATATAGCTGTTCCTCTATCTGATAAAGATTGTTGAGTATGCCTTATGCTTACAAGGGAAATGAGCATCAATTCAGAGATTATTTTCTTTGATAAACAACTCATGGACTGATGGTAGGGATTTAATGAAGGAATCTGCAGTTAAAGATTTGATAACATATAACATTAATATCAGATTAGCTTGTGAATATTTTTACTGCAAAATTAAAAACAGTTTTTAAAGAAGTCCTAGCCTATGAATCACATGTAAATATTGTTCAACACTTATATCCTTAATTTAAAGTAATTCTGGTCTTACTTTTGTAAATTATAAATAATTAACGTCTCAGAAAAAGTGCTTAAATTTATATCTTTGGGACATTTATTAATGTCGCTGGTTTAGGTTATTAATCAGTGACCATTTAATGATAGCACAGAGAATAAACTACTCTAAAAACAAGTGAAGGGTATTTGTTCTTCAGTATCCGCGACGCTGGCACCATTCTGGTTGAATATTAGAAATCTGGCAAACATAGTCATATGCACAATTGCCTTTCTAATTCCGATACCTCATATGGATGGAGTTTTCAGTGTAAACAAAAACAAACCTCAGTTGACCGGAAACTACCTTAAATACTTCCGGTTCTCTCTCTTCTCACTGAAAATCAATGCAATCGCAAAAATTTTTATTTAAATATTTTTAGGTATTTATTTCTGTATAGGAATTTTTTTTATTTTATCCGTTAAAATTATAACTTTTAATAAGAGTGCAATCAGTGGTGATTCAGTAATTTTTTAAAATTTTTTTAATTCTTACTTAAATAATCCTGATGGATTACCATATTTTGCGAGGAATCGCTCTTATTGGCGAAATTAGGATCAATTGTTGATATATCGTAACCCACATTCAAACTCTTATTATTATTTATCTCAATTATTAATCATTTTCTTCTTTAATTTTATGCATTTATTCCAAAATTTCAGGAAATATATTTTGTGTGCGATTGAACTATAAATCATTTCAAATATTAAGCAAGGTATTATTTATGCTTTCCTTTATAGTATTATAAATTTCATTAAAATTTTCTTGATCATGCTAGAATATATGAATTGGTATCAATAATGAGTAGAACAAAATTGTAACGATGTTTATTTACTTGTTGTTTATTACTATTTAAACAAGTCTTGGTTTTTATAGCAATTAAAATGTAAGTCTTATTTTTATGAGTTGATTTAATATATAGCTAATTAAATCAAGGATTGTAAATATTAGTTTTTAAATAATAACATTAAATATATGATTAAAATATTAAATAAACATTTTATAAAATGGTATTTAATATTTTTTGAAATAAAATAATTGTTTGAAATTTTTATTTTAAACCTTAAATTTACGTTTTTCAGATGAGTAGTACTTATTATAGCAATCTAGATGATGAATCGAAAAAGCGGTATATCTCAAAATTAACCATTGTTGGGGAAAGATTACCAGATCCATTGGATGAAAAGTAAAAACATTAATACATACAACAGATGTATAAAGGAGAAAAATTCAACATGATATCAATTTAAATGCTCATTTTGGTACAGTACACCATATCGATCATTAAAGACTCTCATTCTAAAACTAAGCTTTATATATTTATCATCAACATTAATTTAATTTAAATTAAAAATTTATAAAGGAAACTCATATTTTCATATATATATATGAAATATATTTAAGAAAAGAATATTTAGACAAGCTTTAAAATAAATCCGCAAAAAATTTTAATCATCAACATTAATTTAATTTTAATTAAAAATTTATAAAGGAAACTCATATTTTCATATATATATATATATATATATATATATATATATATATATATAAATATATTTAAGAAAAGAATATTTAGACAAGCTTTAAAATAAATCGCAAAAAATATTTTTTAATGTTAAAAGAAATTTAACATTGTATATAAATTTAAAAAAATTTTTAACATTAAGAGCAATTAAAAAGTAATATATTTGTAATAAGCATTAGATTATTTCGCATATTTTAAACAGAATTCGCAAAACTATTAAATATTATGTTGGCGCCAACAATGTCGCCAACATATATTATGTTGGCGACATTGTTAGCAAGCAGGAAGTTTTGTTGATCTCCTCTGTAGTAGCGCCCTCTATTCTACGCTTTACAGAAATTTCCATCCATAAATCCACGTCAAATAAACTTTTATCGATAAACCTTATTTACATTCACTCCTTTCAAAATTTTTTGAAGAATTTTCAGGTACACAAATTTAAATCTCTAGAATAAAAAAAAGGGGAGAATATCCATAAATTCATTGTAGACACTTGCCGATCAGAGTTTCAGATAATAAATGGATATTGCTAGAAAACAAATTACCTCACAGGAATATCCTTGGAAATCCAGTCCCCGTACTACTCAATACATGGTGATGTTCTCATTTCTAAAATACAAAATTAAAAATAACTGCCAATGTACCTTAATACTTTCACGGCTTTCTCCAAAACAAAATTTCTAATGAACTTATGTTTCATCCGCTTTTAATAAGCAAATTGGTGTTCCTCAGCAATTATTTTAATTTTCATGTTGCTTGTATTTTCATGAGAATGATTTAAGCCTTTTCTCAAGATATAAAAGGTTAGTACACGCGATGATGCAATATGAGGGGATATCAAACAAATCTGCGAAAATACAAGATTTTGCTTTGTTTTGCATTCGATGGTAATTTTTTTCTACACGAGACTTGCAGTTTAAGGTGGACTCCGAACCACTACAAACATCCAAACAAAGGATGGGATTCGAACCCAAAACAGTTGAACCAAAAGCCAGAGCTTTAAATCTTCGGCCGCTCAGGCTAACCAGCTAGCTGGGAAATGCATAATCCTGTTTGCAGCATTATTGTGTCTATGGTCATTATAACAAATAACTCCATTGTTATTGTGATTGCATAGGAACATACGAAGAATTTAAGGTCTACTAAGAGTAGACTATAATTTAATAAATATTTAAACAAGTCGACGTGGTTCACCATAAATTTATAAGAAAGCTAAACAAAAATACTAACATGTAAATAAATAAAAATATTGCAAAATATTTAATTCCAGATTTACCACGGCCAAGAGATTGGACAGAGCTCTGAGGAATATAAGGTCCGAGATTCGATTCCAATCATTGTTGAACAATGGGTGAGTGCTTGGGAGATTTCCGAATTTATTCACTTGCAATACGTGAGTGCAGACCGATATTCATCCGGAAATCGATATATTCGGTGTATACTGAAATGCTTTATAATAGAATTTGGCTGTTATGTTGTCAAATATTTTATTCAAAATACAAGAATCGTATTTTTAATTTTAAAAAAGAGGCACCTGGTTTCCATCTACTAAATTTATTGGTTATTGTAAAAGGAAGTTTAGTTAATGGTCGCACATTTATAGGAATGTTATGATCTGTTTGCTTAAACTTTTCAATGCATTTGTTATTTTACTTACGTAGAATGGTATTTTCTTTTTAGCCTCTCTAAAATAAACTAATTTAAACTTTAAATAATTAATGTGAAGAATTTGCATTGCGTTTATAATATTATTTTGCTCATGTTTCTTCCATTATTTTATTCAATATACTTTACCATGAAAAGAATAAGAGGAAGAGAAGCGTCATATGGAAGTAAAAAAGCTAAGCAAATAAAAAAATGGAATAAATTAAAGTAAGCAATTTACAGTTTCCCATGGTATTTGCTCAAAAATTATGCCTTGACATATTAATTACGGTCAAATTTAATCGGAAGTATTTGAAAACGATTGTTTTTGTCTTGCTAGGCTGGCAATCTGGGGTGTGCTGCTCCACTTTTTCCAACTGAATCATATTTTGGTGTAGACTCTGACTTCCTCAGTACACACATGCCATAGATACCCGATCACAGCGTATGCAACCATTCGCGCAAAGAAAGGATAGACAGAGAAAAAGTACATCCATGCCCGGACCACAATTCGAACTCAGGATCTCTCTATCCGCAGTCAGGCTCTGACCACTATGCAGAGTGGGCGGCATTTGAAATAGATTCAAATAAGTAAATAAATTATTTAGGCATTTGAAATAGATTCAAATAAGTGAAATCCAGTGCCTTTCACACATTTCAAAACAAAGATTTCATCTGTATTATTGTAATTTAGTATTATAACATATTAATATAATTTTTAAAATTATTTTTCATCGTTAAGCACTGAGCACTGAAATTGAATGTGACATCCATTTTCTTCCCAGTTTTTAGATTTAATGAATTATGTCATTTCTTAGTGAAGAACTGATTATTCATATGATGGATTTAATACTGAATTCTTTGGGAAAGTATTTTGTTCTACACTTTGATTAAATAAGTTCATTTATTCAAAAACATTTCAGGTATTTCTCAGGTTTTCTAAATATTTCATAAATGAAAAGATCTTACACAGAAATAAGTTGTCACATGCAGTAAATAAGTTTTTTTTTTAAATTTTTTTATGGACATTAGGGAAAGAATCTAATTTACATTCTTGTATAGTATTTAATGTTGTCTCACACCAATGCAATATTTTTTTCACCATTTACAATGATTTTCAAATATTATGCGTCTATTCTGAGAAATATTTTTTCAGTATTTCTAATTTATTCATAACTATGGAGGCCCATTCTCTAGAATCAGAAAATATTTAATTAGGCTTTTTGCTTTGTGAGTGGAATTTAATTAAAAAAATTACAGCATGCAGAAATTGATTAAAAGTTATGACAACATTCAGATGACTTTTAAAGGAACAAAATATTTTTCTTTTGAGAAAAGAAAAATTTAATTTTTCTAATTTTTTTGCTTTAAAAATATTCCGATTTTAGAAAAATAGAGTAAAAACCATTACTATTTTATCACGAATCATTTTCTCGGGTAGTCAAGTAAATAGAAGCAACAGAGTTAAAAGTTTCAGGTTTAAATCCTTGACTACTGTAAATATTTTTTCCCCTCAAGAATAATGTGACAACAAAACTGGAACTTCTTAATAACTTTAAAGGAATGTTGTCTAAAAGTTCCAATTTATTTACAAGAGCATGAATCATGAATTATACAATACTTCAATACAATTGAAGAATGCTACTGATATAATTTAAAACATAAAAGTAATTAGGATTTAAAAGAAATTTATTTTTTTCCTTTTTAAGTATCTTTATTTAAGAGATTTGTGAAGTTTAGTTTGCACACACAGAAGTGTGTGTTATTTTGATTAAGCATACTTATCAAAGTTTCTATTTTTATATTAATATTTAAACGATAATTTAACCACTAAGCGAAATGCATTTTTATACTCACTAAGAACTCTTGTCCTTTGAATACATATGTATTTAAAATTTTTAAAAATGTATAGTTTAATATTTATAAGTAATCCTTTAAAGATTTAGTAATAACACAGAAATAAACATTAATGAATAAAATACTGTAAGTATATTATACTTAATACTTGCTCAAAAATATTTTCCTTGTTTTTCATAGCTTTTAATAATAATTTTACAAAATGCAATTTCAGAGATGTATATATACACACACACACACACACATTCTATTTTAAGATAAATTAATAATACTTTGTAATTGTAAGACATTATTTATTAATCTGTGCTTAATATTTATTTCTAAAATTAGCATTTTTAGGTTTAATTTAACGGTTTACAAATGGCATTCAAAATAAAAACCAACTAAGCAAAAATGAGTATAAACATAAAATAAAAATTATAAAGTAAGTTGAAAATATACATTTACTAATCTTATAAAGGATTTTTTAGGAAAACATGGCAAAAAAGGTCTTTGTTCTACAACCAAATTAGCCACTAGTTTAGGTGTGCTATCAAAATATTGAATTGTCTTAAATATATAATATAGCTGGAAAATAGTATGGAAAAAAAATAAATAAACAAAAAAATTTCAGCAATTACAAGCTTTTTATTCACAACTTTTAGTAACAAATGCAACAAGTCATATATTTTTAAACATAAAAACAATAACAAGATTGACAAAAACAAGATAGATGTCATATATTCTCCAATTTCATAATATGCAAATATTGTTAAATTTATGAATGGAATGAGCTTAAAGATTTTTAGTTTTACAATAAAAATTTAAGCAAAGCAACTGGTGCTGAATTTAAATATATAATTCAAAACATGTCATATAATGCCTTGTCAAATATATAATCTACACATGGAAATTTAAATTTCAAAAATTCAATGTAATTTAAACTTGGTAAAAAAGTATTCAAAAACAAATGTAAAAGCATAGTAAAAACGATAATTTTGTAAATTTCATAATGTAAAATTTAATAGACATAAAAATATCTATATAATAGAAGTTTAAAAAGAGTTGCTAAGAAATCTAAATGTCTAAGTTTAAGCTTTTAAAATATAAATAATCTAAGACTGGTGTTTCTCTTGAAACTTTTTTAGCAATTCCACTAGTGATTTAGTTTCGTCAAGTGTCACAGCATTGAATAATGATATTCTAATTCCACCAACAGATCTAAATAAAATATAAAATGAGTAAATTTTGGCAGAAAATATAAAAATACTTTAAAATTAATAATGAATTAATATATAGGATATCAAATTAATATGATGTAAGGTTATTTCCTTACCTTTAACTTCATGGGTTTAATCATAAATATATAATTCTTAAGTTAAAAATGTTAAAATGAGATAACCTTAAAAAAACTGTGAAAGCTAATAAAAATATTACCGTAAGAATTAAGAATTAAAACTTTTTTATATAATTTAGTTTGATGCAAGTTGCATATGGTAAGATACATTAACATATAGAACAAAAATATTGCTCACCATCAACATATTTATAACTATTTAAAATTGATCATGTTTTTCATTAAAAAAAATAAAAAAAAGATAATCCATGAGAATAATTTGAAAGAACTCTTTTGAACTTTTATTTAGTTCATCAAATGTGTAATGCTAAGATTAAAATAGAATATAATGTATTTAAAATATTAAAAATATATATTTTGAATAAAAAATAATAATCTTTTAATTTGAAAGACATCCCTGTTGAAGTTATTCATAACGTGCTTTTAAATAAATAAATAATAAAAAAACTGTTTTAAAATCAGAACATTTAATGCTCAATGTCAATTTTGGTTATTCTCTGATTCTTATTCTCTGTTCTAGTTTATTTTCAGTGCATGAAGAGATTTATTAAATGCAAAGCTAAGAATAGAAACAAAAATTTATATTAATTTTTACAAAAAATGCTAACTTTACTTGAATTTTTAAGATAATATGTTAAATAGTTTTAAATATTGTTGAAATCGGAATCATTTATTCATGATAAATAATTGAAAAAATAATCCTTGTGTAGCACCAGCATGGACACTTAGCATACCTATAATTTTATAAAAATAGTTAAACAAGTTACACACTTATAAAAATTGGTATAATATTCCTCATTCATCAGGCAAATACACAATTATTTACTTATCTTTAATAAGGTAAAGAATTTCAGAAAATGTTATCAAAACTCAGGAATTAAATTAATTTATAAGCAATGCAATAAATTTATTTTTCAATATAAATGGCATATCTTTAACATAAGAACTTCTAAATTCTTAATAAACTTTTTACATTACCTGTGTCCTTTTAATGATATCATCTTGTGGCTCTTAGCTTCCTCTAAGAACTTCTTCTCGAGCTCCTCATTGCCACCAGGACCTCCGATTCGAAATGGAATGTTCATGCGACTACGACTTGTAGGTTCAACAACTGAGCTAAAATAAGAAATGAAATCTTTAAGCTCATAACATTAAATTAAGATAGCCAGTAACTAATGAAATCTAAAATCCAAGAGTAGAATTTTATTTTAAAAACAAAGAAAACGACAAAATAATTTTAATTCAAATAACTTTTAATTTTAGAAAATACATTAAAATATTCATTTGACACTTTTGAAGTTTTTAATATTTTTTTGAAAAAATAACCACTATCAGTGATTAATTGAAATCAATAAATTATATAAAAAAATAACAGCTATGAATGTTATTATTTGATGAAAATAAAACACTAAGTAGATATTTTATCAATCACTTGAATAGAATTAATATATGATTGGTAGAAATTCATAACATTCAAAAGTTTTTCGCAGTTAAAATTTGATTTTAGGAACATTTGATCTAATAGTCATTGATTTGAAGTAAATAAGATGCTTTATAATTTCTCAGTAGTAAATCCATTTTTAATGATTTTTTAAAAATTAATTTAGCATATATTCATAATTGGAAAATATGCTCACTTCTATTTTGAGCATGTTTCACAGGTATACTGGAAATAGAAGCAGAACATCATAAAATTTACAGATAAACCTGACATGGTAAAGGAAAGTAACTGAATTCTTCAATTAAAATAAAAATAAATACACATAGATATGTATTAAACAATGCTAGGGAAAGAGAAGGGTTGGCCCAAATGCTCACATAAGTGACACTTAAAATAGCTGTTAATGACATAGTCAGGCATCAAAGAAGAAAAAGCTGCCTAGAGTTTCTAAGCAAAATATTTATTTTTTATAAGATAATTTTTTTAACCAGAGTGAAAACAGCACAAATACCTCTCAAATATTAAATACATTTACAATTATTATTTAATAAGAACTCAAAAATTATTATTAATGTTCAAATTAGCAGAATTATGAAACTAATATAAAAATATATTTATCCATAAGCTTCAGTTTGCCTGTGATTTTTTTGACTTTTGATCCATTTCTTGTTGGTCTTTATATCATGAGATATTATAACTCTATTTATATTCAAATACCTAATTTGTACAGATGTTTTTAAGTGACAAAATAGTTTAATTGCCTTTCGATTTATAGTAGGAAAAGAAGATTTTGTTTCATTTATTAATGTTGCAATGACATTTTTCCCTTTAAAAAATGTCACCATAAAATTCCCAAAAAATTATCATCCCATTTGTTTAATTTTTCATCATTTTTGTTGGAACAGTAAGTCTCCCAGCAGAAACTAAAGTAACTCACTTGGAATGATTGGGTATCTCAACTGCATTTCTTGATAAATTTCCAAGAGAATTATCGATAATTTTATAAGCAATATAACGTGCAGCATAAACCATAGCTTCTTCAAATAGAGATACATCACAATTTGGATTTGGAAGAGGCAAAATTCAATTTCCCAAGATTTTAAGATTTGATTTATCATCTTAAGAATCAAAAGAATTGATAGTTTCTTGACGTTCTTTTACATTAAATGCAAAGTCTAACATTTCACTTGTTAAATACACGTCTGGTCAATTTTCTTAAGAGTTTACTTTCGGTGACAAATTCGGTTATATATTTGCGAGTAATATTTTTTCATTGAATAATTACTTCAGAAGGTGAAGGATAGTCATTGAATCATCCAAGATCTCTAATTTGGCTGAAGAAGCCTTTGAGCGCATCTTGAATAAGCCTACTTGTTAAAATATGAGTTACATTTATAGATTTGAAGTTTTAATATAATCTATAAGGAGAATGAATTGGAACAATAATTCCTTTTTGAAAAGGTAAAACCAATTTTTCCCAAATATATATAAATTGAAAACTTCCACATTAATTGCTCTTAAAATTCTTTTTTGAGCATCAAAGTATTTTCACAATCTAAAAGCAGCTTTTAAAGGCTTGTTAATAGGAGGTATTGGTTCTGTTCATAATATCAAGTAACTGTTCATAATATCAAATAAATTATCAATCAATGAAAAGAATGCAACCATTTTAGTCTCTCCAATGAAATGTATTATTGCTATAGCAGTAGCTTCTGTAAATATTCTTTGCAGGTGTAACTTTTTATCTTTCATTTCTTTTAACAGTTACATAAGATCTAGAATTTATAACAGTACTGTCATGCAAAATCAAACTACTAAAAAATGTTTCTCAATAGCTGGATATAATGAGGCATATCAGCAGATATCCATATCTTCCTTAAATCTTTTGATGGATGAAGAGAAAATGATTTGCCAATGGTTATTGCCAGTTCTTTTCATAAGGTATGACACTTGCTAAGATACAAAGTTATTAGTATTGGCTGTTTCCAAGGAAAAATTAATCCTCTCAATAAAATAGTTTGAATTTTACAAAATGGGCCTTGGTATTTCATACAATGAAGAGTTGTAACACAATTTCGGATCTATGTGCATTTCATCAAAGCACAAAGAATATATCTTTTCTACATCGCTCAAAGTTTTGCTAGTTTTTTCATTAATAGTAATACATCTTTTAAAATTCCAGGCATGCAGCTACTTGGAACAACATCTTTTCAAAGTAGTCGTAATTGGCATATTTAATCCTATTTTATTTCATCAAAAACCATAAGATATTCAAGATAATGATCAAATCAGAATACATTTTAAAACAGTGTCAGATGACCAGATGATTTGTTAAATTGTTGTTGTTGTTACATATGGCCAAAAGGAACCCAATCCATCAACATCTGGCCACTCGCAAACAAACACAAATACACATATATATGATAAAAATTATAAAAATTCTAAAATCCAAAATTCTAAAATGTAAAAGTCAAAGTCTAAAAAGCTAGAGGGGGAAGCATGAAAGTGTTCAGGACATGCGATCCCTGGCGATCCAATAAAGCTTGTAAACATCACTGCTTTGCTGAAATGCAGGGTCAAGGCCCTGACAGACGAGGAGGTGGTCTCTATTCCTATTGTCTGTCTTGCAGATAAGGCAAAAACTACTAGTCAAGATGCCGATTTTCTTCAGGTGTTCAGCTAGACAGTTGTGGCCAGTGTTCAATCGAAAATTGGCCGCAGCCTCTTTACGTGGTCTGTGACTGAATTTTTTCCAGTTATTTTTAATATTTTCCCATTGTTTGTCTCTGAATTTATTGGACAGATCCTTGTTATAGTTCAGCATGATCCGCTCTCGCATACATCTCTTAAGGGAATCCATTGGAACAGCACTCTCCTCAATAGATGATTTAGTGCCTTTCTTGGCTAATAAGTAAGCTCTTTCGTTACCATCAATGTCCAAATGTGATGGTATCCACTGAAACTCTATCATTTTGCCGTTCAAATTGAGCTCCCGAATAATTTGTTTTATTTTACTGACAAGGGAAGATTCTGTGAGTCGCTGGAGCGCAATTGATTCTATGGCTGATATTGAGTCGACAAGTATGACAGTCTTTTCAAAAGATTCCATGTTGGATTGCAGATTGGTCACCGCCAAGAGGATCGCGTGCACTTCAGCATCAAAATTAGTTAGATGTTTACCAACTGGAGCATGCTGCGAGAACAATCTGCTATAAACACCAGCACCCTTGGCATTATTTATCCTAGAACCATCAGTATAAATTCGGATCCATTCTGGCTCAGGGTAATTATTGTCCAACAATGACAAGGTATTCATTTTTAGAAAAGCATCTAATGTGTCTTTTTCCTATTTCCATCTGTTTTTAAATTATATGGTATTTTCATAAAATTCAAAGGGTTAACCAGTATATTAGATTTTTCAACAGGAACATTTAGATTTAGGTCGTTCAATATCTCTTCACAACACTCGATTAGAGAGATCTGAGTTTTAAGAACACTCGCCTGCCAGTTATTCATTCAGTTAGCTTGCTGAGATGCTCTCATCCCAGCAAAAGTATTAACCGCTTGTTTCTTTATCTCAACACCAATGGGAAGATTTGATGCAGAGGCTTGGAGAGCCACTATCGGAGTTGTCTTGACAGCTCCCGTGATTATTTGAAGGGCTTTATTCTGAATTCTCTCCAAGATATCCAAATTAGATTGTAGGGCCGAAATCAGTACCTCACAACCATATATAAGTACTGGTTTTATATACGTGTTATATGTAAGGTTTAGAGTATCTTGGGTGCAGCCCCATTTTGCACTGGCAAGTCTTTTTAAAATAGGTAATCTTTTATCCACTCTAGTACCAGTGTATTTGATGTGTTCCAAGAATTTTAATTTGCTGTCCATTGTAACTCCAAGATATTCTGTCTTCCCACTTTTATTCAATTTGGAGCCATCAATATACAATTCAAAATCAGGTGATGCGTGCCTCAGGGTAAAAAACTGACATATGGTTTTTGATTTGTTGATTGTCATATGATTATTCATAGCCCATGATTGGAGTACCTCCAAAGCTTTATTCATACTATTCACAAGTTGTTGTTTCTTATGTCACCTGCAGGTTATGGTTATTTGTTTCTGTTCATATAACCAAATCATCAGCAAACATGCTTACTTGGCAATTCCTAAAATCTTTCAGACTCTTAACTAGATAATTGACATATAAATTGAAGAGTATGGGACTACACACTGAACCCTGTGGCAGTCCGAACTTAGACTGCCTGTATTTGGATTCCACATTATTCCAACTAGTCTTGACCCATCTATGTGCGAGAAATCTTTCAATCCAACTCAGCATCATACCCTCTATTCCCTGACCTCTTAATTTACTTATGATTTTTTTTTCTACAGATAGTATCATAAGCTCACTGGAAGTCCACAAATACCGCCAAGGAGCTCTTCTTAGCATTGAAACCTGATTTAATGGTGTGAACAAATTTGATTTGTTAAATTTATTTTCTCATTTTCATGTTTATACTTGAATAAATTATTTATCCCTATCTTTCTAAGTTTAATATTCTCTTTCTGAAGTAATTTTATTTTTGTTTTTAATTTGTGTATTTCGTTTAAAAGCAATTTTTATTATGATTTCTATCATTTAATGATTCCTATAGATGAATTTAGATTTTTTTATGTTCATTTTTTTATTAATTTCACAGTATTTTCTGCACATAATATTCCATTTCTCAATTCTTCTATGTTTTTTAAAAATATTCACTGCATTTAAGACATTTAATATCAATATCATATTGAGTTTCTGTATCACATAATTTATGTGGATTTAAGCATTAAATTTTTAAAAGCTTCTACTAATCTTTTCGTTTGTCTTTGTTCTCTTGTAAAATTACGAATTATATTTAAGTCGGCAATTTTAGATGAGGAGAGATGTTGATTTTCATATTTTCTCTCTGATAAACCGAGTAGGATATTTTGCATGTCATTTATGTCTTCATTCTGATTAAAATGCTCACTGCACATTCTAGCATTCTTGATGTATATTTTGTGTCTTCTTTGACATTTTTGAAGGCATTCCTTCGAAAGCATTTGATTTTCTTTTGAAAATCAGGTAAAATATTTTTTTATACCTTTTGTATTTTGATATGTATTTGAGCAAATAGCAACAACACATATTGTCATGTTTTCCTTTAAAAAAATACTTTTTCTTAAAATTAAAATATAACAAAGCAAAATGAATGAGAAAGTAGAGAACAAACATAAGCTAGCATAAATAATGCCAGCCAATCGATGCCCAGTGACGTCACGCTCTTTCCCTCTCTGGGATCAAGGAGGCATTCGACACCTCAAAATGATGAGCCACCTGTTCTCTTTTCCCTAGCTCCATATATTAAATCAATTATAAAGACTTTATTTTTGAGCTTTTCCCTAGCATAGTTAATAATTTAATTTTGTCAAAATTCTAATCTTTTTAAATTAATCTTTAATGGAGAATCATATACTTTTCAATTTATCACACTAAATAAAAATGTAATTTTTTTATCTTCTTAATAAATTCATGAACCTCTAACTACCATACAATGGACAGCTGGACAGTGATTAAATAAACAAGACTTACATTACACCAACTTCTATTTTTTAATGTAATTTTTAATGTTTTTGCTAAAAATATTAAAAGTTTAATACATATTGGTATTGAATATTCTGTATAAAAATTTATTGCATGTAAGTAAAATATAAAAATATCTCTTGTTGGTAGCAAAATGATTATTGTTAATATTAAATATAAGAAAAACATACTAATAAAACCCATTTGAAGCATCAATCACATCATATACAAGTTTAGATTTAGTGTTGCTCATTGCATCCATTGCTGATATTCCTCCCTTGGAAAGTACCCATTTGAAAACAAGTCCCAATACATAGACACTGAAAAAAGAATGATTTATATAATTACAAACATAAATGTCTTATTTAGAAAAGCAAAATATTTCATAATTAAGTCGGTCAGTTCAAGATTACATAAGTAAAATAAGTACATTTCTAACACTAAGTATCAATTAAAGTTTATGCAATTTTGGTAATATGCAAATATGACATTAAATATTTTATAATATTTTTTATAAAATGTTTACAACAAATAATAAATAATTGAGAATCAAGATACACCTCATGTATTCCTAAAATGATACAACACAAAATACTTTAGTTATCATACTAAAATTATTCAACTAAATGAACAAAAACACCAGTTTGGTAAGAATAAATCCACAAAGCAGCATTTTATAATCATTCTTTCTTGATTTTCTTAGTAGGATAACTTTTGAGTTGTATTACTTGAAAAATAATTGTTATAACATTAAATAGTGAAACACATATAATAAAAGTTTACATTTATTTGTATATGGATTATAAAAATAGTTGTCAGCTTTTGCTTTATTTATCCTGCTTTCTTAAAGCTCTAGTGAAGAATTAAAGAATATTTAATAATTTCCTTAAACTAACTAAATTAGATTCTACTCAAACCAATATTTCAGGATGTTTTCTTAAATCATTACAAAACTAAATATAATATCAGATATATAAGATTACTTTATTTATGAATAAGTTATATACCTAAAATATATCTTTATGATAACATTTTTATTAAGTTTGACTTCAACAATTTTCCATTCAATATGAATGAAAAATCTTTAAATTATAATTAAATATAGTTATAATAAATAAAGTAAGAAAAATATTGACAGTCAAAGAAAACTAGTTTTTAAGTAAAATATACACAAACATATTCAGAAAATGGAAAAAGAAGTACTTTCTAAAGTTTCCACATAGTTGCATGCGCACAGCTAAACTACTAAAAAACATGCACACAGCCAAAACACTAGTAAATATCAAGGAATAAAGAGTTCTTTTTCATTAAATATAACATTTTACTTATTTAGAATATACTTTTCAAATAAAATTAAAATAATTTAGAAAATCCAATTCAAGTGTCCCCAATGAATTTTCACATTATTCAAGAGATTTATGAAAAAATAACATTTTACAAAGAGTGATTTTTAATATTCTGTGATTCATAAGGAATGTAATATACAAGAAAATTTTTTTTTGCATTTTTATTTTAAGAATCTTACTTAAAAAATATCCTTACTTTAACAAACAACTAAAATGAAGCAGATTTTTTAATAACATATAGCTAGTAATTTTCAACAAATTCAACCATAAAATTGAACAAAAAATTCTTTTTATGATTACATGTTTATGTAAGCAATTTCAAGAACAATTGATAATTAAAAATATTTAAATATAAAATTACTAACGTTAATTCAATTGCAAACTTTTGGGATGACTAAGCTCAAACATTCTGTCAAGACTTCCCATAAAAATAAGAGATTTGAGAGTACACAAAATAAACAATTTTAGCAAATACACTAAGCAGTTTGCACTGAGAAATTAACTAGAAATATCAGTCAACATTTAAATATTTGGATCTTAAAATGTTTTCTATTTTTCATACTAATATAAAAAACATTTATAATAAAATATTTGTCTAGGAATGAAACAGAGGCTGCATTTTGTTACTAATAAAATAGAAGTTAATCTAAACACAAGGCAAAATGAAAGGTCATACATATATAAGTCAGGTTTTATATCATGCAGAAAACATGGGTTCAATTGCAACTAATCAGGAATCCATTGAAGAAAACAGGAATCTATTGCAACTAATCAATTCAAAATCGATGAGAGAGAAATCTAACAAAAATAATTATAACTGACACACATGGACTCATTAGCAATTTTTTTTTCTTTTTCTAAAATTAAAAGTATAATACAGGTATATGAATTCTATGTAATCATATGAAAATTTTTCTCTTAAAGCATTTTGATAAAAAGGAAAAGTATTGGATTATCTTTTTTATTTAATTCTTTAAGTAATTATCTATTAGCTAATATTTTGGCTGTTGTATGAAAATATTCTTGTTTGTTAATAAATACTAATTTTCAATTATATCTTTTTCGATGTTTTTAGCTAAAAATACATTTTATAAATTTGTATTACATAGAAAGTTACAAAATTTTAATCTAGATTTAAGTACAGTATGTGGTTAACATAATTGCTTTTGTAAAACTGAATAAATTGCTAAAAAATTAAGAACTTTTTCTTGTAGTTAAAATTTAAAAATGATTACGATTTTGTAAAAAAATTGCAAAATGTATATTGTTTTTATTTGTAAAATGAAAGTTTAATTAAAACACAGATTGTAACACAGATTTTCTAGTTAATAAATGTCACTTTTAAATAAACTCTGATTCTAGTTCTCCAACATTCAATTTGAATAATAGCATTTAACTTCTGTTTAAAAACTTTTATTAAGCAACATTTTGAACAAAAAGGAAGATCAGGAACTGGAAGAGGATGGCTGGGAATAGATTGTGCTTCTAACATACATGACCCTATACACTTTAAATAAATTAATTTTAAATAATTTATTTACCTCTATTAATCTAAGTCAATAACTCAACAGCCATCTCAAACAAAATCAAATTAAATTAAAAGAGGATGGTTGGTTGGGTTTTCTGTTGCAAGGCCCAAAAAAGGACAAACTGCGCCAATCTTTGATTTTTTTTAAATTCAGAAGAGTAGAGGTGAGAGGAAAAGAAAGAAGGGGACAGATCACTGGGGTACCTTGGGATTGTGACACCTGTGTTTACCTAATGAAGGTAAACCCCCTGAGGGGTAAAAGAGGATGGAAATTGATTTTAAAATCAAGGAAATTGTCTTCCTTTGAGTCAAGGATAGTGAATATGATTTTTTTTAAAATAAGTGTAAGCAATATAATTAACCTCTTTCTCTTTGTTAAAGATCTAGTGTTGTGTGTCTTTTGATAGGCTAAATAGTCATATTCAAGAAACTGGAGGTTTGGTTTGGTTTGTTTGTCGCTCAACGGTCATTTTTTGCACACGAGGGCTAATTAGACCGGGACTTACGGTTTAAAGTGGATTCCGAACCACTACAAACATCCATGCCCAAGGTGGGATTCGAACCCACAAACTGTCGAACCGAAGGCAAGAGCGCTAACCATTCGGCTGCCAGCTCGGCTATGAAACTGGAGGGGAAACTAACATTTTCAGTCTATTTATGCTGTAAATTTTTATGATTTTACTGCATATCTGTAAGACCTTACACTTCATTTGAAAACCTTACATTTTAAGGTCAAATTGTACAACATGGCAGGTATAATTACAGTAGTGAGATTTTTGTTCAAGACTTGAAAAACATATTTTCACATTAATTAGTTTCAATATAAACAAATTTGCTGAAATTGTCAACAAAGTTAACTTATAACTTAACTTTTATTGAAGATTTCTAGAAATTAATCAGGAAATGTTAACTTTTCTTGAATAATTTCAAGAAATCTTCAATAAAAAGTGGTGAAAAATGAACCAAGATCATATAAAAATTCCAAATTCACTTAAAACTATCAAGCTATATATGTGTTTTTGCTTTGCATTATATAGTAAGTTAATATTCTTTGGAATAAATTAAAAATATTCAAGTTTTAGTAATGAAGTAGTAATATCTATTTAGAAAAGTATTATTAAACAAATTTAATAATTTTTATAATTTAATAAATTAAATAATTTCACCACTTTTTATCAAACAAATTTAATAATACTTTTCTTCTTAATTACTAAAAAAAAAGATACTTACCTGAAAGTAGGTGGTGTGTTATACAAAGATTTGTTATCAGCATTTATTTTGTAATCAAATACTGTGGGGCAAATGCGCATTCCCTTGCCAAGAAGATCTTCCCTGACTATTACAAATGTGACACCAGGAATACCAGCATTCTTTTGAGCTCCAGCAAATATAACACCAAACTATAAATAAGTAGTTTAGATTCCATAAGAAAATTATCAGTAATTTCATTCAAATACTGATTTATAATTTAAACATAATAATTCTCATTACAAATATTATACATAAAGATTTAAAAATAACTGGCAATGCAATTACACACACACAAGTAAATGAAAATTTTCCTGGGGCCTGAGCAGCTACCAGGCGCGTCGGGTATGTAAATTGGATAACGAGCAGTCCTGTAGGAATGACAGGATAGCCTTGAATATAGAATCAGAGGCCGCGAACCAGCTCCCGTAAACCCTGGTGTTATGTGATCCGTGCCTAGGGCTAATTGCTTCATTGATATTGGTGTCTTAACGGAGCCTCTAGTTGCCTGGCAAACTTCTAGAGTAATTTGCCTTGCCCAGTATCTCAGGCAATGCTGGGTGGACTTATATTACCTGGGCTTATAAATTGTTGTCTTGTGGCTGAAAAGATACAAGAAATAACAAACCTTTCTGCATCTGTAGGTGATGCCTCTGGGTAGACCTTGCTGAAAAAGACAAGGGGAACTCAGAGGCAGTCTTGTAAGGGGCTAATGAATCCTTCACTTGAGGTAGAAATGACCTATAAACCATCTTCTGGTGAAAGTCAGGAAGCTATCCTAGTATGACTGACTCTCTGACGAGATAGAGTTGTTTCAACAAAGACCTATCTGTGGAAATGTCATACACAAGAAAGCGGCCAGAGCATATCATTTATGAATGCGAGGCTCTTGCCCTCCCTAGATTAACCTCTTTAGGCATCATCCATACTAGAGTTACACCTAGACTCCATTAAAGGGGTTATCAGACTTTATTAATAAAGTGGATGACCCGAGCAACTGGAACTAGGAAACATTGGGTTTGGGTAATGGTACAAAATGCTGATAAAAGCAGAGGTGCCCAATGACATGAAAACCAATTCTAAGAAGAAGAAAGAAGAAGAAATGAAAATTTTCTTTTCATTCATTTCAAAAATTAAAAGCAAAGATCTTAATCATTTTATAAATAATTAATAAAAAGTCATTTATTCTATTAATTGATGTTTCTACCAAGTTTAGTTTTATTTTAGTAATTTTGAATTTAAAATTTTGACCCAACTTTATTTTCTCTTAAAATTTTATTAATTTGATTAATACACAATACAATTACTTTTATTTACCATTCTTTCACAAATTTTTGCTGAAAAACTTTTGCTTATATAAAAGTTTTGCTTTTTTCACAAATTTTTGCTGATATTTTTGGACATCTCTATCAGGAATATTTTTACATTTTTTGGAGAAAAAATATGGAAATAGAATTTTTATAATATCAAAATTGAATAAAATCTAAATTTATTTAACATATTAAATATTAATGATATTAATATTATATTAATTATTAGGGTAATATTTCTTTCTTTCTTTCCCCCTTTACAATAAATTTTCAACATTTAAGATCTTTTCTGATATAAATAGAATGTATAATTAAAAACTAATATTTAAGGTTTATGAAATAAAGAAGAAATATTCTGTAAATCCATAAAGAGCTTCATTTGTTTTATTTCAAAAGTTATATTTTGCTCATTAATGATAAATTCCTCAATGAATCATAGCTGAAAATAATTATAAGTCTACCTGAGAAAAGAGTGGAATTCATCAACTGTTGTTGAACTGAAAGGCAGAGCACTATTCACAACTGCAATTTTTTCAACTTCTTAAAATAAATTTATATAATATTTATCTAAATATATTTATGAAAAGTAAATTAACTAAAACCTACCTTAGATACATCAATAGGTCTTGTGAGAACATCAGATGACATATCACATACTATAGGCACACCATTTGTTTCAGGAATAAAATCGAACTCGATGCCTGAAAGAGAAACTTAGAATTATAAAGATTATCCAATTTCGAAAACTATTTAAATAACTGTTCTATAAAAAGAAAATATGAAAAATAGAAGCTTATATGACAAACAATTCAAATTTTCTTAAAGTTATTATGTATTAATTGTATTTGTACTTTGTATTATGTACTTTTTTGTATTAATTGGATTCTATGAGAATATTTGACATAAGCCTAGACTGAATTCATCAGTTTCCAATCAAAAATGATATATTATTAAATGAAACCACTATAAGTATATACCAGAGTTTCATCAAAATAAAGCAGATGTAAAAAAATAAATTAAAAATTCATTCTCAAAAAATAAGCTAAAT
Organism: Latrodectus hesperus; assembly: GCA_037975125.1. NCBI lineage: Eukaryota > Metazoa > Arthropoda > Arachnida > Araneae > Theridiidae > Latrodectus > Latrodectus hesperus. The sequence goes on along the minus strand of CM075851.1, from coordinate 10,140,885 downwards.
TAAACATTTTAAAAAACATGAGAAAGTACAAATATTTTTAATGAGAAAATATTATTTAATCATTTCAATCAAATAATTATAAGCTTAAAAAGTATTAAAGAAATAAATAATTTATTAAAATAAAATTAGGAAAGGGACTCATTTAAGTTTGGTTTTGAAAAATTGCCTTTTCCACAAAACAAATTTAAATTTACATGAAATTGAATAATTTAGTAAAATTAATGGAAGTTTCCACAGAAGAAAGTATTATATAAATAATAGTAACACTACAAAAGGAGTTATAAATGAAAATGTAATATATACAAGTCTAAATCTAAAGATAAATCTCTGAAACACCCAAGACGATTATCAAAACACTTAATTTTAATCAATATTCCAGATTCTTGCAGGATTTCAAACTTAAACTTATCAGAAAGAAAGGAATGATAGTTACCATAATATACCACATACATATTTATTTCCTTACTCAAAAAGAACCGTTAATTTAAAAATTCATTTTCAAAAACAACAATGTGAAAATAGGAACCACAATAATATGAACTAAATATAAATGGATTTTTTGACCATTCTATTTATTTAATTATAGATTACCTGCTCATCTTTGATGAGACATTTTTGTTCAAGACCATTGGAATACTAAACATAAAGATATATATGATAACATTTTTAAATTCTAATATAAGGTATACAAACCAAAAGAATTACCAACACTTTAAAAAATCTTATATTTATTCATTGCCTAAAAATTTACATTTTAAGTAAATCAGTTTTAACTAAATTGTATATAAAAAAATAAATTAAAATTAAATTGTACAAGAAATTGAAATGCAAATAGTAGTATAAAACAAAACATCAGATTTATTAACTTTAATTATTTTTAACTGATCTTTTCTATTTTTAATTGTAAATGTAAACCAAACTAAATTATTAGATGTTTGATATACATATGAAGGACATAACATGCTCAGCATCATATATAATCAACACCTGGAGCATTAATGGGATCTACAGAAAATCACCTTTAATTACTTTTAGCTTGAAATCGACAGTTTGGCAATCATTATTCTAGAATGTCAGGAATATCAGATTAAACTATTAAAATTTTTAAACTAAATACATAGATCGTAAAATCTATAGAGAATTTATTATCTTAATATATAAGAAAATAATAAAAAAAATAATAATTATTAAAGAATTATTTTAAGGATTTTTTATTAAAAAATTTCTTAAGAATTTATTTTGTATTTGGTTTCACATAAATATAATTTGTGAAATTAATCCACAATTAGCAAGCCTAATAATCATTGAAAGATATTCTGAAAAAGGAGCTTTGGTTTGTTGTCCAAAAATGACTCAACAGTCATTTTTTTGTACACAAGGACTAATTACACTGGGATTTACAGCTGAAAGAGGAGAAAAATAAAACAGATTCTACAGAATAAAGTTATTTCATGTAAGCAAAAAATGATAAAAATTATAAATCATTCCAATTTGAAATATCTACCAACCTATTACTTGTGACATTAATAATAAAAATTTACTAGGATGCATGATCCTGAAAAAATGAAAATTATTCTTTTTTTGTATTAATCGGAATATTAATCCAAGAAAATATATGTTTAAACTGAGAAAATTAGCATTAAAACATATTTTTAAATGATATATAGTCAGATACATCAATGTATTCTATCATATATCAAAATGAATTTTGTTTTTGAATACAAATATGAACTTATTTCAATTATTTTAATAATTAAAATAAATTTTCAAATGATATTTAAAAATTTCAATTAAACAAAGAATTATAGAGAAAATGAGAGAAAAAAATGAAACAGAATAGTTGATTGAAAGACAAGAAATTATAATAGAACAATTTAAATCATATTAATAATACCTTTTATAAATATATATACTATTTGATATCATTAAAAAAATTCTATATATAAATGAAACTTAAATTTTAAAGATGAAATATAATAAAAAACAATTATTAGCTAAAAATTAAGAATTGTTACAGATATAATTATTTTCTAATACTTAATCTAACATAAATATTAGAAAATTATTAAAATTTATTTGCTGATATTCCACTGAATAAACTCATGCAATAAAATCATATACCCATAAAAATGCTGTATGTGTTTTAAATATATAATAAAGCATTTTTTATCTACAAAATATTTATGCATTTTTATTGCATTCCTGAATAATTTATTTTTTATCTATAAAGCATGTAAGTATTTTTAAGATAATTATTTCCTTAGTTTTAAAATAATTTTTTCGAAGAAAAAAATACGTAGGAAAACTTACCATGAATAGTTTCATTTGCACAATAATATACATATTTGGCATTATTTGACAACTTCCATTCTGATTGGTTGGGAATACCTATAAGAAATTTTAAATTACCAAATTAAATTAAATATAGAAATATTATATACTTTAATAGATGTGATATTTAGCATTTAAAAATCAAGTAGTTTTTTAAAGTTATTAAATTTTAATTAAAAATTATGAAAATATTTTTATCAAATACTTAATATCCTCTTATTTTTAAACCAGTAATTATTTTAGGTAAATTGCTCATTTGTTTTTGTAATAATATCTGAGTACAATTATAATTACTGTCAGAAATCTTATTTATAGTCATAAAAATAAAACAAAAAGTGAATAACAGCAAGATAATAGTAATAACATAAGTGTATTAAATATTCATAGAAAAATTCTCAGATAAAAATACCTTTTCTGTGGTATATAACATATAACACACTATAGAATCAGTAAAAATAGTTATACACTTTCAGAGAAATATTTGTTATGTATTGAATTATATATAAAAATATAGTCGAGAAGAAATGAATAAAAATTAGTGAACTGGGAGTTCATATAATTTCAGATCCCAAAATTACACATTATAAAACAAAACATTGAAAATTAAAATTTGAAAATAAATTCAATTAACAATATCATGTAAATATCTGAATTTCATTTTATTGTTAACCCACAAATAAGATATGAAATGAACATATTTTATAGTTGCAATGACAGAATAAATTCATTTTTAATGAGCAATAAGAAAGTAATTTCAAATAGGATATCAAAAAATTTAACTACTAATAAATCTCCAAACTTTATTAAAGGTTAATCAATTTTGTACAATTGCATTATTTGGAAATGTAACTGTACAAAACAAAATTATTTTTGACAAATATATTTGCAAATAATATATAAAAACAATTAAATAAAACTTTGCTTTCTATAATTATATGAATAAAAAATTAAAATAGGAAACTAAAATTAATACTTAATGGCTGTATTATTATTTAAAATATTAGTGTAAGATACAAGAGAAATAAACAGTTCATTCCCAGATATCAGTTAACCTTCAATATATGATTGCATAAACAGATGGTATTAATAATGCAGTAAATTTACACGAGAAATTTATTGAAATATAACAAAATCACATTTTTATTTACAAAAAGTGTAGTGATTTTGTTCTATTTCAATATTAATATATGTGATTTAACATTCAATTTGAAAAAAATGTCAACTGAACGTTTAAATAATGCATAATAAGAATGTGATTTGATTACATTTTAAAAAATCTAGTATTTAAGAAAAAGTTTGTGTTCAATAAAAATAATAATTGGATATTTTCGAAGGAAGAAGTATTTTTCAGAGAAATATTTATTAAAAATTAGTTAGAATAAGATAACTGATATTTAGGGAAAAAATAAGAATGCAGTAGTAAAAAAAGTATTCAAATTAAATTTGAAGAGAACCTTGATAAACCTTTGAGAAACTTCAAAACTTTTGAAATCTTTCAAAATTATTTATTTTTTTCTGAATGCATCTATATTAAACTTTCTATACTTTAATAAAAATTTTATAAATACAGAGTAATCAAGGAAGAAATCTATAAAAATTGCAGAATTTCATTATTATTTATGCTTATCAAAAACTCAAAGAATGTACATTTTAAATAGTAATTAAATTTTAAATGAAAGTTAGCCATGCTAAACAAGTTAATCAATTCTAACAAAACAAGAGTAAGAAATTCAATAAACATATATCAAATATAGGGACTTTAATTTTTTGTTACGATTAATCTTTGTTTACATGTTATATATTATATTGAGTAAATATTATAATAGCACATAAAAGGATTTCCAATATTATTTGCTACATAGTTGTTTATAATAACTTTGATTTGAGCAATGACTAAATAAGTAAAACTTAATCTAACTGAATAAGTAAAACATATTTGTTAAACAACTAAGTAAAATGTAGTTGTTCAACATACACTATTTGACATAATTATTTCAAAAATTTTAAAAGTAAATAATTTCAAGATTAAATTGATTATTTGGAAGAAATTATTTCAATCATTAAAAAAATATCTTTGAATCTATAAGATAAAGCTTCATTTTGATATCTGATTTGATTTGTACTGAGAATTACTATCAGAAAAGTTATTGTAATTTACAAATTGGTAGTTTCATTATTTGTTATTTAGAAAAAATTTATCATTATATAAATGTCAAAATTAATTATTATATAGCTCGATAGCATTGCAGAAAAGGTTTAAGTTTATACAGATAAAAATTTTTAAAGATAGGATTACAATTCATTCTAAACATTACTGATATTTTTATTTTTGCAGAAAAGTATACAGTTTTTGAATTTTAAATAAAATTTGAAAGATAGCATGCATGTCAATTCTCAAACCAATTTTTAAAAATTGCAGTGAGATTCCTATAAAGATAATTTAAGAAAATTAAAACTTATCTTTTAAGATTGGTTTCTGAATATTTTAATATTTAAAAGTGATAAGTTTAAATTAATAAAGAAATATGAATTCCTCAAAAATTTTAAAAATATTGAGTTAAAACAAACATTTTATCTGATAAGTTTTTAAGAATGCTGTCAATTTATCTTTCTAGTGGCTTTTTTTTTTAAAAAATTAAGAAATATATCACATTATCAATGCACACAAGAAAGTTATATAAAACTTTTTTACTATAATAAAAACAATTCTTATATTATAAGAATTGTTTTTAAATATAATATATATAATAAAGAATAGTCATAATAAAGAATTGTTTTTAAATAACAACTATTGTAGATACTTATTAAATATAAGAAAAATATATTTAAATATATAGTTAATTTTAATAAACAAAATTTTTAGTTTTTTATTTTTAACATTTTTATTTGTGATTAAATTTTAACATAGAAAGTGAAACTCTGTCTAAAATAAATAGAAAAAAAGAGCAAGTTCAAAGAAGTATGAAACATTATGAAAATATACAAATTAGAAAAAATATTAAAAGTATATTATTTGCATACTTAAAAATCCCCTTTTAAGTAATAAAATGCTTGTACAAAAAAGCCTTATGTATAAAACTTATGTAAATAATTTTAGCTTTTATGAAAATAAAAGCCAAAATTATTTGCATAAGCTTTTCTGAAGTTAGCACAATTTTCCTTAATATAATCTAAAACATGGTACAATTTAAAAGATGCATTAAACATTGAATTTAAGAACTTTTAATAGAAACACAGAATTCAAATAGATTAAAGATAAGTCCTACATTAAAAAAGATACAATATTAAAAAAAATTAAATTCTATTTTATGAATATAGTTAGTAACTAAAATATAATTAATTAGTACATTAATTTTGTTGAAAACATTCAATGAAATAACTAAGATCAGCAATACTTTTCAGAAGTAGAAAAGAGAATTAAGAATTGAATATAACATGACATTTAAAGATTTCTAGAAAACTTTAAAGAAAAATTTATGTAAATATGTTCAAAGGAATATATTTTCATGAAAAATATAACATAGAAACAAGGCCAATAAACAGAAATAAAATGGTTGTAAGAATACGACTAAGATATATAAAATCAGATTACACAAAAGAATATAAAATGTAAATAACAATAAAAATGAATCAATTTTATAGATAGAGCATTCATAGCAAATTACGCTTTTGATTCAAATACAGTAGAACTCCAATTATCTGAACTCTATCAGAATTGTTGATTATCCAAATAGTTTTCAGAATTTCAGAGAAATAAATTAGACTGAAAAAAGAAGGAAAATGAGAAAAAGGAAACAGCTTAAGAAAAGGATAGGTAAGTGAAGGAAGAGGATGAGAATGGAATTTCAAAAGAATTCCTTTCAAGAATTATTTTGAAAAACATTCTTTTGAAAATTCTTAAGTGCTCAGAAGTTAATGCTTAAGTTTAAGGAGAATGAATTACAAGTCAGACCCTAGCTTTCAAATATCAAATGCAGGTAAACTTATTGAAAATGTCAAGGAAGAAGATGACCTTAATGTCCAATTTGAAGCAAACACAGGACCAATAACTAGTGAAGCATTTGCTGGCTTTGAAATGGATGCAGTGTCAGACCAAGTATGACCAAATGCAATTTTTCATCGTCAAGGGGATGCACGACTTGGCTGCCTGAAAACGGATGAAGGCAGTGAGACAGCTCGATGTAATCTTCTTCTTCTTCATCCAACGCCCGCCTGTGGCCGATGGGTCATTTGGCGCCGTGCTTCCCAGTAGAGTCCAGCCCGCCCATGCAAGTCGTCGTCGGCCTGTTCCAGAGCATTACAGTAAGCCAGGTGTTCGGCTGTACCCTCGCCTGTAGAACACGGGGCAGAGGTGAGTATCGGCAAGGCCGATCCTGTGGAGATGCTTCTGAAGGTAGTCGTGACCTGTTGCCATCCTGAAGGTGGCAACCAGTGGTCAATGTAAACGATATGTTCAGCAAGCAATTATTTTCATTTACAGCATTGTACATATATACCATATTAATGTACAGCATTTCTAAGTACCTTAACATGTAAAAGTGTGGCATTTTCATTTAATTGATTAAAAGTTCTTAAATATGTAGTATTTCTCCCATGTTGAACCTACAATAGTTAATAAAAATAGATCCTTTTTTGAAAAATTCTAATTAACCAAATTTTTGATTATCTGAATAGGGTCTGGTCCCAAATGATGTGGATAATTGTAGTTCTACTGTAAATTTTCATCAGATAGCTAATTTAAAGATATTTTTCACTGTCACAATACAGTGGAAACAGACGGAAAGAGAGGAGAAACTAATAAATATTCTAGTAACATACAATTATAAAATTTTACTTAGTTCCCATTTTTTAGATAAAATGATTTATATTATTGTATGTTATATTATGTTCTATAAAATAAATTATTGTATTCAAGAAATTAAAAAATTAAGTCTACTTTTGTGCAAAATAAAACTATCATACCTGTATAGACCGAAGTTTTAGGCAACACTCTGTTGACTTTACAGTATTTTTCTGCTTCTTGAGCTGCTTTAGAAGACCAAGTACCAGTTACAATATAATCAGCTGTGTCATCAGGAGATGAACACAAATTTAATGGGACAGCACTAAACTGTCCAGTGCCACCTCCTTGTAAAAATATAACTTTGTAATTTGAAGGAATTTGGCTGAAATAAATAAACCAATTAAAAATATCAATAATATATAAAAATATTTAATACTTAATTTAAATAAAGACCACACTTTTCCTTTAATTCTTACCTCAGACATAACTTTATATATATATATATATATATATATATATATATATATATATATATATATATATATATATATATATATTTAATATTTAACAACATTGAAAACACCTATTTGATACATAATACTCATCTAAAAATAGATATTATGCATTAAAATGCTTAAAAGTATATTTCAATACATAGTTTAGAAATGCTGCTGTTTACTTCAGTGATAAATTTACTTTAAATAACAGAATATTAATTTAATCTTAAAAACATTTAATATGTATATTGACAACAATATTTCTTTCATCTATCTTCCATTTTAGAGTACTTATTAAACCTATCATGTAATATTTTGAAGGTTTTCAAAATTAAAAAGTTTATTCAAAGTAGAATATAAGTATGGAATGATGTGTGGCAATGCACCATAAATTATAAAATTTATGAAAAGTGCTTTATAAATTTTAAAAGTATAAAAATTATTCACAATTTCACTTTTTAAAAAATATTTCATTTTCTTATATTCATTACATTTTTAAAATCTATTAATCTTGTCTAACTTGTAGAAAAATTGTTATAAACCTAAAGAAAAGTAGTTTCCAACTCTATATATTAGCTCTTGATTATTTCTTTTGACTCTTGTATAATCATAAGGGGAGAACATGACTTTTTGTAAAAGTATTTTAATACAAATATATAATTCAGCAAAGACATTACTTCAAACATTATGATTAATAATACAAAAATGTATAAAAATCTATTATAATGCTAAATGCAATGTGATAATCATAAGTTGTAAATAAATACTACATTATAGTTTTATAATTGAATGTTAAAAAGGATCTCATAATGAATTCCTCAGAACACACTCTAGAACTTTTAAGCATCATTAGAAACTTATTACAGATAAGTAATCCTACTTATTTTAAGTTGAATTTGGTTTGGCACTATTTAGCATACAATTTTGAATGGATTTCAAACCATAAAAATATTTATGTTTGAAGTGAAAACTGAACTCTTCAAATGAACACAGCAAAATGCTGACTATTCAATAACCAGTTCAAGCAGACTTTCTTTCAGAATTTTAACATGGAAACACCAGGTAGGAAAATAAAATATTAATTATTAAACAGAAAGAATTAATACATATTTGACAATTCCTATAATGAATATGATAAAATAAAATGACCATTCAACATCATTTTATATTCACTGTTTATATTGTTCTTCAAATAGCTTTTACAAAAAGTAAATATTTTCCAGAATATGAATAGTACATATATTTTAACAAGTTGTACTATATCCTTTTTATAACTACTTCAATACACTTTATAACTAGTAATTTTAATTCAAAAATAACTAGTAATTTTAGTTCAAAAAAGTAAAATAATATACTTGATTATGTACAAAATATCATTTAAAAATCTACACTTTTATTGCCATATTAAGTATTTGAAATTTAGAACTCACTAAAGTTCTCGCAGAGCAGCTTCTGCCTCATCATTGATTTTTGAATAAGTAGGACTTCTGTGTGTTAATTCTGAAAATATAATGACATACTATGTACCCATATAGTTTAGTATAAGGATAAAAGTTATAATAAATCAGCTTAAAATAAAAAACAACTTTATATAATTTAATTAGTTAATAAACAGGTACATGGAAAATGGAAAGCTCAAAATTCAGAGAAAAGAAAAGAGAAATTGTGAAATAAGTAATAAAAAATTTTGAACTGATAATTAGTGTGTCAAGAGCTAAGACTGGAGCTTATGAATTAAAGTGTATAGCAAACAATTACAAATATCCATAAAAAAAATACGTTCTGTAATTGTTAGAATATCAAAATATTAACACCCATCATCTAGATTACAACTTTTGAAAACTTCAAATAAAGAAAATAAACACAATTAGTTTTGTTTTGCATTATAAAATTTTTTATACAAATTATAAATTAATGTACTTACATTATTCACATTATGAATACAGAAGTATAAGTAAAATGGCTCAAAACAAAATTATTCTATTTAAATATGGTATTATTACACACTAGTCTTTACCTACAATGCCAGTTAAATAAAATAAAAAAACAATCTAGAATATGTTTTTAAAAACAAATGCTGTGTTAAAAGATTACACTTAACATAGGCTGGAAAAAAGGAACGACATGTCAAAATAAATTATAGATTTAACTGTCAGATATTTCATAAACTACTTGTACACTTGATAAAAACAGTTCTGCTTAGTGAAAAATATTTGTATTATAAAGAAGAGATAGTGTTTATATAAATAAAAAAGGAAAATATTAAGAAGCAGATATAAGAGAAGATTTGGTTATCCAAAATACATTTTCAAAGCAGAGACTCATCATTTATAGATCCAAAAGTGAGTACCTATGATAATTTAGTGAATCTTCAACTTAATAGTTAGAACCCCCTCCAAAGTTGGCCATATACAAATGACCCTAGTTTGCTACTTCTAAAGCATGCAAATATTAATCTGTATGTTCATGAAAATAACCAAATGAAAAACAAACTACTGAACATATAAATCATAATCTTCAACTGAACTAGAATGATGCATAAAATTTACATTCGACAGAAATAGTCCCAGCCATTTCTATGTAACTGATTATATATATATATATATATATATATATATATATATATATATATATATATATATATATATATATATATATATATATATATATATATATATATATATATATATGAGAAAATAGAGTAAGTATACAAAAATTTTTTTAATTTATATATAAATTGATTTTATATTTATTAAGAGGGATATGCAATTCTGATTAATGTATTAAATAAGAACACTTTTTAATTATATTTACAATTTACTATAAAATTTAAAAATTAAGTTTTAATGATTATCTTTTTAATATTAAACTTTCAATTTTTAAATTAGAGAAATTTCATGTCTGATAAAATGGGAATATTCTTGAGTTTTTCTAATCCTTTAAAAAAATAGAAAAACTGCCAAATTGTTATTAACTAAGTAGAACTAGTTCAAAATTTAAAGAAAAAATTATTTTTTATATCATAAATACTTAAATTGTAATTTTTCTTTCTTCTGTTTTTAGGATGGGGTTTAAAATAATAAATTTAACAATAATTAAAAAATCAAATATACACACTTATTATATATATGCACAATTTTACAATTTCATCAAAGTGAAAACATATTAGAACAAAATATTTTAAATAAGAATTTAAAGTACTATTAGACATTTAATATATTTTACTTTACTCGGTAAATTAATTACATCAAATCCTTGCATGTTTAAAATTACTTAAAATGGTATCAATGAGTAAAAGGATTACTTTTCTAAACAAGAGATAGGTACACATGCAGAAATTTGAATTAATCCAAGTTCCCTTATTAAGAAAGGGTTTAAAGCAATACCAGTTTTATGATACTTAAAATGTACATAGTCATAATTTAAATAAAAATCTATGAATTTGATAGTGTTTCTAATAAAAAATATTTAAATTAGTTAAATTAATGCATCTTCACTTTGAGATATTTTAGGATTACATTTAATTCTTTAAATAGCAAACATAAGCTCAATTTTAATTAAATAACAGGTTAATTTAATAAAATATTAAGTGTTGAAATATATTTTTACAAAAACATTAATTTTATTAAAACTCAATATAAATATCTTGTTTTAAACAATTTGTTTATTTTTTTAACTATTATATAATCATAATTTATTTTTATCCTTTTTTAAAACATGAACACATATTGTAAGCTTTCAAATTCTTAAAAAATACTCATGAGACATAAAAAGTATTTCTTCTTCCAGTTTATCAATTACAATCTGCTTAACATACCTTTGAAGAAGATAAGATTATTAGGCTACTTCTACATACATTTTATCTCCAATGATAAGAAACTACTTACTGTCTTAAGGACGTCAGAAAATGATATTGAATGGTTATTTTCTCATTATTATCCTATGTTTCATTTTTTAAAAGTAGCTAATTTAATAATTGCTAATACTTTCTTATTAATAAAAGTATGTTTACTGCAAATTAATAATTTTACAATTAAATAAAAAATCATTTAAGATTTTTTTAATTTTTAAATATTATTTTAATTAAACTTGAATGTATAATTATTTTAACTAAAGCTACAAAAAAAAAACTATATCTAAAAACAAACTGAAAAAAAGTGAAAATAAGGAAATTGTTGGAAGTTCTGATAATTTTAGTTTGTATAAAGACATGTCAAAATTTACTGAGTAAAATTTAATTTTTATGTGAAAAAACCTATTTAAAATTTAGTAGAATAAAATAAAACATTATTGGCACAGCTTATAAATTATTATTCTTTAATTTACTTACCAACAACACTAATGCCCTCATTGTTATAATTAAAGAACTCAGAATGAGCTTGTTGGAGTACCTAAATAAAATAAGAAATTATTTCAATAGAATATTTTTAAAAAATATTATGTTATAACTAATAGTTTACAATAATTTTTCATAAGAGTTAAATCAGAAAGTTTAAAATTGAAATAAATTCACAATTGATATTTTTTCAATACACTATCTAATTCATACATTTTTAAAAGTTCATTTTTTCATCAGATATATCTTACAAATCAAGTAAAGAATTAAAGTTATTCTGAAAGACTATATATAGAACAAAACCTCATTTGGACTCTTCAAAATTGAATTTGTATTTCTTTAGTTTTCCTTCCTTTCTTTCTTTAGTTTCTGATTGTTTGTTTGTTTGTCGCTCAACGGTCATTTTTTGCACACGAGGCTAATTAGACCGGGACTTACGGCTTAAAGTGGATTCCGAACCACTACAAACATCCATGCCCAAGGTGGGATTCGAACCCACGAACTGTTGAACCCGAAGGCAAGAGCGCTAACCATTCGGCTGCCAGCTCGGCCTTTAGTTTCTGAGTTATCATGGTTTAAAGATCTGTGTGTCATACCAGTTACCACCTTCTCTAGATGCCAGATTGTTTAAATTTTTTTAACTTAAGGAAAACTTAGCATTAATAATTAAAAAAATGAAAAGAATTCTTGAAATGGGTAATGGTAGAGCTTAATTTTATGCATTTTATGTAAAATCAAGAGATCTGTATGTTTATCATATTAAATGTTTTATTGAGATCAAAACATAAAAAAGCTGTAATTTTAATGCATGTGTTAAGATAATTTTAAAATACAATAACTTACAAAATAATTTAATGAATTATTAAATTATAGAACTATACATATAATTTTTACTTTTAAAATATATTATGACAAAACTTTTTATAAATTTTTTTTTATTGAAACATGTATTAGATATTGATGCCTGGCACAAGATCACTTAGATGTTTGAAGACCTAGGCCAAAGCTTCCTTTTACAATTAATTACTTTTTATTACTTAATTACTTTTTATTACTTATAACTAAAATTAATAATTTTTCATTATAATGAATAAGTAGAAAATAGAAAAATAATTATTTTATTATTTATAATAAACTATTTTTCTACATATTAGAACGCAGAAATTTAGAGTCTCATATTGTTACTCCCTCATTTGCAGTCCCTATGTTGATGGCTAAAAACTCAATCTAAAAAAAACTTTAAAATGTATAGATTTAACCGCTCCTTTGAAACAATTAGAATGCACACATTGCATGGGTTTTATGCAATAATTGTCATCAGCAACTGCCATATTTTGAAATTAAATATTAATCTTAACATTTTGATTATATGCATATGATGAATATAAAATGGTTTATTTTTATGAATAAAATTGTTTCTTACTGATTCATTCATATATCTTAAAGCTGAAACTAATGATATTTTATGTTGACTAAATAGAGAGCTAAATAAACTTATAATAATCTAATAAATTTAAAATACATTTCTTTATTTTAAAAGTTTTGAATGACTAAGCAGTTTAGTTCCAATATCAAAAGAATAAATTAGATTTAAAAAAGGAGACAATTTGTCATAAAAAAATCTATAGTATAAATATTTTTACATCTCATTATTTTCAATTGCTTAGAACTTTAAACTTAAATTCCTTTGATGATATCAATTTGATTTTATCATATTATAAAAAATTTAAATATCATTGTCAGTTTTTAAGATATGTAATTTTTTTAAACACATGGATATTAGAAAAAGAAGGAAAATCAAAAAGAAAATAAATATATAAATAACCACTAATAGAACACATTATATTCATCTTAAGAAAGAAATGTATTGAAATTATTAAAAATAATCCTTAAATATTGAACAGTTCAGTGCTTACCAAATAAATCAAAAACTGATATTAATCTGATTAAAATCCAGCAATCCTACTAAAATGAAAAACTCGAAAATGATCAACTCATATAATCACATTTATATTTCTTACGTATTCCAAGTATTGCTACAGTAATTAAAGCAGATATATTAAAGACGTTTACCCATTTTGTGTTCAATTCAACACCTAGCCACATCATTACAAATGATCAGCAATTATTTCATACACTCAAAGCTTATTGAATAAGTAAAATGATAAAGTAATTCAAATTTCTATTCTTTGTAGAAGTTGGATATATTAGAATGAACTTAAGGCTGAAAACAATCAAAATTTACAGAAAACCATATAAAGTAATTATGACTGAAAATTACAATTTTCTTTAATTTAAAGAGTTTTTCTACATTAATTTAAAAAGGAATAATCTGGAAATGCAATAAATATAAAATATTTTTTCATTTTCATTAAAAATAAAATACAAAGTGCAATATATACTTTCAGAATTTATAAGGGGTGCACAAGCAATCTTGGATTCTCACATTTCCAAAGATTTAGTTTGTATTTAGTAATTTTTCACATATATAAGCTAATTAAGCTAGTACCAACAATTAATATAAGGGAAAATGAAAAGAATATCACAAGGTGATCTAATAATACCCTCTTATTGGAGATACCAAGAAAGTTTTATTGATATAGTATAAGACTCACTTTAAACATAATCGAATGAAGTAAATCTTTGTAATATTATAAATTTCTGGGGTAATAGAAAAACATGTAAAATAGAATGATATATCTTTTTCAATACTTTTGTTAAGACTGAGCTCTAAAGAAAGAGCTACTCTTAATTTCATAAACACAAAGTTAAGTATTACTGAATAAATTTTAAATATTTTTGTTTATAAATATAATAGAAAATACAAATATAATTGCAATGCTTATTATAAATTTAAAGAAATAAGAAAATACACATTAGAGATGAACTAGAAAACATAGTAGAAATGAGACTGGTAATTACTTTTAGTGCTTCTCTTTTATTTTAAAATAAGTAATGATAAAATAGTATTTTTAAATAATTCAATTTATTACTTTGCTTAACACGTTTATGTAGAATTAAACAAAAATCATTATCTCTCTATTTGTTGAAATAGTTTTAATAGTAAGGATAATTAGTGATTAAAAATTTTTATTTAAAATAGTTTGCATATATACAGAAATTATATTAACAAAGAATGCATATAATATATTTTTATCAAACAGATAAATTAAAAAAATGATTATGAATATTATGCAGAGGTTTTAATAAATTAATAGGACTGGAGAAAATTAGACTTTAAATACTACCATGCTGTTTTATAAAATAATTTCAAGTGATAAAAAATTTTTTTCTCTGTAGTTTTTTTTTGTTCTACTGATAAATTAAAATTTTCTAACTCTAAAATTATAAATAATGTGAGAACTAACATTTTCGAAAATAAGTATCCATTCATTCTACATTAAATATATATTTGTTTAATTACGATATATAACAAAAATATAATAGTTATTTTAGTTTTATTGAATTTCTAACATGCAACTTTTTAACAAAGTAAAAAGAAAAAAATCGATACTGCTCAAAAGTAAAAAAAAAACACCTATTATTTAAGAAATTCTTACTTCTTCAGGGACTTTAGCAGGTCCAGGTGCAAAATTAAGAACTTTTCCAGAGGGCATGGTGCTAAGCTAGCAGCGTATATGTACAGCGATTATAGCAAATACAAGATTCCGAAACAAACTGCTCTGCGGAAGAAATACGTTTTTAACAGCAGAGTAAACAAGCAAAAGAGAGATGCACCGAGAAGGGTGTTACAGTTAACCGATTCCCTTTCCTCTCCTCTCACCCAACCACCAGCTGCAGAACGCACTGCGCAAGCGCGGCCGATGAAGAAATCACGCAAGGAAATATTTCAGAGTAACTTTTGAGATATGTGTAATTAATCTTGTTTAGAACTTTCACAAAAAATCTCTATATTTTGCACCAAAATCTGAAAAGTAATTTGATCACTTTTTCTGGAATATTAATACGTTGTTTTTTCGAAGCTTATTTTTCTTTGCTTTTTTTTTTCTAATTTTATTAGTCAGTTATTTTTTAAGACAAAAATACAAGGAAAAAAATATTGTAAATAAAAACAAAAAATAACTGTAGTAATTTTATGTCTTTTCCCTCTTAGTTTTAATGATAATTTTTAAATTAAAAAAGAATTTCATTTTACAAAAACGCTCAAATTTTTGGGCATGTTTCTTCATTTTAACTTGAGGGGATTTTAAAGTGAAATAATTTTCAAATTAAATATGCTTAAATTCTTCTTAAGATTCTTCATATTAATTTTAAAGAAATAAAAAAAATTAGTTACAAACTTAGATAAGTTCCAATAAAATAGATTTTCATTTTCCTTTCTTTCTTCATTTTCTTATGACTCATTTTTAAATTTGAGGAAACAATGAATTTTGAACTGTTCATAGTTAATAAAATTTGATTTAATGAAGCGAAAATACATCTTAAAATATAATATAAGTAAGAAATTATTTTCACGGAGCTTGTCAGAAATATATAACTAAGCATAAGTAATTGTAACCATAAAAACAACATAAGCCATAAAAAAAATTGGAATTCATTAGTCTAATCGTTAAAATGTTTCATCTTGTAATGAAAGATCCTTACTTCTTTTAAAATATTTAAAATAAAAAAATATAATAGTTACACTTCTTGTTTTATGTATAAAAATTAAAAACTTTCATATGCATGCACGGAATTTCTTAAAAGATTTCAAATGAATTCCATGACCATAAAAAAATAGATAATGAGTATTTTGATTATATTTCTTGAATTTACAATTTGAGAAATTAAGCAGATACTATTTGTAAAATCATTAAAAATTTGTGTTGTTTATTGATGAACATTAACTACATTAATTATAAAATATAATTTAACATTTCTACAGTAAATCTTAAAAATAACTATTGGTTTGTTCACGCGTAGCAAATTTTAAATTCTGAAAACATTTCATTTTATTAATTATTAGATTAATATAATAGTATTATTTTTAATGAAATAAAAAAAGAAAACACGAAAGAATTTCTTAAACACAGTCTTAAAAATTATAATTTCAATCTACATTCATAATTTGAAAGTTAAAAGCAAATAATTTTTTTTATTAAAATTAAAACTTAACAAAAAGATAAAAAAGAGAGAAATAATTGATAATTTATTTTGAGCAAATAGACTGTATAAAAACGATATTATTTAATTTACCATTCTTCAAGTCTAAATCTAAGCGTTAATTAACAGTTGGAAATATATGTCAGTAAAATTTCACCATCTATAGAAATCATTACGTTCTTTAATCTATAGCTAGGAGAAATTTCCATTTAGCGCAATCTTACCTCCATTAGGGATAAGATCGGGTAAAGTGAAAATTTTTTATCTCAATTCCAGTTACTTTTATGAAATAGTAATGAACATGAAGTTTTTGCATTTATATGACGGTTTGTTGGAGAAAGTGCTCGGTAGATTTCCTGGTTTTCTCCTTCGCAACACGTAGAATGTACTTTTTAAAACGATATGAGGAAGATATTCAAATGGTTCGAATGTAAGACTGTTGTTAAAAAACCATATGTTAATAGGTCTCTATATCAGCGAGTCAGCCTTGGCCTGAAATAGGCTGTTGAGCTTGTGAAGAAGAAGAAGAATAATAGGTCTCTATATTGATCAGATACTTGATGACAAAATTTGGAATATTTTGATCTCCATTAGAAAATTTTTAAACATCATATGGATGATCCAATATCCTGAAAAATGCATCTTAAAATGCGTTTTTGTTGCATGGAATGCAATTGTTATACTTAATAGACGTCATTATTTGATTTTGTTCCAAACTTATTTGGTGACTGGCATTCGAAAAGAGGAATGGTTTTAATTACATTTATATCAATCAAATTGTTAATTTTTTTGCTGCTTACTATCAAAATTACAGTTAAAATTAAAATATAGCAATAATTAATTATTTATTAAAAGTAAAAGATATCCGTTATAATATGCAAGATATTGTTTTTGTTTCAATATGCATAATAATTATGCAATATTACTTGGATCATTTCAAATTGTTGAAATATTGTTTGGAACCATTGCACACATACAGCGAAAAATCACAGTTCTAAGAAAGAATGCATTTTTACATCTAAAATACATGGCATCGAAATCTTTTAAGCATGTTTTTAGATGGCGTTACTTTTGTTAAAATGTCATCGGTACTTGAATCAGTCGTCGGGCTAAAAGAGTTTAAAACCGCTGAATTCATCCCTTGTTTAAAATTAAGAGCCCTTTGTTTTGAGGCTTCAGTCAGTTGAAATAGCAATTAGTTAGGACTGTGGTACTCTGGAGGAGAAAAGAGATGCTCCTGTGTCCAGAAGGTAATAGGTTCGATACTTGATCTAGCGTTGGGCCATCATGCTGAAAAAGTTCATACACGCTACTACTTCAATAGAGTACTATGTTTCTTTATTAATCTAATATTTTGAAAAGAAAAGTTTATTGTTGCAGGTAACGAACTTGTAGCAGCCCAACTTGTCTAGTGGTCAGCGTGTCTGACTGCGGATAGGGAGGTCCTAGGTTCGAATCCCGGTTCGGGCATGGATGTGCTTTCTCTCTCTATCTATCCTTTGTCCTTTCCTTGTATGAATGTGGAGTGAATGGTTGCCTACCCTATAAACGGGTACCTATGGCATGTGTGTACTGAAGAAGTTAAATTATTACGATGTTTCCACACCAAAATATGGTTCAGTTGGAAAAGTGGAGCAGCGCACCCCATATTGCCAGCCTGGCTGGCACACGACAACAACAATAACAACGAACTTGTAATTGACCGAACTTCAAACTGTGAAGAAATTGGCTGTGTTTAGAGACTTAAGTTGGTAGGAATATCCTTAAACATACAGCAATTTCTAAACTTAAGACATTCAGAAACATCCTAATAATTTAACTCAAAAAAATATCGAAGCATTTTTCTTTAAGAACACTGATTTTTTCCTAGAGTTTCTCATTGCAAAGATTGCTTAATAAGTAAAAAATATATTTTTCTACTAACCTGTGAAATCTTCAGTTAACCAAATCACATTAATTCTTCCAGTTAATAATTTAGTTGATTTATTTAAATTTAGTTATAAAAATTTATATTTATTTAAGAGAAATTTATAATTTTATGAAATGAACTTCTCTGTGTTTTATCTGCAAGCAACAAACATTTCAATCAATAGAGATAAAAAATTATTATAATAAACAGGTCACATATATATCGGTTGATATTTCTCAAATATCGGCAGATTGACTTGAGAAAAGACTTTCAGGTTGTTAATAATCAGAAAGTGCCCCAAGAAGACATCTAACAATAATATTATGTTAACGTCAACAAGGCCTTTAAAGTTAAGGAATCTTTTAAAGAATTTCAAAATAATATTAAAATCAATAAATCATCATTTTAAAATGATAACAATTAAATCAATATCGTTTGACATCTAAATAAAAAGATATATAATAGGAAAAAAAATTTTTAGATCAATTTTTAAATATTTGAAATATGAGAAATTTTCATCTTGACACATTTTAACGAAAAATTAAATTCATATTAAAACTTACTTAAAATTTCCATAGGTTTTAAATATTAACATTCGTTTATTTTTTCAGAAATCAAAATTCTACGAAACATAGTTATTAATTTAACTGACAAAGTTTGATAAGAGCAGTTTCATATTTGGCGAAATAAATTATAAATTTTTTATTTGACAAAATTTATGTCAATAAGTAATTTTAAAAGAAATTTAAAGAGTAATTTATTTTAAATACAACACACATTGTATAAATCGATATTAGTGAGTTAACCTTTGTCAATTTTTTTTAAACCAAAAGTGGGCATTAATCCAGATTTGAAGCCAGTTAAAGACTATCGCACATGTTATATTGAACAATAAGGCAAAGCGAGTACAGTTACAGTATTTCTCCCAATATGGTAATTTTTTCTACAATGTGGAACAGAGCCAAAATTTTAAGAAACTGTAGTGCAACTATATCTTTCATATTTCATAGAAGTAAAAGAAATGAATAACTTATTAAATAACCTATACAATTTTAGATTTTAAACTTGATATAAAAGTAAGAGTAGCTCATCATTATATGTAAATTTATTATGAAATTAAATTTTTCATTTTTTAATTGATTAGAACTTAATGAGAAATAGTCTCTTATATAAGAAAATATATTAGATTTGAACAAAAATTGCCATTAGAATAAAAATTTGATATCATATATATACATATAAAGAAAAAAATAAAATGTTAAAATTTGATGACCATTAATGTCTAATTAATGCTTTCTGAAATCAATACTTAAACGATAGCGATAGATTTTTATTCATTTATTTTACTACTTTGGATTATCTTTTTTCAGTATCAAATAAATTTTTATAAAAGCACATAGAAATCAAAGAAAAGTTAAATCGTATTATAAAGTAGCAATCAATAAGAAAACCATCACTA